>OZ007576.1:33070002-33160002 GCA_963931925.1 Onchidella celtica | reverse complement strand
AAACAAGAACTAGGATCCAAAAATATTTTAAAAAGTAATTACATATTTTAAAAAAAAAAACAATTTAAATTACTTGGGGGGGGGGGGGAGGAGGAGAGGAGACTACGCGACAAAGCCATGAGACAATGGGGATGTAGGTGGAAGCAAATGTTATGGAGTTGAGTTGTTCCATCAAGTATACGCCCCCGTCGTCCTCCAGCACCGGCGTCGTCTGTGTTGTCTTGCTAGTGGCAGGAGACACGGAAAGCCAATCACACCGAAGAAGTCTTTACTAGTACTGGTGATTCAGAGAGGGGAAAAAAAAACCATGAATAAATCATAGCCTTGGGCAACATGTCACACCCTCCGGCTGGCCTTGTGATGAGTACATTGTGCTGTATACACCCCCGTGCGGCCAGGTTGAAGGGGGAGAGAGCAGACAAGTTGGTAGCATCTTTAAAGTACCAACTGTGATATATATAGCATTGGTTCTTAGTCCTTTCGACAAAAAGGCAGCTGTAGATTTAACTGTGCTGTCCAGTTAAACCGCCTCCTACTTGCATACAAGAAAGATTGCTCTCTCTCTCTCTCTCTCTCTCTCTCTTACACACGGGGATTGGAACTCTGGACTTTTCGCACTCAGTCAAACCGCTCTCGATTCTAGGCCACCGCGTCAGCACTCCATAATCATCTCTACTGAAATACATCTGTATTATTGCAAACTCGCAGTGTTGAAAAATCGTCCGCTTAAAATGTCAAGGTTCTAGCTCCACTGAGATACATTACACACTACACACGACTTTTACAGGCCTTCTGCATTGTGTGTCAGAGTATCAAGCGGATTCGATGTGCATTTGTAAGTATTACTGAAAAGAAAAAAAAAAAAGTCGTATATCTAAAAGCTGTGAGCACAAGAAACTTCAGTCATCAGTTTCTCAAAAGTTGATGAAAAGGAGTTGGAACCTTGTCAGTCTAAGGGGATGGAATGTCTACCGGGAGAAATCACAGACAAGGAACACGTACACCCAGCATCCCTTCCCAAAACACCACGTGCAGATGATGCGCATATCGTGATCTTTCTTCAATTTTTATCCCCTGGAGAGCTGCAGCTCTTACCCCTCAAAAGGTCAAGCATGGGAGAAGTACCAGTGGTGACGTCACCCACCTCAAGAGGCCCAGACTTTGCGTGAACAGAAAGCCCCTTTTTGAGCACGTCACTCAAGGAGGTCAAATGTCAACAGCCGTGCACCCAGTCTGACGTCACACTCAGGAACTAAGAACATACAGTATTTTGAACCCCCTCCCCCTGTCCTTCCCCACCTTCCTGCCTCATAATCATAGTCGCACACAGTTCTTCTACATTTCCGCTGGTGGCTCACCGAGACCGAGTCAAGTCATTATTTTTGTCTCGGTTTTTAGAGTAAGATGAGAACAGTAGAATTCAACGGGTCCTCCCACACTGGCGCCATCAAAGCAAGTCTGTCTCATTGGTGGTTCGGGCACGTCAAAACTGTCAAGAGTCAGCTAGGGGAAAGAGACACCTCACTCACAGAGTCAAAAACAGAATATTAATGCAAAACAAACCTGACTCAGTGTGTCTCGACCCTCAAGCTGTTTGCATGAATACTGGTCGGTTCGTATAGCGTATGAAAAGAGTACGTCATAATCTCATACAGACGCCCTGGCAAGAATGCACTCTGGCAAATGTGCACTGCAAAAGCAAGTGTAAATATTTTATCCGTTGGATTCATTGACATCTTTGGCCCACTTTTTGATCTACTTTCACGAGAATAACTGCTGCTGTAAACAGCCGAATTCCAATATCATATCCATGACAATCTCATCCAATATTACTATTGTCTGCTTATACGAAATTTATCTATAAAATAATTGATCTACATAAGATTTCCTGAGTAACTAACAATGTACAGTTCAAAATGCAATTGCAGGGCGTTAAGTTGTAGCAAAACAGGTGGCCACATCCAATCAGTCTGATTCAGCGGTTTACGGAAAGATCTGCAATATTATGATCATCCTTAGCACTACACACGTGTGCACGCCTACATCGCCCCCTGGAACGCTACCTTGGTCTTCATGCAGCACTCAAAAAAACTCTCACGCAAACATCCCAGGACATTGCACAATCCAAGACGCTGTTAACTCCTCGTTGAACCGCTTACAACAGCTGACCTTTCCCTGACCTCCAAAGTGCGCGCTATTCCAGTATTATTAATATTCCGCAGTTTATTAATATCAGCATGAACAGCGTGAAATGAATATTGCAGCCGCTATTTTGGCACCTTTTTTTTTTAAACTTAAAAAGAAGACAAGAAATACCACAAACATTTCACAATCTGTTAGTTTGCATTTATTAACACAGGAGGCAGGCAAGATATGCCATGTACAATAATAATTTACTGGGTGCTTTCAGGTGAGAACATAACAAGGGTCCCATTTTTGGATGGGTGATAGTTTATGCTTTTTCGTAAACAAAGAATATTTCAGTAAGAAATTCAGACGCCAGCGCCAAGTCCCACAGTACACGTACACAAACACACACACGCAAAAGTTAAAAACAGGGGTAAAGGGCGACAATATTAATGATGACGGTGGTGGTGGTGGTGGTGATGATGATGATGATGATGAGAATGCTGATGGTGGTGAAGGTGATAATGGTGATGACGATGATTGTGGTGATGTTGATGATTATAATGATGATGATAATGTTGACGATGATGATGATGACTACCAATTAATTGCATGTTCTCCCGAGTTACCTCATACACATAACGTGGCATTTCACAGCACCTGTAGATGCACAGACATGCACTCACTGATCATCCACACAATCAGCGCCCATCACATGCCAAAGCACTCACGGAAAAGGGGCGTTCACAAGTGCACACTTCGTTTTCCGACCTTCTCAACGGTGCACTCAAACAATAAAACTCGCATCTTATTTCAAAATGTTCACACTCTCACAATTCTGAAAACCAAAACCAAAAAAGTTAAAATATTTTTAGCCCCCATCAAATCTAACTCTGACTTCTCATGAACACAATATCTCCCCCCCCCCCCCCGCCCCCTCCCCCTTCCAATCTACTGCCACTTCTGGGCCTGTTTGACGTAAAGCTGAGATAAAACTGCAACTTCAGATTTGGTCAATAAATATCCACATGAGCTCATTAAAAATGAAATGAAAAAAATACGAAAACAAAAATACACCTGACTCTTTTCGATAACAAGTTTAGGAGCGTCCTCTCCATCCAAAGATTTCCCACTGCCACGTCTTTATAAAGACAAGACAAATGGAGATATGGCACATGCTTGAATATTTCTAGAGTACTTGAAGACTTCGGGTTAGAAGGAAAAAAAAAACAGAGAATTTTTTTTTTTCACACTGATAAAAATGCACTTGTTTTCCTTACAATTTGCCATGTGCTTGGAGGGAAACTTGAGTGAGATAGGTGCAGCTAATGGCAGACTTTTTTTTATCAGCTTGTTACTTTCAGAACAGAAAGTTGAGGAGGCATTGTTAAGGAAAAAATTGCATAAGGTGTGAATTGTAACACTTTGTCTTCAGAAGTGGAGTTAATAACCGAGCC
Source organism: Onchidella celtica (assembly GCA_963931925.1). Taxonomy (NCBI): domain Eukaryota; kingdom Metazoa; phylum Mollusca; class Gastropoda; order Systellommatophora; family Onchidiidae; genus Onchidella; species Onchidella celtica. The sequence continues at coordinate 33,156,418 of OZ007576.1, read as the reverse complement.
TCTCGACTTTTCTAACTCGAATTCTATGACAGCCTCTTCCTATTATTGTTATGGCAAGCGTCAGAATAAACCTCATCAGGTAACACATCATGCCATTCATTCATCAACTTCCAACTGACACAATCAAATTCCAATTGAAGAATATGTTAGTGTGCATGAGAAAAGCAGGCTTAAGTCGGCAACATGACATTTTGAGTTCTGTACATATAATAAAAGACAAGACATTTCTGATAAATTGAAGTCAGTGATCCCCAAAAACAAGATTTTGAGAAAACGGCATTTAACCCTATAAGTGGCAATAGCTAATTGACCAAGTAATATTGGAAGTGATTGTTGTTAGGAGACCGTAGTCTAATTACAAAGCCGTTATAGAGATCACAGTGAGTAGTGTTCACTGCTCATCTACAGTTTACCCTGTAACATGCCACGGTCCCCTAAACAACCGCCAAGTTGGAAGTTTGTGTCGGACCCATATTTTCACTTCAGAGCCGTTTTTCTCAAAATCAGCTTTGCCGACTTAAGCCGGGTTTTCTTATTCACAATCTCATATTATGCTGTTCTCTGAATACAAGGCTAGAGGCAGACACCAAGGAAGACCTGGACCAATGACGTCAAAGAAGCTCTGACGACCCACGGCATTAGGTCAAGACAGACTTCCCAGCTGGCTGCAGACATAACGCTCTTTCTTCCTGAGACATCTTCGATGGTACAAGCAGATTGAAAAACACCAAACTACAATCAAATGGAAAAATGAAGTTTCAGCTGACAAACTGAGAACGCTCTTAAAATGAAAGAATCTGGACAACAAAGCCATCATCATCATCATCATCATCATCATCATCAACAACAACAACAACAACAACAACAACAACAACAACAACAACAACAACAACAACAACAACAACAACAACAACAACAACAACAACAACAACAACAACAACAACAACAACAGCAACAGCAACAACAACAACAACAACAACAGCAACAGCAGCAGCAGCAACAGCAACAACAACAACAACAACAACAACAACAGAAATGTAATAAATCACACTTTACATACATGTATGCAATTCGATCGGCTATTATTGATGTTTGAAAAGGCCAAAAACAATCTGTTTTATCTTCCTTTTTATTTATTTATTATTATTATTAATTAATTTTTTTTTTGGTCTTTTGTAAACCTTTCATTTCTCCTCCCCTCTCCTCCAACTCCAAATCCCTCTCCCAATTAATTTGGATCTTTCACAATATGGAATATGATAACAGCCACAATTAACTCTTTCCTCATTTTTTTTCCCGCTCAGAATTTCCATGTATCTAATGACAAAGACAATCATATTTCTTATTATCTAGACCAATTGCTGCCCACTTGCCAAACACCCGCATAATTATACTTTAACATAATTTGCATAACTATCTTACATCGACAGTAAGGGGAAAGAAAGAAACACGATCCGATGAAAACAGAGCAAAGTAAACTTGTCCCAAATCGCAAGGAAAAATGGTGAATTGTTTATCATAAAAAAATTCTTTGCTTCCGCAAAATGTTCCTAAATTTCAACATAAGATATCTGAGACCAGCAAATATTTATGTTCTAAATTTGGCAACTTGTCCTGTATTGCGGTCTGTCCATTGTCTTTAAGCATAATGACGACATTTACCGCCCTTCCAAATGCGACAAAAGAAACCCCTGGCGACCATTCACTTCGTCTCCGCGGGTATTATCGTCTCATTGACAGCAATAGCCCTTTGTTTCCACGCTTCCAAGTTCTTTGAACTTGTGAAATAAAAGAGGATTATAATGCCGTTTGTTCTCACCCAAGGCTTGAGATTGCCCCTTGTCCAAATACTGCTGACATCATAATCGTAGATATATAGGTATCGATATAATATAGGTACCGCTGGGGGAGGCGGGGGTGTCAGCGTTGTAATATTAGTAGTAATAATAACGGTTCATTTACTCTCAGCACATCAAAGTCTGCAAAGAAAGAAATCGATCTCGTGTAAAAGGCGTGAAAGTAATTGGACCCCCAGCCTCCCGTTGTTGTTGTTGTTTTTGCCAATCTGTCGCCCCACCCCCTTCCACTTTTTTTCTAGTGAAAAGAAAAAGGGAAAGGGGGGACGGGGGGGGAGGGGCTTTCATTGCTTGACGCCAAACTAGGCAAATGGCCCAGAGACTTCTAAGAAAAATAACATAATTCTGTGACCTTAGGGGAGAGAATCGTAGCCCAGTGTGTTCAAATACATCAATCAAGGGGACTTAATGGTGTTTGTCATGACCGGAAATGCGCCTTTTGGACCTGGCAAACGCGTGAGGAGAAAACGACGGAACTCTTTTGAACTCTTTAAAAATAGTGGGGAAAGATTTGCCTTTCCCTGCGTACCTTTAGGTTGTCACCTTAGCAACGTGGCACGCTATGACGTCTTGGCTACTGCCGAAATGAAAAAAAATCGCAAAAACTTGCACCAAATACTCTTAAATCCTGTTCCATATATTTATAAAGTCCTGTTTGCATACTATCAGTAACTGAAAGGTAACATTTAATTTCTAAATAATGAGAGCTCCCCACGAATGAAGGCCGCATCTGAACTAAATTTATTATTCTCCCTATCACAAAACCGTACGAACATGTGCAAACCCGGAGATGGCTATTCGTCTTCGTCAAAGTTCTACTGAGTAACTGAGGCAACTGTATTATGTTCTTTTGATTACGGAGAAGTGTAATATTTCAAATGCTTATTTATCTAATTAAACATGCTTTTAATTAAGACATCACTTTCAAGTCAAACATGTTTATGTTTTCCTCAATCGTAACATTTTGGCACTTTCAACCTGAGCCACTTCGTGATATATTTTGGCTAGTATTTTCTCTCATCCCCATAAATATTGACAAACATGTTTATATTTTTCGGCACTTTTCGTTCCCGGCCCTCCTTAAATTACATCAATAAAATAATCATGACTTTCAAGATGCTGATGTAGGTGATCAATCCAAAACATGCGTTGAAAAGAATTTTAAACAAAATAAACGGAAACATATTTCAAATACCGTTAACAACAACAAAGTAAATGAATAGAAATAAAGCAAAGCATACAATTCTCCATTAGCCATATATCACACGCAGAAAAAAGGTGCACTCTCAACTTATGAAAGGTGTCGATTTACAGCGCTTCCAGCCCTCGGATTCCCCACATAATACAGGCATTGGCTAAACAGGTTCGCTGGTGACTCCAAAACAAAATTCCCACATTCAATTTCTTTTTTTCTCTGGCTTCACGGGCGGCACTTTCCCAAGCTGGCAAAAAAAAAAAAAAGTATGGTTTGGGCGTGAATTCGATCCATATCCAACCGTGTTCCGCTAGCTCCGTCCGAGATTTGGAACAATCATACCCCGTACTATTTGGGTTTGTAATGTAAATGTAAGTTGTAAACACACTATAGGTACTCTTTGCCTGGAACACAAAAGCGTCATTGCCACGACCACTATACTCTAGGGCAGTGGTTCCCAAAGCGAGCTCTGCACAGACTCAGTTTCACCAGCTTTGTTCCAGGGTTCCGCTAAGGTTCCCAAAAAATACACAAGTGCACAGATCCTACTAAAACTGATGATTATTGCAATAATTAGAAACCAGTAAATTGCAAAATCGGTTAGCTCCTGAATCAATAGTTTTTGTTTTGTTTTTTTTAATTGAAGACTTTAAACAAGAAAGTCACGTTTAACATAAACGTCTTTATTTAAATCTATAATTTCTCAGGTTTTGGCAAATCCTCACATTCTTCTGCTAAGAACCCCCAATGCTAACTCACAGGTCAACTGGGCAAGAACCATATTGTAACAATGGTCCCATGCAGTATTTTCTTTATTGATCACTGTGTTCTGTTCTGTTCTGTTCATTGCATTGTTCTGTTTTCGCCGTAAATTCACCGATTTTTTTTTTTTTAAGTTTTCTCGTGCTATTTGTTACTGCTGCCGGCCGGACACCCCTGAAGACGTTTTACCACTAAATTCGGCAAAATTGAGACTTTGTTTAAAAAACAAAGAAACAATTCCTTTGCTTCAGAAGTTTGGGAAACGCTGCTAGCTCTCTCTAGAGACCCAAAAACTTTGGCTCGCCCATTTCCACTCTCTACTCTGCAGGCTACGACTGGTGCAATCTTCCGTGCCATGGCCAAAAACCTTCAAAGCTAAAAAGCAACATTTTACTGAAAACTCAAAACGCACTGCGCTGACTTAATTCTCTATTCAATTTACGTTGTGTGGCGACCAAAAGAAACTATTAGTCGTACAAAAATTGTAACTTTTCTTTCTACAAAATGATGTTTAAAAGTGACTTTTCGCCCCACATTCACATAGTTACATGCGGCCTTGTTCGTTCGTAAGTAAGCATAATTATATTCGACCTGTTCACACGGTGTGTTTTCGCAGTGTTTGCGGCAGTTCAAGTTGACTCCAGAGCGAGACGATAATTGGCCTGGGTTGCCTGCTCAGTGTCTCATTAAGAGAAGGTAAAAATGGTTCAGTCAACAATTTATTAGAAATTGAAAGAGTGTACAGACTATACAGACTTTGCACGGAACGAAAGAAAATGTAGACAGAACAACGAAATGAAAGAAAAGGTCAATTGTTAATGAAACGAATACTGAACAATTTAACCCCCACCCCACACCCCTCCTCATTATTCCTCTGAAGGTCAATAGGTTACAAAGCAAAGCCTACTCCCTATTACATGATTTACACAGTGATGACTACAGTTTAATCTCACCCAAGATATAACATATCATCCAGTATCTTTGATCATAACCACATCAACTTCCTGGATTAAAAAAAAAAGTGGTTGATATTAGATAGATAGATAGATAGATAGATAGATAGATAGATAGATAGATAGATAGATAGATAGATAGATAGATAGATAGATAGATAGATAGATAGAAAGAGAGAGAGAGAGAGAGAGAGAGAGAGACAGACAGAGATGGATGGATGGATGGATGGATGGATGGATGGATGGATGGGTGGATGGATGGATGGATGGATAGACAGATAGATAGCTAGCTAGCTAACTATCTATCTGTCTATCCATCCATCCAACTAGCTAACTATCTATCTGTCTATCCATCCATCCATCTATCTAGCTAGCTAGCTAGACAGATAGATAGATAGATAGATAGACAGACAGATAGATAGATAGATAGGTATAGAGAGAGACAGACAGACAGACAGACAGACAGACAGACAGACAGACAGACAGACAGACAGACAGACAGACAGATAGATAGATAGATAGATAGATAGATAGATAGATAGATAGATAGATAGATAGATAGATAGATAGATAGATAGATAGATAGATAGATAGATAGATAGATAGATTCGTCCATCAAGACAATCCCCCTCCACCAACTTTAGAAACTCCCAAGTTAAGGATCCAGACAGGCCTGTCTATGGACACAAGACTTAGTAAGGCCCCGTTTCCAACGCTAAAATCTTGTTACATAAAAGCGTTAGGGCTGAGGCCTTTCAAATTGAGATCGATAAGCCCTAGGGAGGGACATTGTTATGCAAATTGGGAGAACAGGTCTCTTGATGTGTCCGTTAAGTCTTTGAGTATTTCTCACGTGGCACTAGCCTTGGAACGGACTCTGAAAACCGGAATTATGTAGGGACAACTTGTATAGTTTCTTCCTCGTGGTTTTCTTCTTTCATTCCATCTGTTGTACATTCTCTTAATCTCTCCAACCCTTCAGATTTCCTCCATTTTCTATCTTTTTCTTACTCATCCATCTTCCCCTATGAAATCTCTGTTTGTGTATGTAACATATACAAATAAATATGTTTATAGTCTGTTTGTTGTTTTTTTTTTTGCCTTCCTTTGATTCGTTCTACTTATTACTCTTTTAATCTCTTCATTCGTTTGCCCTTCTCCCGTCTCTCCATCTATTCATCTACCCGTCCATTCCCGATAGCCCGTACGTCCGTATTATGTATGTCGGATATTTGACTTTAATATCTCTTTATCTCCATCTATTAATTTACCCATCCATCCATCTATCCACTCAGTCACCACTTGTCTCTCCTCATGTTTGCTGTCTGTTTGTCGAGTTTTTCAACTATCAACAATGGCACATTATTCCACCTTCAATCACGGATCATGATAAAAACACAGGGAGTCGTTACGCCAAATCACAAAGATTTATTAGTATCATTTTCTGTCCAGATCACTGAGTGCATTCTGTCCGCTATTGTTGACAACCTTGTAATGCACAGTGGACGTGCGGGCGGACGCCAAGTGTGCAGTTGCTTCAGAAATGCAGCTTAATACAGTCGAAATTACCCAAGCCGGGTCTGGCGGGCGGCAGTTGTGTTATTTGATACTGTCAACATCCACCAAGGCCATGCATACGCAGAGACAGACAAACAAACAAACACACAGACAATTATTGAGCAGGCAGGAGAAAGGAGGTAGAGAGGAATTACCGAAAATGCAGGTTTACAGTAAGACACTGGTGAAACAAAGTAAACGATTAAACTGATAAAGGATTAAACGCAATAAGGATACTTCGCGACTTTAGTTCTCGTTTATTCTATCTATTTTTTGAAAAACTGGAGCTCATTAATAGTATGTAGAAGAGGTATAACAAATGCACACTTTGGCATTTTGTTTAAAAGACGCTGTGGCTCTGATCAAGCTGTTCCACAGTTCCGATGTATTCTAACTCCTAGTCACAATACTAACGCCGCAATCGTTTAATGTCGAATTTTTTTTCTCAGTTGTGCAAAAAAGTGGAGTAGGAACAAACAACAACTCATCAGATCGCGACTTGGGCAAGGACAAATAACATAACACACTGAGATCAGGGTGCTGAGGGAGTAGTAGGGAGTGAGAAACCCGGCGGTGGGGACGGTAATGAGGAGGGGGGGGGGGCTGGTAAGGTAAGTTAAACCTACTGGGGACAAACAATTATACCTCAGTTTGTACAGTAAATTTGCACAGCTAAACCTTTCTATTCCGTCACAGCAAAGTGTACACAAACTGCTGGCAAACATGGTGTAACATAACAGAATATCCCCCCCCCCCCACACACACACACACAAACTTAGGATCAACTAATCAACTACAACCTGGCAACCAAAGCATACAGGCATATAATTTGCCTTGGATTTGTTGAGGCATACAAACAGACGGACGGACGGATGGATGGATGGATGGATGGACAGACGGACGGATGGATAGGAGGGCTGATGGATAAATGGATGGATAGATGGACGGACGGACGGTCGGGCAGACTGATGGATGGATGGATGGATGGATGGATGGATACATGGATTGTTTGGCTGGCTGGATGGATGGATGGACAGACGGACAGGTGGACGGGCGGGCTGGCGGATGGATGGATGGATGGATACATCGGAGGGGACTGAGAAGACATTAATCACTATAACAAGCTGTCGCACATGTACTAAATACACGTGTTTCAAAACAAACAGGATTACCTAAACCAGCAACTTTTTTTGGCAATTGAAGTCTTTGTAAACAAAAAAGTCACGTATTTACATAAACGGCGTTCGATAAATCTATAATTTCCTGGGTTTGGGAAAATCCTCATATTGTTCTGCTAAGAAACCACCTGGTAACTCGCGGGTCAACTGGGCAAGGACCACATTGTAACAATAGTCCCCTGTAGTATTACCTTTATAGGCCTTCCAGAATTAGAGTTTTCAATCTTCTCAAACCAGAGTGGGACGTAACCTTCTAATTCCCAACCTTCCATCTTTAGAACAACTGACTTGGACAAGTGTCCGATGTGTTCCATATTTGGACCATTTCCCAATTTGCCAGAAAAAAACATTCTGAAAAATAGCTATGTTTCTCCAGTCCACGACCTTAGTTCTTGTTTGTTCTGAAAAAACTGGAGATCTTTAGGTATGTAGATGAGGTATAATAAAATTAATTCACTTTGACACATCTTTAAAATGCTTTGTGTCACTTATCAAGCTGTTTCACGGTCCCGATTTATTCTAACTCCTTATCATAACACTAAAGCTGCAAACGTTTAGCGTGGAATTTCTCAGTTGTGCAAGAAGTGGAGGTGGTAAGGTCGTGATTTGTCTATTAAATTTTAAATGTAATAATATATAATTATATAACTTTCAGAATTTCTGTTCAAAGCTACCAGTTCTCGGCCGATACAAAAGCGTTAAAGAAGGAAACTGCACAATCTTTGGCTAGGGGAATATCTGTGTGTGTGTGTGTGTGTGTATGTGTGTGAGCGCGCGGTGGCTGCTGTTGCTGTTGCCACTTCACCCTCCCTCTTCACAATCACCTGGCAATGACCAGTGTTTGCTGATGTTGATGTAAGGAGCGCAGGTTCTGGGGAAACTGGTGCAATATTCCCATATGTGGCTGGTACTCTCTCCAGACAACCCCCCCCCCCCCCCAGGCAAGCATTGTTGGATGGGCGTTTTTTTCTGAACAGTATATTGCATGTGCTCCACATTTCTCAGAGGGAAGTTGGGAGGCGAAGGGTAGCGAGACAGTGGTCTGGTTGGGATGTGAGCATTTTTGCAATGTTAAGGTTTGTTATTCCATGCCATACCAATATTGGCCTCTCAATTCTCTGGCAAAAGAGAACCTTTTTAAACAATACTAATAATGCTACTAATAATAATAATAACATACTATGTGCGTGCGTGTGTTTGTCTGTCTCACGTGTTGTAATCCTCAAAATAAGCTCAGAATGTTTAGACTGATAGATACTTTTACTCTGAAATTAATTGGTAAATGATACTACTTGAAATGATAATGATGAGGACGATGATGCCAAAAAAAAAAAAAAATGGCCGGACGTAAATAATATGAGAAAACATGTCGCTTATAGGGATATTGCTCCGGGTGTTACAGACCTCCTCCAACCTGGCAAAGAAAATCCTATCGATCGGCCAGGGAGTTAAGCTGCCGTACTTCGCCCACCGTGAGCGCCATGGAAACCGCTTTCTCTTGCTCACCAATATTTAAGAATCTGATAGGACAATATTGTTCTATTTGCTCTCTGTTTGATAAATCTTTACATTCTCAGGGCAGTTCTGATTACCTTCTTTCGTTTTTTTTTTTTTTTTCGGTTACTTTTTTTCGACCTCTTTCTGTCTCTCATTTCTTTTGATGTTTGCTATATCGCTAGAGTGGAATGCTCGATTTTACCTCGGCCCATTCTCCTCTACTTTGTTCTCTGGTTCTCTCTGAGCCGATATGGGGGGCTTTTCAAATCCCGGGTAGAAAAATAAATAGGGCCAATGTTTCAGTGTCGAGCAGCCACTTAGAGTACCAATGGCATACAGGAATTCATTCCCTCGGGCTAGCGGGACAAGGGGGTTGGGGACAAACATGCCTTTTCAACGGCAAATCTGGTGACGTCCAAGGAAGTTCAAACGGAGAGCTGTTGATACCCAAAGCCACTGGTTCCCACCCCACCCCACCCAACTCCTCTGTACTTCCCCCCTCTTTTATTGCCCTCTTACTTGAGGAGCCAATGCAAACTGTACGGTTCAGTTTTGCATACATAACCTTTCATGACAATTAGAAGTTCGAAGGATATCCAAAGCCATTGCAACCACCCCCCCCCCCCCCACCCACCACCACATTAAAAAAAATCTCCTCTCCCTCCGTCTTTTTTAAACCCTTTCACTGCAGTTTTATTCTGCCGGCCGAGGTATTCTGTGCGGGAGGAAGTTCTACTCTACCCTGCGCACGTAACTTTTCATGACGAGCAAATCTACGCAGAAGGTAACATTTTTTTTTGCACAATCACACGTTTGCGGCTGTAGTTATTATGATAAGGGGTTAAAATAAATGGGAACTTCACAAGTGATCACAACGCATTTTAAACAAGTGTCAGAGTGTGAATTAAATTTTGTTATATTATCTCTTCGACATACTCAAGGACCGCCACTTTTCAGGAAATGAGGACAGAACAAACAAGACCTAAGATGGTGAAATACAGTTTGGGTGTGTGCCAGTGAGTGTGTGTGTGTGAGAGTGTGTGTGGGTGAAAGTGTGTGTGTGTGTGAGAGTGTGTGTGTGGGTGAAAGTGTGTGTGGGTGAAAGTCTGTGTGTGCCAGTGAGTGTGTGTGTGGGTGAAAGTGTGTGTCTGTGCCAGTGAATGTGTGGGTGTGAGAGTGTGGTCTCGCACACAAATTTGGGGATTTCCCTGTCTGCGCTCCAAAAGACAGGGAAGGACCGACAGAGAAAAGGTTGTGGACGCCAACTGCCACTCCCACAGAAAATGTACAGAAAATCTAACTTCCGCTATGCGCCATCAGCCCTGATCTTTATCTCATCCATTCACATTTTCTGAACCATTAAAACAGAGGCCAGAATTTTATTTTATTCAGCATTTTTCCAGCCTTTCTTTTTAGTGCATTACATGGAGGATTCGTAATTCGTGTTTTAGATGTCTCTCCCTTATAAACAATGCGTCTTCTACTTTCATGGATATTTGAATCTTGGGAAAATGAGTTTAGCCATCGGCAATGTAATTACCTCCCTTTATAACATACCTGAGATCGCGAATGTTTACCTCCCCTTTCGCTTTTTTTTTTTTTTTTTACAGAGGTTATCGGTGGACTGGGGTGGGGGTGGGAATGGCGGGGGTACGGGGGGGGGGGGTGTCCCACCTTTCTCCCGTTTCTGACATTTTGCTGCTTCCCCAGAAAACATCACAGCCCCGCGCAGACGTACACAGGTTTTTATAATATTTACAGCAGCGATTACTCTGGTTTTTTCCAACTGTTTACAGCCCCGGGGTTATTTTTAAGGGACGTAATACGTCTGAACTTAAACAATGCCCGGGCCTCGTACAACATTCTTTGGGGGGTGGGGGGTTGGGGTGGCTTGGGGGTGGCTTGGAGGCTTAGAGCTCTCGCCAGGTGGAAGACAAAGGTAGTCAGGGAAATCTAGGTCGCGTACAGGACGAAGGTTGGAGATGATGGTACAGTATGTCAGAAATGGGCATGATTTGAGGATAATCTGTTTTACATAATATATGTCCCATTGGGAAACCTTTTTCCTGGTCCCTCTTTCTCTTTATCTAACCCTCCCACCCTTCCCTTTTCTCCTTCCCCTCGGCACTTTCAGATTTACGTCTCTATAAATTATCCCCTATACTCTTTTTCACACACCCTATACCCTCTCCCCCCAACCCCCCCCTCCCCACAACCAACACTACCAAAAATCTTCCCTTCATGAGAGATTCCATTATTAGTTTGTTTCTGCAACTTGTCCTCTGTTTCTTTATGGACTCTTTCTTGTAATAACAAGAATAACATGAATAATAATAAAAAAATAAGAAGTGGGAATACACACACACACACATATATTTCATACACCACCTCCTCCCCCTCCCCCCTCCCCCCGGGTTAACGACCAAACTCTGAGAGCTTTACAAACTTGGGTCAAACTTTGGAGAAAGCACGTCGACCCGATAAGGGTCACACTGTCCTAGGAAACAGCCGGACGTCAGACAGACCGTAACAGAGAAACAGAACAGAACCAGACGAGCACTAAATAATATTCAGCTTGTGAAAAAAGATTGGAATTTCAAATGACGTTTAACTAAAAGCCATGAAATTTTCAATCTCTCTAAAAAATTAAGGTGTGAGCTGGACACAATGTGCATTTTGTGGCTCAATTATTCTCGCTATCGACGTGAGAAAAAGAACAAAAAAAAACAAAAAACCAGTGCCTACGAGAAGCAAAAACCTGGTGTCCAGACCAGGTGTGCATTACATTAAGTTCATGCCATGTGTAATGTGTCAAACTGCTGGAGGAAGCTGTTGGATCTATTTTCTTTCCTGTGTTTTAACTTTTGGAGGTTGTAGAGTTCGCGTTTGACACACACATACACAGACACACACAATCTCTCACTCTCTCTCGTTTTACTCTTTCGCTCCCTCACACGCACACACTCTCTCCCTCTCTCGGTTTACTCTTTCTTACTCTTTCTTATCTCAAGTTTGACTCCTTTTTCCCCTCGCTTTCCTTTTCTTTCTCTTGTTTCTATTTCTCTCTCCATCTCTCTCTCATGTTTTACTCTTTCTCTCTCTCTTTCTCTCTCTCATTCTTTATCTCGAGTTTGACTCCTTTCTCTCTCTTGCTTTCCTTTTCTCTCTCTCTCCATCTCTCTGTCTCTCCTTTTTCCATTATTCTCTCTTTATCTGTCTGTCCCTAGCTCCCACGTTCCATATTCCAATCCACCCCCTTTTGTAGTGGCAAGCATGTGTAAATAAATCCAACTTAATAGACCCCCCCCCCCCCCAATTTTTTTTTTTTTACCCCGACTCGAACCCTCCAAACTTGTATAGGCCTACATGGCACACTAAACAATATATATATATATATATATTTTTTTTTTTGCGGCTGACCTATATTTCGACCTGGCAAGCCAAGCGTATTCGATCTTCTGTAAAATTAGCAAACAACTACATTGCCAATTCAGGAAGTAAGATACAAGGGTCACTGGTTTTGACGATTATGTCTCTGTAATCGCCACAAAAAAAAAAAAAAATCCGTAAGTGTGTCGTTCGTGTTTTCATTTCACTCCACCGGCTTTTTCTTGATTTCATTATGTATTTATGATATACCCACAATGCATTCGATTACACTAGGGTACATAAGCCTTTAAAGAGGTGCATTAACTCTGTTCAGTGACCGTAAAGGGACACAGTTGTCGCCCTTCACAATAGTCTTGCAAATGTCACGGTTTAATAGATTTTAAAAAAGGATAGTCTCTGTTTCTTTCTTTGTGTCAGGTTACGGTTCAATTCTCCGTGGCACTGTTTTTGGGTTGTTTTTTTTTTGTTTTAGACTTCAATTATCGAGGGCCATCAACCAGGATAATATTAAGTTATGGCCAATTTATCCATTGCTCTTAAATGCTTTTAGATATCCAAGACACAAGGTGCGTGGCTTTATTTAATAACTCAATAAAACTTTCATGTGACCGTCTTGAAGTCCTTGCCATGCCATTATTTGAATTTTCATTAAGGACACAAATCTCAAACTCGTTTTTTCTCAATCTGATAATTTTTGGACATAAACATTCTGGTTGCCACCCCTCAGAACACATTGGCCGTGGAGAAAAGCTGGCATGGGATTGGATTTTCTCAGGTTTCCTCAGAATCACCTGAAGCCCTCGCACTGATTGATGTACTCACCCGTGACAGATACTGTGCTTTAACGGCAAACCAAAAGCGACCCCTAATGCTTTTTTCCTATTTGGGCGTTTTCAAAATTTCTCATAATCCTTAAAAGGACATTCGTTCATCGTAATTTGAAGACTTCTAGATTAGCCACCGGACACTCGCTAACAAATAAGTAACAACAACAACAGCAACAAAAAAGCTCTTTCTTTTGATAAAATAAGATAAGAATCATTTAATGTCCCACGAGGGAAATTCTCTTTCATAGAGCGTTAAAAGGTACATGGTACACACAGCTTAGGCATCATTACATAAATATATATCACAGCTTAATAAACTCAACAACAGGCATACATGAAGTGACTTGGTAAGGAACCTTTGTGAAATACGGCACACGTCTAGCTATGGTGTCTTGATGAGACAAATTGCGGAGGACAAAAACGATTTTCTGTAGCTTTCTCTGTTTGCTTTCTTGCCTATTATTCTGTTGCTCCTGGATGATCTAGAGATTTGAACATTGCACTTCCACGTCGCATTTTTACCAATTCTTTCATAGCCAAAGACGATACTCGTCGCCGGAGTTTGAAAATTTCTTAATTGGTCAATGGATAATGGACCCCAAAAAAAAAAAAAAGAAGAAGAAAAACAAAATTAATAAATTGCACACTCTGAATATTTGAACGCACTTCACTGTAGTTAGAAATGGCACTGTTTGCTCGGAGAAATTCTAACATTGCACAGTTGGGAGGATGAAAAATGTCCTGTTGTCAGGACGAGCTCGTGAATAAAAGATCGTCCCATCCTACAGTCGCAAACAGTGTTGATCAATACAGTACTCGACTTCAAGATTCCTTGAATGAATTGAAGGGTTTTTCCCCTGGTTTCTTTATCCGTAAACAGACGTCATCGGTCCAAGTAAACAGCGTGGCACTGTCAGAAAATATTTGATTTGGGTAAAAAGTTCTGATGAAGACTTCAGTGTCCAGCGATGCCATTCACGTTATCTGTACGTCACGGCACGCGATGTGATACTGGCATCAATTAAAAAGGAAACGAAGGGAACTAGAAGAAAGCGTTATGGACTAATTGGTATCATGTCATGCACGCATCTCCGCCTTCGTGACATACTGGCAATGTTAACTTAGGGAAATAAGAACGAAATTTTCAAAAAAGACGGACGGACAGCCAAACAGACAGGCAGGCAGGCATGCGGGCAGGCGGGCAGGCAGGCAGACAGACAGACAGACCAACGGACGGTAGGCAGACAGGCAGACAAACAGATTGATAGATAAACAGACCAGTCAAGAATGAAACGAATACAAAGTAAACGACAGGAAAAATGAAGCTTTTTTCTTCTGCAGAAGTTACATCCGCTTTCCCCAATAAACGAAGTTTTTAATGTCACATATTAATTCGCCAAACTTCACATTCCACGCCAGGTTTCAGGCGGTCCCGCAGACCAGATAAGTTACGCTGCGAATTTCACCGCACCTGGAAAAAAGACACTTCAGAGACGTTTCCTGTATAATAATATTCACACCAATACCAATAAAGACAATGATTTAAGTTCTTCCAAGAACGATAACTAACAAAGCTTGCATTATGTCCCTTTGTTCCTGAAAAATTCTATACAAAAAATGGGTTCAAATTGAAGGCATGTATGCAGGAAATGAAACAAAATTAGTCGGAATGATAAATGTTAAAAATTGTTCCAAGGCAGTCAAGACATCGGCGTTTTAGATAGGAAATTCATCTTAAACCAGTTTTCTTATAGGCCAAAATGCATTCCTAGCTATTGCCATTTCACCATAAAAGATCGTGAGTCAAACATGCAAATTTACGAGTGACTTCCTCATCGTCGTAGGCCGAGATTCCGTTCGTTCTCAATACAGATTTGTAAAAACTAAAATCTTCTTCGTAAGTTGAGATTCCGGATTACAACCTAATATTCGTTGAATCTGTTAGGATTTCGTTCCACGTCAAATATTTAGTTTCCCGAATACTCACTCTCTCTCTCCCACACCTTGCTGCATACAGAACGCACTGCTGCTTTGATCGACGATCGCATGATTGAAATAAAGAAATGAAAAAAGAAGTTACGACTTTGTTCGTAAATCCTAAATCCCTCTAAAGCCACGGAACCATACATTTCATGGTCCCTTAACATTTCATAAAAAGTCGCAACAATGAATCAGAGATTTATCTGTAGTCAAGATACATGCTGACACCCTCGCACGTACCGACAGTTCTATTTTTAACAAGACAGGTTCGTTTATCACTTAAAAATTCCTGCGGAAGAAATCTTCACTTTTTCTTCTTTCTTTTACCCCAGCTTTGCAGTAAATTTATTAGTAAAGTTGAAAAACCTCTGTCACTGAGTGTTTCTGTTGGTTTAAGCAATGTGTCAATTTGCTTATATGGACTTCTTTTTTCATTTTTTCGCCAGTGTTTACTTTAGTTAGATGTCGAGTCCGGTTCGTATCTTTGCATGAGAAGCCAGAAATAGCTCGAGTCAAGTTACGTACATGTTCGCCCATCTTGTTTGGGTGTCATCTTATCAACGGTAGATTAAGGAATTGGCGATACATGGAGGAGGTGGGTGGTAGAGGAGGGCGGAGGACGTTCACTCTCGTCTCACTAAAGAATAACAGATAAACAGAAGGAAAGACGGGGTGAGACGGGTGAAGTACGAACGCGTAGTAGTGATGGTTTAAGTAGTAGTTGCTGCAGCAACAGTAATAATAGTAGTAGTAGTAGTAGTAGTGCTTGTGGAAGTACTAGTAAAAGTCGTAGTAGTCGAAATAGTAGTAATAGTATGCTTTAATAATGTTTTATTTACGTGAATATAATATAAAGTATATCGGTTTTCTACGATTTACAAGACGTACTATCAGGTAAATGCCATTATGCTTCACGATAATACATTGCAGTGATACAAGATACCACAACATATTTCACCGTTCTTCCAGAGGAATTAGTCCCAATTTCACCTAATGAATTAAAAAAATCAAGAGCCAGTGTAACTTCGAACTGTTGGTACTGATAAGATTTCAAATTGCCACTTTTGAATGTGCCAGCGACGCCACCGCTCTTGAACAACAGTCGCGGCAGGCCTAACTGGCATGTTGCCTTGTCACACCCATTGAATTCTGGTCATTAATTACCCCTCTAAAGGTCTCAATCTTAAACCTTCCTATTCTTCAAGCTGGTTGACAGAATGAAACCTTGGGTAGGGTATACGTGGTTCAAAGTTGCCAGGGTCCAAATGTCAGAAGGTTCCGGTTCAAATGCCCTGAGATAAAATAAAAACAAAAAAAGTCAGGGAGGTTTGATAGCCATATCTGCCGGGATTCCATGTCGCATGTTCTGGAAATCAGTGACATTTAAAGCTTCGGGGTGTTGAATAAATATAAAGTGTAAAAATGTCAGATTTTATGAACTTGTCAGCTGCATTTCCTGTGCGAAAAGAAGGAGAAAAACAGGAACGTTTTGGTTTGAATTTGTTTCATGTTAAGACAACATGGCGTGGGATGTTCGTTACATTAACTTTCTTCTCCTTGTTCCATGCGAAATTTTGATTTTAATGAAAACAGCAAGGCTGTGCCGGTAAAAAAAAAAAAAAAAACTAAAAAAAAAAAAAAAAACGTATTACTAAATTTATAAGCACGTGAAATCATGGACTGGCCAAAACCCACGAAAACAGTCCTGTGATTTTCTTCTCAAGATTCGGGCTAGCGGATATCTCTCTTCTTACACATCCGGATACCCTTTTTAGTAATACATGTATAAAAGTCGTGCATGAATTTGGTAAATATGAAGACGCAGTTGAGTCTGTCGGCATTCTAACCCTATCATTGCCATGAGCGACATTACTGTGCCATGACAAGGGGCTCTGAGCTGGAAGTGTAACCTTATGAAATTTGGTATCTGAAGCTTGCACTGAGTTAAAAGCCCCAACAATGTACATGATTGTATATCTTTCTGGAGAAGGCTGATTACACGGGCTCTGGCGATAAAAATGGCGTTGAAAAATTAAATGACCTACCTGGCTAATGGCAGTTGTAAGGTTTTGAAACTTCCAGCAAAGAGGTCACTGGTTCACATGTCCTCTTTTTCCCTATACTCCAAACACCCTTGTTGTTGTTGTTTTGTGTGTGTGTGTTTGTCATGACATGTGGGTGGACCTGACAAAACTGGGACAAATGTGAAATTTGTATGTCTCTTTAAGAAATCATGTGAAAAATTTCTTGAGACAATTTCAAGCAAAACATTTCGACTGAATGCAGAAAAATGGCGAATCTTTCATATTATAAATAAATCACAACTTCCATAGCAAAATGTCCCCCATCCCCTTTGAAAGGTTTTCTCTGGAATTTGGCCATTCACCTTTAGCCCCATTTCGCCAGATCCGCTCATATGTAAAAACCATTAAATTTTGAATTATCTCATAGTATGTCATTTGAAAAGAACTCTTTTTGGCACAAGATCGTGTTTTGAGCCACTGAATTGCGACTTTTGACTCTTGTTTTTAACCACATAAAGGTCCATTTTCTGCCTTCTTCTCATATTTCAATAGAATGTCATAAATTTGGCCGCTTTTAAAATCGACCGTACTGGAAATATTTCCGCTGTGCCAAGGTTAATGTATACATTTCAGAACTTAACAGGAAAGAAGCAATAACTAGCAGGTGAACAGGACATTACCGGTTAATCACTGCACCCTTAAACGACATGTCGTAGTAAAGGACACACTTTCTCGCACGTTCTGCAAAACCGTCAGATTCTTGCTTTTATGCATATATAATAACATGTAGGTGATCAAATGCGATCGATGTATTTCAAATCAAATACGAAGGTATCAAAGATTTCCCAGGGACAGATGCCTTGTACGACACAATTTTTCAAGACAGAATCACACGAAGGAATGCAAAAGACGGGCCAAAGTTAGTCATGAACCAAAATGTCCCAGTTAACGGTTTTCACTTTAGTACACAACTGACGTGGCCAAGGCAGGAAGTCATGTGACAACGTTTTTTTTTCTTGTTTTGTTTTGTTTTTGTTTGTTCCTGAATGCGGACATTTTCTTTAGGGCTTTTTTTCAAAGGCTGAAACGCCATAAACAGGGGCCTCTCGATTGAATGAAAAGTGGGGTCGAAGATAAAACCCGTGCAAGAGAATCAAGATAACAGAAAAGTAAAAATGGCTCTAGTATTCCCCCAGACAGCTAGGAATAATACGGACATTAACATGGTTTCTTTTCGTTCAAGAATTGATAAAATTCAGGTAATCCTTTGGCATTTCGCGGGGGCTGTGCCCGGGCAAATCCGGCTTTCTGAACGTGTGGCTTCCCGCAGAGCGCTTTACTAGATTAGTAAACATGCGCCTGTACAGTACTTCACGTATGGAAATCCACATGTTGAAACACTTTCGTTCTTCCTACTGTAAGGTGTAACTCGATATGGCACTTCAAGTTTCTATTTTTAACCGGTGTCTTCATTTTTCTAGCAGTGAAGGATGTAGATTGCCTGGGAATTAGTGGGGCCTTCATTGTGCGTCATTTCATATCAACGTTTACTGTCAATAAGACAATTGACATGAATGCATTCATCACTCTTGCACGGACACAGACAAAAAAGATTATTTTATATCCTTGATCCAGTTCCCTGGCACTTATGATGGAAAGCTCTGTTTTGCTTTTCTTTTCTTTTTAAATTATTATTTCTCGGCATCCATTGGTGTAGAGGAAGTTGTATACTATATTGTTGTTTTTTTTATTATGATTATTACTACAGTTATTATTTTCAGACCAATGGGTGCCACTGGAATATCGTAAGGCTAAAATAACGACTTCTGAAAATTCTGACGTATATTATGCGTGTGGAATTTGTATGTATGTACGTAATTAAGTCTCTGAATGCCAAATTTCCCCAGCCCTGCCGAAAACTCACTATTTTTCCATGCCGATGTTCGTACCGGTAATTTCAACATTATCATACTTTAATGGTTGTCTGAGTGAACTTTATTTTACATCTGCCATGCGAGGGCCATGTCACACAACGCCCGAGTTAC
The DNA here is from genome assembly GCA_963931925.1 of Onchidella celtica. Lineage (NCBI taxonomy): Eukaryota > Metazoa > Mollusca > Gastropoda > Systellommatophora > Onchidiidae > Onchidella > Onchidella celtica. Next base: position 33,137,154 of record OZ007576.1, on the reverse strand, counting down.
GGCCTTCTGACGCAAATTGATGGTTTTATTCTTTTTTCAAGTGCGTCAATGGAATCTTTTTTATTACTATTATTAACCTTTTTTTATCCACCTTTTCAATACCCATCCCCCAGGGGAAAGTTAAGTACAGACAGACTCTGACTTTAAAAGGGGGACATGAAGTGCAAGGGAAAACTAGACTAAATAATCAAAATGAATAATTTATCGACGTCTCTGTAACCTAGTATTGAGCTAAGTCGAGCGACAAAGCAGAGAAAACAAACCTACCCTTATCTTCAAACTATTATAAAAAGCAGCCAATGTTTCTTATGATATTGATCAAGATAAAAAGAAAAAGAGAGAGAGGGTGACACGTTTTATTCTGGGCTTCGTTGGGCGTTTGAAAGACGGGGGGATATATATATCCAAACAACAGCTGGTGCAAATCTGTCACAGATGTGCGAGCCAATATTTGCAAATCTCTACCTTCTGATTTACGCTCCTGGGGCGTGCGCACAGTCGCTTGCGTGGGTTTTCAACGTACTTCAACGGTTCTCCAGTCTCTGATCCAAATGGTCAATCATTATAAGATCTTCAGCAACGTCAACGCTGGTCGACAATAGGGAAGGTACCATTATTTTTTGCATACGTTTTACCATGTCTGGACTTGACGATTAGGATTATCTTTTCCTAGGGGTCGGTCTCCCTCAACAAAACTTTATGTGCATCGGCAATTCCTTGGAATTTCAAGAATCCTTGCTGAAAAGGGCAAGAAAGTGCGCACGTATTATTTTCTCCCCGTTCAGGTAGGAAGACAATATAGAGGTTGATAATGCCTGCCGAATGTTCGGCGTGAGCACCAAATGGCGCACAACTGGAGAGGGTAGGAAAAGAGATAAAATATGAGGCCCAAACGTTGAGTTTACACAGCACAGATTTTCTTTAATGAAACTCCGGCTTCGATAGATAGAACAGTTTGTATTGATTAAACACGAGGAGGGATTTATGCGAGAATGTGTTCAACATCTGAGTATAATATTTCACGTGGCGGCTCAGCCTGAAGAACTGAAGACATACCAGATATCCAGTCAAACCTGGCTGAAAACGAGATATATAATTAGAACAGTTTAAATGTTGTTTGTCCAGCATCTTGCACTAAGTCCCGCTGCGAGGCAACATCTACCATGTGTCCATCTAGTTGAAATGTTATAAATTGCCCGTTTTTACCATCACTTCCGGTTTCACTTTTTATTTCACGTTTACTCTGATTAGTGCATTAAATTTACAGTTTAATATCGCCAACAGTCACATCGTAAAGACTTCCTACCCCCATATCCATACATCGGAAAGAAACAAAATGATGTTGCAAAACCCCTGCAATCTATCCCAGTATCCATCTAAATTAACACTAAAGGAAGAAAAAACTAGCAACTGTTTCTGAAACTCACCACCAAAACGTCAAAGCTGAACTGCTCCTACCAGTACCGATTAGTCAAAATTTTAATCAAGATGCCAAAACGACACGACAAACACTATTTACAACAACGGATATTTCGAGTATGTTTTAGCCATACACTCGTTTCTCAGCTTGCTTGCTCATAGGCTAATTCAGAAGAATGAGATAAGTGGTGACACTGAAATGTTGGGGGGGAAATGTATTAAAAACCACTGGGCCGTCGGCGTCCAGTTTGTTGCATTATGACACTCCATTGGGACCCTGGCCGAGAAGGTCTCTGAAGAGTGCTCAGGTATTCATAAGGCTATAGGATGTCTCTCTTGTATGTGGCGCTCAAAAGGACGTCGCGTGAGGACCATAGACAGAAAGGAGAGCGCCGCAGAAAGACAATAATGAGACATGCTTCACCAGGAAGGTGAGGGAGGTAGGATGAGCTGGAGTGCTGTGGAAGGGCAGTGAGAGAAGAGCTTGAAAAGAGGGAGAGAGTAAAGGCTGAAGATGCGGGAATGGCGAAGAAGATATATTAAGGAGTGCCCGGGGGTGAAGACTGGGTGAGGGTGGTATGCTATGGACAAACTGCCAGTAATATGACCGCCTGCACAGAACCACTAGAAGGCTGACCTTGAATATAAGAAAAGCACGACATCTTATTATGTTCCAATTTCAGTACAGCTTTCACTGGGAGATGGGAAATAAAATACTCATACAGGCAGAACACAAAATGTTAAAGTGAAAGGTTGAAGAAATCAATTCCTTTAATTTTTCTTTTCAGCTTTGGGTTTTGATATCACAAACAAAGAAACAAATCAGTGCAACTGGCACGGCCTGACCTCTATCGGAAAGACATGTCAGTTTAACGCTGCGTTAAATAATACTGGGCCAGCTTTCAGGTGCTGCGTTAAATGTCATACGAGCGTGCAACACAGAGAGGAGAAGGAAAAATAAACTAGGTCAACCAAGGAAAAATTACTCTGTTAACTTTCTGAAAAGAGCAACGGCGCGTGGGTAGCAACGAACGTCCTGACTCAACACATGGTACAGATACTGTTCAAATGCTTCTCAACCAGCGCCACTGGGACAAAAAGAGAAAGGAAAAGAACAGGCATGCTTCAATGCCGAAACAATGACTCTCTTTCTAATTTTGCGGAAGTTAAACTTCCTATCTCTAAAACCACCCACTTCATCAGGTTACAATGCAGATTGTCTGTGTATATATTTGTAACTGCAATCTATTTAATCTTTACCGAAGTGGATCTGTTTCGTTTTCTCAATCGCTAGTGTTTCCGATTTTGCTCTAATATAAAATGTTCACAGTTTGATATAATTGTTATCAAACACTGAAGTAATTCACAAGAAAGTCCCGTCCTTCTCGAGCACAAAGCCATGTATCGTTAATTACCAGCCTCGTAAAGAGTTATACTAGTTATAAATTCCTTTGCCTTTAAGTGTTCGGTCTCACATTCAATGCATTGCTCTTCAAGCTGCCAAATGCATGATATCCATGAGTAGCGCCCGCTTATCCTGTCAGCTGTAGAACAATTAGCCATAATTCTTCCGCTAGCGCACGATAATCCTAAATACTAGATCTAATGTTTACAAACTTTGTCTCATATAATCCCGTTCTTTGAGACAACAGTTACAGTTCACAATTTTCACTCAATCCCTCTCCGTTCAAGTTTCAATTTCCTTCAGGATCATTATTTCTCCACAGTCAAATTCCCAGCCTGGTCTCTCTTTCCCTCATCTCTCTTTTCAGTGAGTAATTACAAACGGACGCGTGCGACAAAGCATTTCAAGCGCCAGGCTTGTCTTAGCACAATCTGGTTCTCAAGAGTCCCAGGCCACAGTTCTGTCCTGGCGGTCCCTTGTTTTCTCCATTCCTGCGCCATTTAGAATGTCATCTAAAAAAATGTTTCATCATTCCACTTTTACAGTGGTAATTATGGAGTTTGAGTTTGGAGAAAGCATGGCGTCACGATAGCAGCCAAATTGTGCTAGGAAGAAGCAAGTGGATAGACAGAATAGAACAGAATGACAGGAGAGAAGGAGAAGCTACCAGAAGCGCCCAGCAACCACCCCCCGTGGTTATTGAAACAATTTATGAAAAAAATATGAATCATTAATGCGTTGTGCAGATCGGTACTTCAATACAGAGTGTAGAGAGAAAAATTCGTTCCCAATTCAGAGTGCCTCCTTTAACTGAACTTCCTCCCCTGAGATTTCAAATGCCTCTCCTGGGGAGCCGAGACCCTCCTGTTTGAGGATCACTCTTTACAGAAAAAAAAAACAAACAAGCCAGGACTGCTTGATTGAAAGAGATGTGAGAGGGAGACAGGAAAGAGGTAGGTTGGCAAAGTATTTACGGTATACAGTTTAACAAAGGACTGTAATTTCGGAACCAAGAGAGGTAACACCTAAACGAGCGTTTCCGTGATGAATGGCTTGTGACAAGATATATAGAGGTTGGCACTAAGCTGACTAAAACGACTGCATTTTTATAACATTATTACTTTGATGCAAGCGTCGCAACTTTAGTTTCTTGTTTGTTGTATCTCTATTTCCTGAAAACAAAAAAACTGGAGATATTTTGGTATGTGGAGGAGGTACAACGGATGCACACGTTGACATTTGTTTAAAATGCGTTATGGCATTTATCAAGTTGTTTCACAGTTCCGATTTATTGTAATTCCGTATCATAACACTAAAGCCGCAGCAAACGTTTAACGCCGAATTTCTCAGTTGTGCAAAAACTGGAGTTGGAACAAACAAGAACTGCGTTCACGCTATAAGAACACTTGGACTGAGGGGCCTTTCGACAATGGAATATACTATTCGACTTTACACTCTAAGAAAACACTGAATGAAGACTTGGGAGCCAATCAGGGCTTTGCCGGAATCTTTCAAAACATTTCTTCCTGAAATTTTAATTCCGAGCAAAGTAAAGCCGAAGACAAAAGGGGCCGCTGTCTTTTTTTGTGTTTGTTTTGTTCGTTCTGTTCTTTCATTCTGTCTTATCTTCAATATGCAATCTGGACGCTAGCTGGACACAGCCCTGGGGAATCTACCGCTAAAACATTCTAACACAGGGGAATTTCAATGAGACTCGTGCCTAAGACCCTGGCTCCCTCCTCCCTCCCTCCCCCCCCCCCCACCCTCACTCCTACAGCTCCCATGCTGTTCTCGTCCAGTTTCCCTTTTCAATGAATGATTATCACTCTCTTTCGTCTCCAGCGTCTCCTCATCCCCACCTCCTTATCACTTCCTCATCACTGTCATTCTTCTTCTTCTTTCTCCCTTGGCTTCCCTAAATCTTCCCTGGCACATTAAACTTGCAACTTCTTCCCTTTTTGTTTTGTTTTTATCTCATAGAGTTCCCCTTGACGCCCCTTCATTCCCACCCCACTCTTCTCTCTCTCTCTCTCTCTCTCTCTTTATCTCTTCTATCTCTCTCATCTTCTCCCTCTTCTCGCTCTCTCTTCTCCTTTTTTCCCTTCTCGCTCTCTCTTCTCCTTTTTTCCCTTCTCGCTCTCTCTTCTCCTTTTTTCCCTTCTCGCTCTCTCTTCTCCTTTTTTCCCTTCTCGCTCTCTCTCTTTCTCTCGATTTTTTCTCTCCTCTCTTTCTTTCTCTTCTATCACCTTCTTTTTCTTTGTCTCCCCCTCTCTCTTTGTTTTTCTCAATCACTCGCTCACTCACACACAAACATACCCACACACACACAACCCAGGCAGGTTAGACTTGAACCTTTTACTTCGCCTCATCCCGTCATGCTCACTGACACCGTCCTGTCCCCCACCCCATACTTCCCATTCTCCTTTAACTCCCCTTGTTCTATTCTTTCCCCTCATCCACCCACCCTCCCACACCACACACCCACAAGACGCCAAGCCAGTGTTTCCCCCTATATCCCAGTGGGGTATTTATTATTCTACCCTTAATTTCAGGTCTCCTTTCTGCATGTACCCCGTCTAACCTTTCCATCCAAGTTGTTTATACTACAAAAGGATACCCTGGTTTTTTGCTCTCTGTTCGACGAACTCAAACGTTAGTTCTGGACTTGCTCCTTCTAGAACCGCCCATGGCAGGCATGTTTCAGACCGTACACAAAGTCTCTCGTCAAAAACGAAAAGCTGTATGTAGCAGCAAGGCCTCGGTAAGAAATAATACAGAAACGGCACTATGTATAAAAAATTTCTTTGCTCAGGATACTGAAATATCAGCCATTTATAACTACCCTGTCTTCGGTTCCGATATTGCAAATTTGTTTATTGTGCAGTTCAGTTTATTCTGGTTTACCTTTAGTCTCCGCTCCGCTCCTCCCCCCCCCCCCACCCCGCTTTTTTCCTGTTTCTACTCCTCAACCCCCGCACATCAAGAATGATTAGACGCTCCTAGACGGCTGTTCTTTCGCCAAGGCAAAAGCTTCAATGGGATGCTAATGTCATGTGCTGCTGTCCATTTGCCGTCATTCCGGCTAATATGTCGAGGGTAGGAAAGACCTGCTCGCGCCGGGTGGTTAGAGGTCAGTGGCATGGAGAATATGTACGTGGCGTTATCGTGGTGATTGTGCGAGCATGGAGGTGAGCGAAGGAATGCTTGAAGTGAGTGAGCGAGATCGAGGAAATGAGCGGTGGTTTTTCTCCGATAGGATTGTGTCCACAGTGGACATTTTGCCTGAATAGTTGGTGAACTTCTGAAAATCAGCTATGGGTGACAGTATAATAAATGTATAGATAGGTTAAATATAGCATAAAGTGTAGAGATAAGAGGTGTGACTAAGAGTTTTAGATAGATAGATAGATAGTGGCACAGTCGGGCAAACAGACGGATGGATGGATGGATGGGTAGATGGATACAAAGACACATTGTCATAATCACTAGCAAAGTAAACTCATTTTCGGCCTGACTAGATTCATTCTACACGGCAGTTACACCAGGCATTAGGCAAACATGACTTTGTGTGTCCCTGCGACAGCAGCTTTGCATCACCATGCTTGCTTTAGACCCCCCTCCCCTCTCAAACACACAGCATGACTTCCTTGTCAACACTCACAAATTCCTTCCCGTCGCCTCGTACCCCGACCCCCCGTCAAATCTCCTCTATCCCACCCATCCACCCATGCCAGTTTGACAAAAATCTGAGTAGAGAACTCCCACACTCGTTATTTAACTCTATTTTATTCAGGCACTCCACAATAAGGGCCCACGCTCTTTTATTTCATTCAGTCATTTCTTCATTCATTCATTCATTCATTCATTTCTATTCTGAGCACTGCCAGCCAAAATATGAGCCATCTGCGTCCAGTCTCGTCTCCCGGATGACGCAGTTTCACTTTCAGAACGATCGGGTCGCCATGGGTCGCGATCTAGGCGCCCTAACTAAAAGGCCAGGTTCGTAGGGGCGTCTAGGTCGCGATCCTTGAATCATGTCCGTTTCCCGCAGTCTGTTCTGTAAAGTTCGGGAATTCTTCCATTCATGTTGAAAGGTCGCCCGTTCAGATTATTTCTTTAAAACATGGATTTGGAGGGATGGGTGAGAGCCGGATGGGAGGGCACAAGGGTGGGGGAGGAAGAGGGGGAGGGGGAGGGGAGGAAAGAAAGAAGAGGAAGAATGCTGCTGACGGATACGCAGCTAGGCATTTGCACAGTAGCACATTTATTTCACAACACGCCCACCATAAAAAGACCGGAAAGGAGAACTGGAGGGAAATCATTCTTGCCTGCAGCTTAGAGGGCCTGACCTCTGTCATCAGTAAAGACAAGTGAACACACCCTCAGGGGAGAATGCCAACCCCATTGAAACCCAGCACTTTCCGCTGGATTATCCAGTGTTCAACGCTGAACTTAAAGTGAAAAGCCCCCCCCCCCCTTCCAAACTCCCATTAGAACCAGTTATTCAATTTGGAAAAATACCGAAGTGTGTGCGCCAGACCACGGAACCGTCAGACTGCAGTAACTTGCAACATTAAAGTTCGCTCTGAAAAGTTAAAAAAAAAATGTTCCAAATGCTTGTTGGCTAGTCATGTAAGATGTATTAACTTTCTGGCTGGCGAAATAGTGGCCGAAGTAATTTTTTTTTTTCCGGAAACTGGTTATATATGTAAGTTGCTCACCAAATCTCCATTGAAAGGCCAAATGCCTGAGAAAACCCCTGCGAAGTCGAAATATGTTTCTATGGAATGTGAGATTTGCATATAAAATTAAAGATTAGCCATTTTTCTGAATCAAGTTAAAATATTTTACTTGAAATGGTCTTGGAAGTATTTTATTTTAATATTTTTAAATGTTAAATTTCACCTTAAGCTCGCTTTCATCAACTCCACCTACATTTTGGCCACAAGGCTCAAAAAGCCTTCTCGTTTTTTTTTTGTTTTTTTTTGGTGCTGTTGTTTATAATACTTTCCCCGTGTGTACATTATTATTATTATTATTAGTTAGTGCCAGTCTTCTTCTACCTATTATTATGATCCCTTTGGTTGGATCTGAAATGCACAATCCCATATTTTTAAACTTATTTCTTAGATTCTGCATAAAACGCACACTTTTGTACTTATGTAATACTACAAAACACAGAAAGTCAAAAACGCATCTTTCATACAAAGTCTCATGAAGTTAATATGAATACTCGGAATATAATGCCAGTAGAGAAAAAAAAATATTAAAACTTCGGCTGTCCGGGATTCATGCAAAGCCTGACCAATGTAGGATGGCTCGCTTCAGATTTATCAGCGACCAAATATCTATCTCTTAACTGGTTACTTTATTCAGCTTCCGTCTAGCACGATTCCTTTTTTCTACACCACATCTCTCCGCACTCACTGTTTATTAACTTTGGTAAAGGTATGTAGCCCAGAGGACAGAAGATGGAAAGACCTAGAGGGCGTTTGTGCTGCAGCAAATGCTGTATTTATTTATCCTTCTCTCCCACGGTTCGTCCTTTCCGCCTTTTTTTCCCCCTGTGTATACTCCAAAACCAACATACAAAGATCGGTTCGTTTTTCACTCTTTTCTTCCTAACGGGCCCAGATTAACAGACATTAAACACTGCACTACATTATGGGTGCATTAGTGTTCAAACTGCAAATTTTCTAGCCCAATAGCAGTAAGGCTACTGATGTCCATAACACTGAACACATCAGTCTCTGCCCATTGCCTTTAAAAAATCGTGCTTAGGATAGTCGTAATGAGAATACTGAGTTTTCCACGTAATGCAAAAACTTTTGCACACATTTACAAAATTCTTTTCATGTCTATACAAAACAGTTTTTGAGAATGTTAACATGTAATAAAATTTATACGGAACTATTTAATTCTATTAGTGAAATTTACATTGATAAAGCTCTGAATAACAAATATACATAAAGTACCCAAATGAACCGTGAAAGGCGAAAAGTGACCGTTATCGTGCCGATACACTCTAAAACCCAAACTCAAACTCACAGTTATAATATGGCAAAAGAGAAGATTAAAAAGCTGTGTGAATACGAAACCTATTGATAACCTTCTTTGGTGACATCTGTTTGCGATAGATGGTAGAGTCAGACTTTGAAAACTTGAAATTCTCTATTGTTTCTTCAAAGTCTCTCTCCAAACTTCATGTCGCAAAGCAAAACTAAAACTGCCCCTTCCTTCCACTACACTAGTTCCAAGTCTCTGCTCTTCATTTAAGAGTTTGCCATGACAAGGGTCCCAACTAGTTCGTGATAGGCATTACCACATGCAAACTGCATCTCCCAAACAGCAGAACCACAAGGCCCTTTGTCTATTTCCTTTGTCCTTCCTTTCGTTACATCATCTACTAAACAAAGCCATAACCTTTCTATTTCTAAGACAAAAGTTCAAGTATGTGGGTCGCTCTCGCCAGATCTCGCTCTACGAAGACATCTCTCAGACCTATCTCCAGTGATTCCGCATATGGGCGAGCGGAGATGGCAAATTCCTTTGATGCCAAATTTGGGTTAAATCATAGGCTTCCTTCCTGCAAAACCGCCTTAATGGTAATTACTCACGTACAGAGATGTGTCACGGTTTCGCTCGCGACGCCCAAGCGCTCAAAAGGTCACATTAAGCGGGAGGATAACCCCGATAGTGCACTGCTTTCCATGTCCCCCGATTATTGCCCGCTGTGTTTATTCTTGTAAATGTCACCCGCTTGCTAACCTCTCGAAATGCCTCGATATCTGTCCCAGATGGCCGCCAGATCGCGTCCTCTTTGGCACCCCATGTCAGATTCAATCGCAGGCAAAATGCTAAGTGAGATGTAGTCAAAGATCATAGATGTAGTCAAAGATCATAGAGGTAACTTGATCATGATTCAGGCTCTACCCAGTTCCCTTCCATAGCTCGTGGCTATAGATTTTGTTCTTGGCACAGGTAAAAACGCATTTCTTCATCTGTAATAGACCCGAGCTCATTTCTGATTTCATGAGAACAAAGACTACTGAAGCACACAGGTAGGGTGATAGATAGACGCTTCACATGCACAAGTCAAACGAGCGTGTGTACACTATGTATTATCACAAACCCCGAATCTTTTCCTTTATTCTCGGGGAAGATCTAAAGAAGCCGTGACAAGACACCGAAATGGCATGCGAGGGCCGGAAATTACGCACACGCTCGGGAAATCAGTAACAAACAGCGCACGGGTCCACGCACAAGAGTCCTTTCTTGGCTCCACGACTGTCTGTTTTTCCACTATCCTTTTTCACAGGCACTGACAGTGCTCAAGTTCATGTGTGTGCGGTAACCTTCAAGCTGCATCCGTACCGCATCCACCCTACTGCATGGTCTCTATTGTCCTCTGGAAGATGCACGAATTCTTAGGTCGTGTTTTCCTTCTGACATTTATGACGTAGCGTAAAAATAGCAGCTGTATCTGTTCTGTTATTCCTAAAAATGTCACGCAGGTTGGTGTTTTTTTTGTTGTTGTTTTTGTGTTCTCTTTTCTTTGTTTAGTCTTATGTTCGTATCTCTACATTTTCTTTCTGTGTACCTTCTGCACTTTAGTCATCATTTTCTTCTTCTATTTTCTTTCCATCTTTTACATTCCATTTCCTTCTCTCAACGTCTTTCTTGCACTTTTTTTTTTTTTAAATCTTACTTTCCAAACGTTCCACTTCTTCTTATTCTTATTTCATTATTCTGCTCTCTCTCTCTCCCTCTCTCTCTCTCTCTCTCGCACCTCGTTGGTCACCGTAATACGTTGTTTCTTAAGCGTCTTAAATTCCACTAAAATACCCCCCCCCCCGCCCCGGGCCTCCAGTCTAGTCAGCGAATTGTTCAGACAAAGAAAAGGTAGCTCCAGACGGGACAAAGGTATCTGTCCCCAGTTTGTCCCAGGCAGGTCTCAGGCTGACGGTCTCGCTCGTGTGTGTGTGTGTGTGTGTGTGTGTGTGAAAAACTGGAGCTTTGGTAAGGTGAAGGTCGTGGTGGAGAGACTAGGGACATGTGAAAGTGAGAAATGAGGAGGACAAGTGTGACCAGTGACAATATGGAGAGGGCTGGATTGCTGTAAGGGGGTGGGGCTAGAGGTGTTTGGGAGAGGACATACGTCCCCAGAGTTCCAGCATTACAGCTCTATGTGGTAGACAAATTAACATATTAATCAGACAGATTCTGGCAGAACTGTTGTATTTCCTCCCACAAGAAAAATGATATGAACATTTTTTTTTAACGAATTTATCTCATTTAGTCTTACTTCTACTTCTAGACCAATTCTCCACCTTGGGACATTCCGCGTGGATGCATTCCTGACAGTGAGTCAATAAACGTCAACTTAACTTTAAAATCACTCAGTCTCCAGACGCCGTGCACGATTTACTGGTATTACGAAAGAGCAAAAGTTGCGTGGCATTTTCAATATATATGGCGTGTTATTATTACTTTCGTCATTATTATTGATTGCGATCTATCATTGTGGGCTATTATAACTTAACAATTTCCTTGTTCTGGGTTATGAATTGTCTTCCCTTCTGACATTTTCAACTAATACGACGGTGATATTTTCTTGACAAAGAACTTTTGTTGAGACGTCGACCGTGACTTGACATGCGATGATATACGAATAAAAAAAAAAGGGGGAAGAAACTAGATCTATACTTTACCAAGTCCTGCGTCAATAGTAACAAAGAAAAACAATAATAACTTCCAGAACTGTACAATAAGCTGAAGGGTGCACAATGCTTAAACAAAACACAATATTTCTACAGTTAGCAATTTACTGTCAAAGAGTATAACAGATTGTCTCTAGCAATGGGCGGGAGGTATAAAAGACCCGTAAATAGACATGCTCACAAAGCAATACACCGTGAGAGCAAATAAACAGTCTTGATTAGACGTGAGAGTTGTCCTAAAAATGGGGCACTGATTCACCTGACGTATCACGCAATACAGAACAGTATGAAACGACGTCTCTGACTCCAGTTAACAAATCCCATCCACTCTGTTAAAGTTTACTAACAAAACATGCTCTGGGAAAAATTGGAACAACAATAAACCAATGGATGAAACTTATGTACAAGTGATAAACAAAAGTTCATCAATCGGTGTCCAGTGTAGTTATGCCGGAAGAACCTGGTTGAGCAAAGCTAACTGCCAGGGTCTCCTATCGTTCTTAAGGCAATCAGCGCGTCTTAATTCTTGTCAATGCAGAACGGCCTACCTACCGGCCCCCGAAGATACCATTTTCTACACGTTATTTCCCAGTAATTCGAGAACAGGTTTGTGACGGCGACAACTCACGCCAAGTCAGGCATCCTCAGCACGCGCGTAATGCCACCGATCTGATAACAATCGCATATTTAAACACCCAGCAGGGGGTGTCCCGCTGTAAAAGGATGTAAGTGCAAAAAGTGTTTGATTTCGATCGCTCTTGCAGCAAGTAGGTAATGCTGAAAAAAAACAAAACGACGCAATAGACAGAGATATAATTTACACACAAACAGTTGACAGTTCCATTTCTAACAGAACTTCTTGAGGACTCTGAAGTAAATCTATTCACAATTCTATATACAAATCTCACCGCAGGGCAATTTTTCGGTGGTAGAAACACTGTTTGGCTCTCGCTTTCTAATTCTTTTGGTCTCGTGCAGAAATAAGGGAAGAAACTGAGCCCATAAAACCTTGTCATTCTTAGATTCAACGCGTGAAACAAGACGAGGGAGCATTTTCAAGTAGTAGCATTCAAAGATTTATCAATGGCAGCCTTTGAAATTTTCGATTGTGGAAATGCGCCAATGTTCACCCATGTTGAGGAATACTTTGAATATTTATGAAAACTCCCTGACTTTACCGACTAGGCAATGCCAAATGTGGCTTGGTTGTATAGATGAGATCATTATCTCCATTTAGAGCCAGATTGTAAATCATTATACCCATGCATTGTTTAACAACTTCACCCTGTGTCTTCAGTTATGGAATCGCACTCATGGTTATGGAATCACGCTGCATTTTTCGAACTGAGTGGGAAAAAAACAAAACCTGATGTTAAGCTTCCGTGCATCAGAAAGATTTTACTGATCAAATCTGGAGTCTCAGTTTTCGATTTCTCAAATTTGGAAAGCAACGAGCCAAGGTCACTATTTTCTCGTCTTTTAAAACTGGAATCCTCAAAGTCGAGAGAGAAAAAATGTTTACATCTTACACAATGATGCTTTATCTGTCGCTTCTCATTTTTTTTGTTTTTTGTTTGTATTTACCGAGGCATTCCGGCGTGATCACTAATTCCTCGGGTTTGAAAGTGGAGTTTGTTGAAAATTGTCGTCTTCGGCCCTGTGGGATATGTGTTTCTCTGGTGTCTGAACAGACAGACCGCTGTTCCCAGCATCATTCTGTGTGTGTGTGCTTTGTTTATCTGTCTGTTTGTTTCGCCGTGGTCAAAGACATTGTACACATGGTCAGTGTTAATCTGTGTAACTAAGGATTTCTGGTTGGCTTAAGCTTTGCTGTAAACACGACATGACTTGTGTTTTCTGTGTGATTGTGTCCATGCATGTGTGTGTGTGTGTGAGAGTGTATGTGTATCTGTACGCAAGCGCCGAATCCTTCGCGGTTTTCTCAGCGTCAAACGGCAGCTCTGAACTAACGACTGCCCCAGCAATAGAAACTACAGAGAGTGTCCTGTTTCCCCACTCCAAACCAAATACAGAACAGGAGACCGCTGGGGGAAGAACACCAGGGACCCTCTTGAAAACAAAACAAAAAGTGGAGAAAGACACATCTAAACCTAAAAACAAGAACGAATTCGCGGTCCCAAACCAGGACTCGAGCAAACAGCAGGGATCCTCACACAAATTCCACTGAGAAAGTTAGGGACAGCACAAAAATGTTGAAGAAAAAACGCTCTCAAACAAATCAGGAGGTAAAAAAGACTAAGATCATGTTACACCGCAATGCACTGTTGGCTCTGATCACACTGAAACATGCCAAAGTGGGTCTAGGGATGAAAAGAATAGAATCCCTGGACTCTCAGTCGTCTCCTCCTTTAATCCGTTCAGTAGTGACACAGCATCATCGTCAAGTCTAAATTCTCCACCAGCTGTAGTCTACACCTCGCTTCTCCACTGCAACTCGGAATATCATCATGCTTTAGATGCACATGTATTTTTAAAATAACTGACCTTTCAGGCCTCGCCCCTCATTTCTGCTGGCTGGAAAATTCTGATTTTGTCACAATTTGTCATTAGGGACATATTAAACGGCTTTCATCATCCTTTGATTGATTTAACGTATATTGTAAAAATTAGGGAAAACAATTTTTTTTCGCCTTGAGTTCTTGTGGGAACGGCAGCCTAGTGATAAATTTCTGCGTATCACTGACGATACACGGGTTAAAATAACTGGATCTAGATATAAACAAGACCTCAGCCAAAGGGTTCAGTGGTGGGCGGAAAGCCGCCAAGAGCATTCTCTCTGCCCACGTACCAGAACTTCCTCAGTCCCGCCGTCTTTTGTGGCGCTTCAGAACTGAGAACCCTGGTGCACTTTTCAAGTGTGTCGCTATGTATAACACTCTTGTTTCTCTGCCACACATGAGTCAACTAACGTGAACCAGCTATATCTGGACACAGGTCTGTGAGAAATCGCGTATCAAGTTCCATAAGTAGGCCACACACTTGTCATTGAGTTTTGTGCTGTCTAATCACTGCTGGTGTGTGGATGTTGTGACTGGTCACTTAACAGCACTCGAACACGTTTACAATAATAATGATAATAATAATCATCATCATAAAGACCATAGGTATATTTCGCCCAATCCAAAAACTTGCTCTATGCGCTTTATAGAAAGTCTTGCTCTCTGTCTCTCTCTCTCTCTCTCTCTCTCTCTCTCTCTCTCTCTCTCTCTCTCTCTCTCTCTCTCTCTCTCTCTTACGTGCAGTCTATTGCAACACTTTTATGCTAGACATACAAAATTATATATACACACACATAAAATAGGCAAACAGAGATAAATAAGGCAGAAATAATAGTAATAATAAGAACAGCAAAAATAATAGTGATTTGAGAAAATAAATGGATTGGGAATGAGATTTCACAACAATGCCGCGCCAACAATTTCATGAGAAAAAAAGAAGAAATCAATACATTTCAAAGAAAAAAGTGTCAGTTTTTAACTGAAATGTCTGTACATTTAGGGTCGAAATAATAGTGTAATTGTTTACAGCAGAGAAACCTAGGCCTAAGCCATTCCTTCAGTCTTTTGGCCCCCAGTGGACTCTTTGCTGGATCCTAGACGAAAGCTGACTGTTTACAGCGAATGACCTTCATCGGGGAACGCCGCTCTGGTCTGCCCTCAAATATTGAGTCTGGCAGTTTACACACCTGAAAATGGTGTCGCTGTTGTGCAATGCTCTGTGTTAAATTATTGCTGACACTTTTCCAGAAGGCTGAACAAAGAGGAGGCGACGGGTACATCGGGGGTGAGAGAAAGAGAAGTAATGAGGAGAAATTTACTAATTGGACGCATACAGAAATAAACGAGATTTGGGGGGGGGGGGGGGTAAGGGGTTGCCGCACAAGGATATGTAGATTGTGAATAGATGTGATTTTGTGTCTTTACCCAACCAGCAAACATAACGACAATCCGACTTATAGTGCATTTCTGCAGGACTGGTGGTATTACCACAGCGACAGGTTCCCTACAGCTAACTTACGTCGGCGCGATGTCGTAACTCGCGGATTTACGACGGAATGATGTCATTCCCATGTGCAAACTTGACCTGAATCCTAGGCGTCATATTTCCGTAGGGTTGCTGACTGGTTAATATCTCCTGCGCCTAGAATTATCAGACGCGATGCTGGGAAATTCTATAATTATCAAACTGACAATGCTGACAGTGGTCCCCACACCAACAATATTTCAAGTCTTACACTCCCTGACCGTGGAGATTACAAGACCTGACCTTGACACTGGCCCTGGTATCAATCCCGGAACTGGAGACACATCAGCTGTGTGGAGGCATCTCTCCAGCGGAGTCGGCCGTTCATTATTTCTGACTCGGGCCCTGATCGGCCTTGGATAGGGAAGAGGGTGGACGTGAGATAGCAGTGCTCACTGATTAATCTGATAGAGTGTTTCTTGCTGTGTCTTCCCGTGGTACTCATCAGTTTGGCGCTTTCTCTCCCTCTGTTTTTCATTGCCGTACTACTGAATTTGACCGTCTCCTCTTTCTCTTGTTAATTAATTTATCTCTACAGTAGAACCTTCCTATTGTTCTCTCTCTCTCTCTCTCTTTCTCTCTCTCTCTCTCTCTCTCCCCCCCCCCCTCCCTTATCCCTGAGAGAACTAATATTACGCTGCCATATCACACAGTTTTTGCGCACCTAGCATAACTCTCAAGATACGGGCGATACCGTCGCAATTAAACAGTTATAAAACTATCACGACACAATCCGTATTTATAATTCTGATTGTTACGTGGAACCGCAAACTGTCTGTTCTGTAGATTAGCGGGCTCAAATGGAACAGTATCGATAGAAATAGATAACAGAATTAAGAAGTAGCAAAATAACGTGAAAAAACAACATGAAGAAAAAGAAACGTATTTTTGTTTCTTTTCAATGGCAATAGGAAACCAAATGATTCCAAAAACTAAACAGGGACTCGCTGAATCCACAACTGTGTAAACAATCTCGTCATTCCTGAGTGCGCTAGGCTGAACTTCGTACACGAATCTGCCATCACTCAGGACAAAATTCCACGGGTGAATGACAGGATTTCCTACCAATTATCGGGCTATTCTTATCGCAAATCGCTCAATTTTTCTTCACCATTTCTTTCTTATGTTAAAATTCCGCGTAGAGAAGAAGAAAAAAATAAAAATAAAAAACTGACATTGCTTTCTCTAGCACTTTCTACTTCAGTTACGTTTCTGAGGTACTGAAGGATTACCTTGGCACAGACCATTGGAAAATTAAAACACAATTGGAACGCAATAGAAAACGACAAAAATGACCTAAGTCGTAACGTTTTACATTCAACAGGCAATGTCGTGATATGGGTGTTTTTCAGTGTGTAACGAACTGACTGGAGCAGCTTCAAAACTGGGTTTTGAGTTTTCAGTACGAGTTTTAATTGGATCTTGGAGAAGTACGTCGACACGACAACGGCCATCTTGTGCCAGGAAATAGTAAGAGGACAGACAGAATGCAGCAGAACGACAGGACAGAAACTGCAGATATGTCGGTTTGCCATACATTTTAAGTCCCAGACAAGGACTACTGTAGTCATACAGTAGTCCTTGGTCCCATATTAAACAGCACAGGCATGGCTTCAGGGTGCCCAAAACCCGCTTTCTTCTGATATTTTACTTGTACAAAATTCCCCTGCCAAACAAACTTGTGTTGCCTTTACAAATCTTTTCAACCCCAACACAATTGGTTCTGGCCACGATTCCCTTTGAAAATAAGTTTTTTTTTTGTTTAAATGTCATAAAAGAGGGACAATTCTGAGCTTCTTTCGTTCCTCTGAGAAGTTGTGAAAAACAGTTTATGACCGTGTTTTTCGAGATCACAAGGGAGCCAAAGACCGTATCACAAGGATATGAAGCCATAATGGATTGACAAATAACTCCTTCACTTCCCCCGCTGCCCCCTTTCTCACTCCCCCAACAGAAAACTGTTTTGCTTTTTCAGCAGTCAGTACTAAATCTTCATAGATACCAAAACTTTCAGAACAACATCAGTACTAGGATCAATGACAAACGAATCCTTTTCAAAAACAACAGATAGATCTATAATGACAATAACATTGTGATATAAACTGTAAAGTATCGATTTGTCTTTTTTAGGGAAAGGGGCATAGGGGGTAGGATGAGCAGCTAGGGATGAACAGAAGCAAAATACGGGACATGAAAAGCCCCAATTGTACACATACCTCCCTTTGCCACTCCCCCTTTTATACCAAGTTCCAGCCAAAAGCTTACAAAGGCGCAGGGATATTCAGTTTTTCCCTCTCTGTAAGAACTATGACGCCCATCGGATGGCAAAAAAACACACACATGGGGATTTTGTTTATGTCGCCAGGATAAACAAAGCGAATGACTCAGTGCCAAACATAAAAAAAAGGGAGGAAAAAATCACACACAAGTTAGCACAGCGAGGAGGGAGTGAAGATGAAAGGAGCTTGAAGAGGAGAGGGTGGCGCATAAACCATGAGGAAAAGAGACAAATTAGTAGAGCCATGACGCCGAGCAGGCTGATTATCCTTGGGGGGGAGACAGGTGAAATAGAATAGTGACGGGATCTAAAGAGAAGTGATTGTTTCCTTGTTCTCCGGTATCCTGGGTGGAGGCCATTTCGACCTCTGTGTCAAACATCTTCGTCACCATTTAAATCTGACAAACTGTTATCATTAATATACCGATCACTAGCTAAAGTGCCATTCCTACAACGGCTGTCAGTTTAAACAAATTTCTCATCATACTTTTCAATTGTATTCGACGGAAAAGCGGATCTTTTTTGCGGTTTAAAATACCGCAAATTATATGAAATAAAAGACTGAAATTTGTCCAAAAAGTTTCTTAATTTTTGGCCTCGTAGTCACAAAGTTATAGGTGCTTACACGTTCACTCTCTAGTTCTATAATAGTAAGATTATCAGTAGATAAATACAGCAAAGGTAAAGGTAGTGCTCACTGCAAAGTACATTTTTGTCACTTCTCTGTACTGATTTGGTGGCCCAAGGTCTACATTTTGAAAATAAGAGGCAGTGTGCAGTTGTTGTCTTCCAAAGGTAGCAGGGAACCGAGTTAAGTCTGTTTTGCACTGGTTTTGACTCCGGCTTGAAGCAACAAGCACGGCACTCTAAACTTCTTTCCAATATCACTTGTGTGCGAGGTCCCGTTTAACCCTATAGTCAACAAATCTGACACATTGCCACACAGACTTCATTCACTGCGCTTTAGGTCTCAGGGAATAGAACCTCTCATGACGCTCCCCAGGAAATTTGCATTCTCCGAACATGTTCAAATTATGAAAACATGAGATTGAAATCCCCCCCCCCCCCCCCCCAAATTGCAACTGCCACCTCCCGGACCAAAAGCTTTCCTGCAAACACTATAAAAAGCTAACAGAATGAGTATCGTGGGACCATCAGTTATCGCTTTAAGCGGACATTTAGTCTGGGTAAACGCTTCACTGATTTCACAGGAACGGGTGCAAAAGATTGTAACGGTCTCAGCCGTTAACGTATCAACGTGATTTCTGGGCCTGACTTCAAAGTGCCGGAATTTGATGGAACTTCAAAGTGCGTATTCGCCGCCGGTGCCATTCATGAGAGGTGTAACTCGATAATTGGCTTTTTTTTATGATTACGGGTTACGGCTCTCCATTGCCTTGGGATTTTAGCCAATAAAAATAACGGGGTTGGCCTAAAAGGGGGAAGGTATGCCATGAAATGTGCAGCGCTTAGGGTTAAACTACCCCAGGTTTATAGGGGCAAATCACACAGTGGTGAGGAGCCAACAAACACAGATAAAGCAGACAGACACGCATAGACAGAATGACAAGGAATGTCGATTAGCAGACACCGTCAGAATCCAATCAGACACACAAATGATGAGACAGATAAACAGATCCACTGAGCTGGTTTCAGACACCATGCTTTAGGAAAAAAATCAAATGAAAACGAGAAAAAGAAAAAAACAACATTTTGAAAACAAGCTCTTCTGATTACCAACACTTTCAGAGTGTTTATTTCTCATCACATACGTAAAACGAATTAACTGTAACGTACATGCGTGAAAAAACACTACTCTGTTTACGACCGAGGACAACGCAACAGCTTAAAATTACAAAATAACATGGGACATTTACTCAACCTACAGACAGGTGCCATCGTAAGTTATGTACAAAAATGTCAAAGTGTTATAAATTAAAGACACTTGGTGGGTTCATTTTATTTTTTTTAGGTTTTTTTTTTTCTCTACACATTTCGAATCCTTTCAATGATTTTTTTTTCCAGCGTGTTTAGATTCTGACGACGAGAAGGAATCAGCATGGAATAGATGGCTGGATAAACTCGCCTGCTGCCCATCTTTCTCATTCGCAACCTGCCCTGCGCATCTTGACTTTTCCCCTAGTACTGCCCACAATAACAGCCAATCTTCCCCTCCCACCAACAGAATAGAATGATATATAGTAATTGCAATAGTCGTGTTTTCAACAAAAACTGTTTGAATCGCTCGGGGAATACACTGGGGAGTGGAAAGGGTGAAAATGGAGGGAGGGTGGATGGCAGACAGAGAGAGACAGACAGCCAGACAGACAGAGAGACAGAACCATCAATGTCTTCAATGCGTTCCAATCCTGATGGCACAAGGCCTCTCTCACTATAACTCCCCAGACTTTGACAGTTTTGAAGTTCCCACATCTACTCTCATTTGGAGCAAACTGCCAAGATCGAATATAAAAAACGCCTTGACCACATGCAGAAATCAATCCTAGCTGTCCTAGCTCTAGTTTAATGGTCTTTAAAGTCTTTCAGATGATCACTTTCAGGATTCATCTCGTCCCTCGCTATGGGATATCCCTAAGCCTCTATCCTAGCCAAATCATGGTATCTGAGTTTAAAGACTGACACATATTTTTTTTCCAATGGCCTATAAAACAAATGACCAAGGTTTTTAAGATAAAAAATCGTATGTATGGAACCCCACACTACCATATTCATCATCCGACTTTTATTTCCATCTACATTGCCATTGGCCGGTGAAACAAATGACCACGGTTTTCAAGACTAAAAACCACGTGTATGGAACCCCATACTACCACTTTCACCATCCCACTCTCATTTCCATCTAAAGCCAGACTTATAAAAACATCTCATGCGGTGAGAATCAGGTCCAGGCGGCAGAGGAGAAAACTGTGTTTCTAGTCCTCAACTGGTTATCTCTTCCAGTACGGCTTCCGCGCCGATGCCAGATTCTTCGAGGGCAATAAACTTTCGCGAACATTCTATCATAATATCTACGGCAGTCTCATCTGTAAGCCTTCAGGGATTATACATGTATTAATGTGAGCGGGGTAAAACTACACACGTGTAAAAGTGGGAGTGACTGGTGAAAAGCTCTACATACTCCAATTAAACGGAATAAAACCATATTGAAAAGGCTGGTTTTTCGGGACTTTCTTTCAAGGATTATCTTGCACATACGCCTCTTTGCCACATGCTTTCCCTTTGTTGTCAGGAAAAAAAATGATTTGCTAATACTTGAAGAATTTTGAAGAACCCAGCACTTTCTTTTGACAGTTTCATAGTCTATGAAATTTCAGATTCAAGGGTGTAAAAATAGATCAGTGCATCACACAATAATCGGCATCCGTATGTAACCGCTTCTTTACAATCTGCTGCAAGCAATGTTGCTTCTGGTGGTTGTTGTTCTCCTTTCCTTTAAGGTGATAATATTGAGAATTTCACGACCCAGGTAGGTGTTGCAGGAGAAAGGAAACTTGCTGATAACGAAGGATAAATTTTACATGTCAGTTAAAATGCAAAATGCCATTACTGTTTCTTTGTTGTTTTCTTAACCGATACATTCTCGCCTTCGGATGGGGATTAAAAGCCAGGAAGTAACGGCTTGTTGAAATGAAAATAACTTTAAGATGCATCTACAACATGACAGTTCCTATGATGAATGTTATCTGTAACATTTTTTAACTTTTACTACTCATAAAAGATTTCACTCAAGTTCTCTCTCTCTCTCTCTCTCTCTCTCTCTCTCTCTCTCTCTCTCTCTCTCTCTCTCTCTCTCTCTCTCTCTCTCTCTCTCTCTCTCAAGGAAGTTGTTATCTCTTTCTGTGCTCGATAATGTTATTGCACGTGCATGTGTATAAGTGTGCAAAAATTATATGAGTGGCATTTCAAGCAGTTACAAACCCATCCATCCTGAAGTTTGGAAAGTTTACAAAAAAAAAAAAGAAAGAAAGAAAGAAGGAAAGAAAGAAAACCAGACATAACCAGCGTCAGTCTTTCATTTCCATGTGTGCCCGCGTGGGTTTGCTTGTATACATGGTGTAATTATGTCTTATACTTCTGTTGTTATTTATGTTGTTCTTGTGGACATTGTTAGTTTCTACAACCACTGCCGAGTCTAAAGTGTTTTTATGTGAGACTATGATGGTAATATGTGTGGGTGTTACATCTGTAACAGTTCAGTAAATGCTAGACGTGTGGTTACCGTTGTTGGTGATGCAGTTGTTGTTGTTGCTGATGTTGACCGTGAAAGGCGCAAAGTGGCCGTTATCGTGCTGAGGCGCCCGTAAAACCCAAACCCAAACTCAAACTGATGTTGTTGTTGCTGTTATCGCCATTACGAACACTATTGTTGCTGTTTCTCTTGCTACGAGAACATTCTAGATGATTAATTACGTCTTACCTCCATTACTCATTCAACCCTCGCGTTGACATTGGTTACAGCATTGGTGGGGGCCCCGCCAGCAAACTCTATTCCCTGAACGTCTGAAAGTTGTTTACACTGATGACAAACAAATCTCTCTGCTGATGTTTCAGGTAAATGAATAGACCAGATAACTGGGACAGCCCGGCGTATCAATTTGTTGCCAGTAACCGCATCCCTGAAACAGTCAATTCATTTTCTAACACAAGGCCGGTTAAGTGAAAACCCCCACTTTTCCCATTTTCTTCAACCACTTTTCCCTTTATCCTTCGTCTTCTTTAAACCTCAAACGTCTAAAAAGGATTTTACTTTCCCATTTCCTCCACGTTTTACTAGCTGGGAAATGTATTACGCCACAGGATATAACTTTGAATCCAGAATGGAAAATCCGTAACTTCATGCGGTTAAATGGAATTCCAGATAGCAGCCAAGTGTGAACGGCACATTTGTAACCCACGTAGACGGCAGATGTCATAATATCTGGCACAGGCAAAATCATTTTGCAACATGTCTTTCCCTGGAAGTTTTTTGGGTTGCTCTTCTTTACAATGGTTGCACAACGTTCTCTTTTACAGAGCGATTGTTGTCTTTTTGACGTGCATTGCCACACACGCGAGAAGAAGAAGCCGTGGAACTGAATTCTGGCATTGTTTCGAATTACTAAACGTTTCTTATTGTTTTGGCAAAACAGAGCTTGAGGGAACGCTAAATATCCAATAGCACTGGGAAAATATGGCAGGAATAATGATTGAAAAAACACGACCCGGTTATTTCGATAAATATGACTGGTTTCTGAACATCCTAATGCTGTCTTCAGTTTCATTTGCTTTGTATTTTTTTCTTCATTTTCATCTGCCAGGACTGTTTTTGTTGTCATTTTGTTTCCTTATTTTTCTTTTTCTCTCTTCCTTTTTTTAAATTTTTGTAACAAGCATCATCTCCGAAATGACTGAAAAAAACGGCTGTATTGCGTTAGAATAGGCTCTTTACATGTTATCTTGCGTATCTTTCACACTCTCTAACACGCTTATTGTCTCCGGGACAAGAATGCCGTTTGTAAAGAACACGCTGAGATTTTTCAAGTTAAGCCACGCGCCGGCTCATCGCGAATTTCAATCAAACTGTAGCAATCATGCGCTTACGCCACTCGAGAATCCACTGAATAATGACATACCTCTTTCTTCACACCACGCACAAACTCACGAATGTGCGTGTGGTCTCAATAATTTCGGGTATGGAATGTCACCCACGCAAGTTAAACACGACATAATTGTGCCTATTGTGCCCTTGGGGACAAGGTGGTCTAGAGGCAAGGTGCTCGCCTCTCATGCCAAGGGTCCCGGGTTCTAAACCCGGGCAGTGCAGGCATGTTGGAAATTGGATTTTTCTCATATTTTCAAGTCCCTGGTCCTATTGGGGGGTAGGATCGAGTACCTAGTCTTCTCGGATAAGGACGAAAAAATTCGGAGGGCCCGTGTGCACGTTGCGCACGTTAAAGATACCTTGGCAGTTGGAAATCGCAAAGAGCAGGCCGAAAGGCCGCTGCCCGGGCAAAATTGAAAATTGAAATTAATAGATTAAAATTTATCCATATCATCCCCCCCCCTCCCCACTAGCAGCAAAAAAAATTTATTATTCATTATTAAATATATATTGTTATTAATAAATATTCAAATATTATTTGAGTTGTGTGTTGTGTAACAGGCTGCGTTACAATTTGCTCTGAGATAGAGAGAGAGAGTGAGCGAGACAGGGAGAGAGAAAGAAGCAGTGCAGTGTGTTGAGCGCTTCGCAGGCAGCTCCATTCTGCTCTGTGGTTGACATGTTGTTTCTGTAAAGCGCATAGAGCATTTTAAATGGATATGCGCTATATAAATGCTATACATTATTATTATTATTATTATTATTATTATTATTATATTACTGTCCGTTTGTACGCCATGAGATTAACAGATCGGAAGGAATTGGGTTTATTTCTCCGGTTAAGTCTGACGTGCAAACCGCATATGGTAAAAATGCACTCAAATTTCGTCTGTTTTCGTTCACCATTTGTTTAATGGCTGTCTTAATTAGTGCAGGAAGATAATAATTATATTAGTTAGGCCTCTGTTTGGTTCAGCGAGGCTTTTTTTTTTTTTTTTTTGGACTAGAGCCCTGGCGGAGATCGCGGGTTCCAGCCCTCCCGAAGTTACTTGTCTTTCTTCTTTCTTTCACCCCCCCTCCCCCCCCCCCCCCGTCTCCTCTCTTCCTTTTTTTTTCTGAGCACTGACCAGGCATGCACATCTATTCCCCCCCCCCCCCCGCTCTTGTCATGGTTCGGACTGTATATCTACCAACCGATTGCCCTGAATTTAGGATTCTTAAATCTGGACACGACACGGAAAGATTCTAGGCAAACTCCAAGACGATTGGTTAGGATGTCCTGACACGTGAGTGTTTATCATAATCGTTTCTATCCAACTGCGTCTTCAGCACCATTATCTTCTGGAACAGAACAGCAAAACACACGAGTTGTCTAACTTGGTTTACCTTTTCTCAATGATTTATCTCCCCTGCTGAAGATTTTGTTCTCGTTAATTAAATCGAATTTAAAAACGATCTTCATGTCAAAAACAAAAGGTGGATGGCGTATTTTTCACAAGACGCGCGTTATAGCTGTGTTTAATTATTTGTTTATCCAAGAAATCAGTTTTTTTCTCTCTGAAAAATTAAGTTGTTTCTTAATCACAACAAGTTTGACAGCCCCGCCAGGCTGAACTATTTGACATAAATGGGTCAGTTTGCCTTAAATAAGCACCAATTAACGCACCGT
Organism: Onchidella celtica; assembly: GCA_963931925.1. Classification (NCBI taxonomy): domain Eukaryota; kingdom Metazoa; phylum Mollusca; class Gastropoda; order Systellommatophora; family Onchidiidae; genus Onchidella; species Onchidella celtica. The sequence continues at coordinate 33,112,017 of OZ007576.1, read as the reverse complement.
GCAGGTTCAAAACTTGATTGGGCATCACTCTTTCCAACGTCCAGGGGTATCAAGTTGTAGGGGGGGCATGTGATGCAAGGTATAAAGGTCAAGCTGTAGCTCCCCTGCAGCCATGAAAATGAAAGGAAGCGAAACATTCGCCAGATCTCCTATCGACATTGTGAAGACAGCTTGGCGAAACAGACTCACTAGTCAATGCCAAATCAAAACATCTCTTCCCCACATTTTGGCGAGCTAAGCGCGACAACACCGCAAATGAAACACTCGCTAAACATATGGACTTTTCCATTTGAGATAATCTACAACGACACCTCTCGTTCCTGCCAAAAGATTGAACTGCCCGGAGATTTTCCAGTCTGGGCGAGTCTGAAAGCGAAAGTGCGACTTCCTACGAATTCACTTTACACGACAGTGTCGCTTTTTCTCCAGCGTGTGGCGTCTGGCTTGTCTTGGACGCAATGCCCAACTGGCCGTAGTTTTTTATGGTCATCCGGACATGAAACATTGGCCGTAACTCATTACGAGAAACAGTGTAATGTTATAGATTTGCAGTTGGCTATGGTAATGTTTTTGTTTGCTTTGTGCCGTAAGAAAATGGGTCTCGTAGTTTGATGTATCAGCGGTGGTCAATGGTTAGTTAAACTTGGCTAGACCAACGCACGTAAAAACGCTCGGCTGACTCGCACAGAGAATGGATGAATTATCGATAGTACCGAGGTAGACACGGAAGAGAATAAAGTAGATGAAACAGACAGACAGACAAGAGCGGGGGGGGGGGGGAAGGGATGTGGAGATAAATCGAGGGAGCACTGCATGGCAAACAGAGGGACAATCATTCGGGAGCCAGAGACGAGGGCAGTGGAGCAAAAAGAGACCGGAAAGAGGGAAAGAGTAAGCGTGGAAAAGAGCTGGAGGAAAACGTTCTGAAAAAATAACAAGGAGGGTGAGTCACCAGGAGGATCAATTTACAAGAAAGAGGAATGAAAGACGTTGAAAACAGGAAAAGAACACACCCTTGCCCTTGTTTCTCTTTCTCCCACCCCAACGCCCGCCTCTCCCCTGTAACCCCATCATAGACAAGTTCCAAAATACAAGAAAAGCAGAAGAAAAATAAGTTCAAAGACAGCCGGAAGATTTAGAAAGAGAGCCAGTACATTCCACCACGGACTTGTGGGGGCCAGTAAGCCCCGATTGTGGGATGAACAGAGCAAGTACCATGCTGCTTCCATACTGGGCTGTTTTCCCTGGTGGTATCTTATTTTAACAAGGGGGCTGACTGTTCCACTTAAATAGGAATCTGTAAAGGGATAACCATTTAATGGGCAACCATAGGAAATAGGGAAATAATGGCAAAACCCTTTGATCTGATCTTGGAAACTGAGACCATTTTTGTCTTCGTTTGTGCCAAAAAGAAAAAGAAAATTGTGTTTATCCAGAAATGTATTTTCTACTCTAGAGTTTGAAAAACGTGCGAGCACTATCAGGTAACATCAGAAAAAATGTCAGTTCTACCAATTATGATATAAGTACCTGTTCGTATTTCATTTATTTTTGACGGGATCTGCACGCGTTGTTGTTGTAGTTGTTGTTTTTTGTATCATCCGTCTTTCAGGGCAGCTAAAACCTCAGACAGGATGTGAGATTACCCTGTTTTAATTCCCAATTGGAGAAATAAGCAAAATGTTGGGCGGGAGACTAAACACTTAATTATGACTTGAGAGAGAGTACAAAATTGCTGCTTTTATCTTGCCAAACTTTGTTTTCAAAAAAAAAATATATATTTGGTAAAGCAGAAACTTGGGAATGGCCGTGTGGCTGAATAGTTCAGCGAGTTGGTTTTCCACATCTTGGCAGGGTGGTTGGTGCTGTAGCAGAGGGGTTCGAACCCGCCCGAATCACTTCTCTCTCTCCTGTCTTTCACTCCCGTTTTTCTGAGCAGTGGCTCCGCATACACTCCTAAACGTTTAACCTTTATTTACGAAACTCTGTACTGAAAAGGCCAGTTCTTCTCATTCACAACCATTCGATGGAAAAGGCACTTTAATCAAATCATTGTCTAATCAGCAATACAACGCCACGTTTTCACACACTAAATGCACTGCCATTTGCAAGCGCTAAAAAATACCAAAGCAACGAATAAATAAAAAAAAACACACACACAAGATAAAGTCTATAGTATGTCCAAATAGCGTGTCCTCAATATGTTTTCCAATAAAGCGACTTTGCTATTAGACGACCATTCCGGCAGGTCCAGACATTGGAGGGACCAGAAGGTATTAGATATGTCTGGTGGCAATGAACGAGCCATGAGATGCTTTTAACCACCAGGGACATGCAAAATGAGGACGACTTCATTTCTCAAGAATCATGGGAGAAAAGCGAAGAAAAGAATGCCCAACATGGCCATCTGTTTAATCTTGCATTATTGCCGTTGGCTTCCACAAACTCTTTACCTTCAGCCACCAGCCCCCTACCCCTTCCCCGCCCCCTTGCATTCGAAACAAGTCTCTGCCCATGCAAAATTGATATGAACTTGTCAAACAGTTTTCCCCGAGGCAGAATATAGACCGTGGGGGCGTCTACAACGATCTTGAGCGTATATAAAATAAAATAGAGGAATTGACTTGGCCCTGCATGTGTGAAAACGAAAAAACAGGATGAAATATCTCTCTCGGTTTTTCATAGCCATCCACCCATCTATCCATCCATCCGTCCATCCATCCATCCATCCATATACCTATCCATCCGTTCACCCATCCATCCATCCATCTATCAGTCTCTCTGCCTGTTAGTCCATACCAAAACACACAAAAAACAATAAAAGAGACAAAGAGACCATAACAAAATCACGTGAGTCTCAGGTCTCAATCAGAATTCCTTATAAAATGTATAACCGCCCGTCTGCCCACACAAAACTGCCTTAAAACAAAAATAACCCGAACAATAACAATAACAAGTTACACATATGAAAAACATAATGATCTGTGGGGTTTTCTACAAGGCTTTCAGGCTCTGTCAAATGACAAAAATGCATTTAGTTTTCTGTTCCTAGGACGTGAATTATTTGATGGTGTAAAATGCACGGTTTCTTGTCAGCCAGACAGGTTCATAAAAAAAAATAATGACGTGCTTTTAGGACTCGTCAACTAAGGGTTTGGGACAAAACAGATGGACAGAATTAAAGCACAGAGAGTGAGATGAAACAGCTGTAATGGGGAGATTGGAAAGTACAAGATTTGACTCTGGGGTTTTCCAGTACACACAACGTGACCCTAGTTCTTGTTTGTTCCAACTCCATTTTTTTCCCCTCCACAAAATGAGCAATTGGACGTTCAGCGTTTGCGGCTTTAGTACTATCATAAGGAGATAGAATAAAACGAAGAAACAGCTTGATATGTGCCACAACACATTTTAAACATATGTCAAAGCGTGCATTTGTTATACCTCTTCTATATACTAAAAGATCTCCAGTGTTCCAGACAATGGAGACAGAACAAACGACAACTAAGGTCGTGGCATGGCCATAGGGATGAGACTGAATGTACAGATGGACGCTGAGACTCTATGTACGTACATAAGAATATGGAGCGGACAGAGGGAAAAGAAATAATGGAGTTGTGTCCAGAAATATGAGGAAAACACAGGAAAGTTATAGAGGAAAAAGTCAAAAACGAGGGAGAGAAAGATTGGTGGTGGAAAGGGAAAGAAAACAAAAAAGTGAGCGGCAGACGTCCCATCCCTCCTCATCCGGCCCCCCTCCTCATCCGGCCCCCCCTCCTCATCCGGCCCCCCCTCCCCCTCCCCCTAAAAAACAACTATTACAACAACAAAAGAAAAGAAATAATAACGAAACAAACAGAATCTAGAAAGAAAGCAGAGCAGTTACTCACCATGTTATTGCCGTTACTAATGTAAGGATCCAGCTTGAGGCCGCGATAAATTTCACTACACGCCGACAAAACTGACAACAATACTCTCAGTGATAAGATAATACCTCCGAATGTTGTCGTGTCAAAGGTCAGATGGAACTGTCACTTGATTTACTCCAGGCCAAGGTATCCACAATCACTTCCACTGATCAATCAAATTCCCCAGAAATTCTCGAAATCCTACAGAAATAATTAGTATCGCTGCTTGTGTTGCACTTCTCCTGCAGATTCTACTTCTGTTTTCTAGAACACAGGGTGATCCAAAATGAACACATTTGAAAACTGCAATACTGACTCGCTTTAGCCTTTATGAAAGTATATTCTACTTGGAAAACTCGTGATTGCTACAATACAAAATGTTCAACATTTCTTCCTTGTTTTGATGTTGTTTAATTTCCCCCATATTTCAACTTGCATCTTTTTTCTTTTTTTTTTTCGTTTAAGAAATAATTATTAAATAGTGGTAAATAGTGGAGCAATAAATGTTTAAACTCAACTTTTTGTGTTCATTTCTTTTCGGATCACCTTGTACTACAGAAGTTCTTCTGAACACCACACGGAAAGTCGAAAATGCAACCATTTCAAACAGAGACAAACATTAAAAACTGCCTGTCCTGAATCCCCATGCTTACGCATGTAAAATTTCCCGGACTTACGACAGAGACTGCCGAGGCGTTAACCAATTAGCAATGCTAAAGAGTTCTCCAACAACCTTTAGTAATTCACCCAGATCGATAAAGCATTTTAAAAAAAGAACCGTCTTTCTTTCAAAAAAAAAATTCAAGTGTTTCACTCGCTGAACGACAAGGAAGTGGCATTTAGATCCAGATTACAAAGCAACGAATACAATGAAATAGTCCAGAAAAGGAAGTCCTCTTTTAAATAGTAATGTTTTACACGCCGGAAGATGAAAGATATGGTAGTTAGATCCAGATACACGGCAAATAACAGGATGAAGCCGTAAGTACTTAAATGATAAATCAACAGATTTCGAGGGGATAAAGATACAGATTACATGAATATACCTCCCACGACAGTGTATTACCACGCATTAGGTCCGTGAGCCTGCGACAAGCTGCTCTGAAGCCCACAGCAAAGAAAATCCGATATTAAACTCACGGCCGTGCTCACAGTCAGAATGACACTACGATACATTTTTAGCGTGGAAAAAAACAGAACAAAAATATCACTGCTCTATCACTGCTGAAGATCAAAGCGCTGTTTCTGTCTCTACTAATGATGGAATTTACAACAACAAACAACAAGAACAAAATTGTATTCTGAGATCCGAGTTGCTAGCACAAGGGATCATAGACACCCCCAGAACCACAGCCAGCCCTCACAGACAATAAACACGACATGCGCGCCAGTGCTCACATTTTGAAAAACAGACTCGAAAGAAGAAAACAATGCGGAAATCTTGACGCCAAAATCGATGATGCGGATTCTGTAGCCGGTTCTCTGTTGGACATAAGCAAAACAATGCCACAGGTCTGGCAGACCTCTGGTAGGTACTGTAATTAAGCAGTATGAATGGGCGCTAAATGACCTGTCAGAGCCGAGGTCTCTGCCAGCGAGTCTCAAACTTTCGCTTTCTGACACAATAACAACAGTTCTAATGACATGCGCCGAACGGTTTCTGCATCCTCTCCTGACCAACCAAGAAGATCTCTACTCCATCGCATGAAAAACCCATAACCGTTTCTGGTATTACCGTAAAATCCTCTACAGGTGTATTTGGGACCCTAGGATGTACGACTGCAGATGTGACCATTAACTCCTGCACTAAAATCCTCTGTAAATGTATGGTGTCTGTGAGACGCCAGGACGTACGAATAGGAAGAATAAAAATGCATAAGCTTTAGCGGGCACGCGCCAGTATATTTTAACATTTATATACTATGGTAACATGGGCAATGACGTCATTGATGAATACCTGGAATTTCAAGAAAAAGTTCCCAGTAAAAAAGATAATTACAAACGTGTTAACTGCTACTGGGTCTGCTAGACCCACGACGTACAGGGCAGGTTAAGGTAGATCTCTTGTCCCCCAAGCGAGACCGTTAATCAATGACTCTCCTCCCTTGCCATGTTTTCCGCAAGGGGTCCACAAATAACAAGTTAAGAACCTTTGATAAAAGCTGCACGGACATACAGAAAACTTGTCCTAGGTGGATGGAAATGACGCCAAGCACACAATGTATCGTTCATGCGACAGAACCTCAACATAAAAACATGACTATTCTCTCTTCTCGTTCGGTTGTCGAACCCAGTGTGTTCTTTACATCAGGTTACTCTGACACCTGGGATTCGGCTGTGCTTAGAAACCACAGTGAGACAGTGAGTGACCATGCCGGTCACCATTTGACGATACAATAATACGAATAAGGTGCTAAGGACTCGGCCAAAAGATAGCATTTTCCACGTAACAAATCAAAAACCTGACAATGCTGCTAATGATTAATATTAAGCCAATTGTTATTTTATTGTTCCCGTACGGACAGTTTATAGGTTAGTGACAGCAAAGCGGGTGTGTTTCGTTTATCCCCAGAAATAAGAGTTGATTTTAGTATCACAGCAAATGGACAGGAATCTGCCACAACAATAAAGAGGAACCTCAAAGACGTCGTTAAACTGTCATGAACAGCTATGTTTTAGTGTAAAGACATACACGTTTTGAAAACCGACTTTTGAAAATATCGTTTAACAAGGATGGTTTTCAACGAATCTTTCAACGATTGGTGACGACAACCTATCAGATGAAGAGTTCACGAAAATACCAATTCAATACTCCTCAGGAAGCGTCCACAATACAAAATCTCGTATGATCAATATTTCCATTGTTGTTGTTCCTCGCTCCCTCCCGTTTGTGCTCACTGTTTTCGATCATTTACGACCCACCTTTACAAATTTTTAATGACACGGTTAAGTACGAAGTGGAAAGAATGAACCTCATCAGAGGCACTGATTCTGAACCATCACATTACGGCACCCACAGAGAAACTACGGTGTCGATAAAACCTTGAGCAAGACCTATTACCACAGTATTTTGCTCATTACAGCAAAAACTCCTGCATGTTTAGATACCACTAAATTCCTCACAAACACCGAAATCCGCTCTGTACGATTAATGACAATGGCATACGAAACCTACACGCCCTGTTTTCAAGTCCAAACCAATAAAAACCTGTAAAGTCTCAAGACCGATATAATATTCAAACTGGTATATCACACCTTCCCTTAACGCTAATAGTCCAGCTATAGGAAAAACGACCACAAATTAATGCAATACCGTTACTGAAATCAACTCTGTGAAGCAGTGACCACCGTGTGGAACAACACAGGCTTAAATTGGAGAGTATAGCGGGCTTAAGTCTTCGTAACACTATACGGGTCAAATCCTCTGTTGGAGGACTGGCGGACTAGCAAGGCGTGGCAAATAATGGGGGGAAATGGAGGATAAAAATGAGGTTGGTTCAGAGCAGTGGACGCTATGGTTCTATGGAACTATGGGGAGTCAGGAGGGCACAGTCAGAATGGGGAAGCGACCCTGACGTATGGCGTAATGAGGCAAGGGCGTCCATGGTGCTTAAGTGGATCCTAATGAGGGCGAGCTTTGACAAGCGGCCGGGGTTTGCATTACAATTACTAAGCCCATACGTCAACATGTAAGTCTGTAAAAAAACGGCACAGTATAGCCCTGTTCAACACGGCCACTAAGGTTCATTCTGGCCGACCTCTATATAACGATCACCTTAGCCAGGCTCTCAATGGACTAGAAACTGGATACACAAGTTAGCCAGTCTTTCGGGTGATCAAAGACAAGCCGGGTATGTCAGTAAGTACTAACGCTGACTGGTTTATGGGGGGAAACCGTTTTCTGAGGAGGCACAGTTGGACAAGGTGCCCACAAAAAGAGAACAACCCGGCCGAATGACTTGCGTCCGCTTTAATGACGGCATGAGCCTGGGATAATGAGGAATAAATACATTACGAGAGAGAAAGTCGAGCACGTTATTTTAATGCTACACTGAAGAGACAGAATAACGCGGGGCACGATCGTACAACAGCGATAGGGACCCGGTCACGTTAAAACCGTCTACAAGCAGCTCGGGTCCTTTTGAAGTGCTCCACAAATATACAAACAGTTCGTTCTCAATAGCCGGTATAAATTGACGCAAGTGTGATTGTCCATAGTGCGATCCCTGCCTTCCATTATTCTAAGTGCTGGTTTCGCTGTTTAGTTCCAGAACAAATAATGTTATTGTTAATAGGTCAGCATGTTGATAACACTGTGGCTTGGCATTTTTCTATTGCAAATTCTTCAGCGTTTCCGTTACCACATGAAAGAATGTATACAAAACTACCATTTCCACTTAACATACTGTTTCATTCTTCAACCCTATTCGTACGTTCTGGGGTCTGACAGACACTATACATTTAAAGAGGGTATCAAACTGTTCTTTAGGAGTGTGGTCTCAATTAGATACCGTGACACACGTTATGCATAGTTTTTAGCGACGTACGTCTACGAATAATGTTGGTGTCTCTGAATTAATGTATTGAACGTACATGTGGATCTTCTCTGGTATAATAATATGTTGTTCGAACTAATTTGATGTGGAGTAATTACCTAATCTTGCAACCGTTTTGGGATGTAGCCATGTTGCAGAAGGCAAAGAGAAACAATTGTAGTGTCAATTAGATGATAATGATGCAACAGGGACGCTCTTTCTCTAGTTTTCCAACAAGATAATGGTGCGGTTTCAACATGCATGTCTTCATGAAACGTTGCAAAAGTTACAAGTCGCAGTTAGTTTACACTAGAAAAAAAATTCATTCGCATTTCATTTCCAGACAGATCTCAGTTCGCATTTACATTCCATAAAATTTCGGATATACATAGTTTTTCAAATACAGAAAACTTTCGATGTCCCTCTGCTTGAGTTTCATTTTCAAAATTTTCATTGCTTTCTTCAGTCACTGACAACGTAAAAACCATAAGCAACAATAGTGGATGATTAGGATATTCCTCTCAAATGAGGCTGTTGTGGCTCAGATACTGTGATCCAATGCCGGAATTTGAGTTTGTAGAAAGCACTTCGACACTATAACTGCCATATGGTGCTAAGAAGAAGCAAAACGATTGACCGAATGTAACAAAATTGGACAGAAGGAGACCCTAGCAGAAGCGCTCACCAAGCGCCCACCCAATGCCAGAAGGAAACTAAATTGAGAAAAAATGTCGGGGGTTGGGGGGTGTCTGTCCTGTTTTTCGGACAACTTACAACAAGGGACGATTCGCCATGGCGGACAGAAAAAAAAAACCGTTCTAACCACACGTTTGAATCTGATTAACATTGGCTGATTCTGAAATTCCGACAGCCCAGCGAGGACACTAATCAGATTGTGAATGCACGCGTACATTATTACGAGAACTTGCCTGGGGCCAAACTCAACAACGGGCCATACTGTTTTCTGTCTCTAACACACATGGTAAAGCCCGCCCTAATACGCGACTTATCGGATCCGATCAGTAGCCAGGAAAAAAATCCACTGAGTTGCGACCAGTTAAACGACCGGACCCAGGGAAGTCACCAAAACAACCATACGCCCCGTTTGTGCAGTCAGCTGAAACACTGCACTCGCTAACTAAACTCCCCCAAAAAGGTTGTTTTCATAGAAAGCCCCCTTTCTTTTCAAGACAACTTGAACTGTAAAAAAATAAAGTACACACAATCAGATTCTCCTGAGAGACATTGCGAAAAGGACCAGCCACTATCTTTTTACCGAAACAAAGTAAATAGTATTTCCGAAAACGACCACGGACTTCCAGCTGGAGTCTGTTTGACTTACTGCAAGAGTAATTTGAAGAGTTATGTCGGTAATGGGATGATTTAAATGCTGTGTATTGTCATTTTTATTAGTGTTTAATCTACTGAACTTTCAAAGAAACTATTACAAGTGAAGCCACAATGTAGCCAAAAGAAAAAAAAAGTGCTATGTAGCTAAGCCTCGCGGAAGAATATAATAGAAATAATAGTTCCTTTGCATTTTATTATATCGTTTCTGTATAATTATTACATGAGGCTTTGCTACATACAACTTTTTCTTTTTGCCACATTGCGATCCCACAGATTTCCTGTGTTTTTTTTACAAAGGAAACATCCTACAATACGATTTCCTCTTCGTTTTCCTGTACTATACTCATTGTACCCTCTACAAACCAACAGGCCAGCTAGAGCTACTAGTCCTAATACATTGTGCTGAAAAACACAGTTTGGGCGGATTATCGCTGATCCCCATTCTGATAGAGATGCCACAACAGTTACTACCCCGGACCAAGGAAATACATCTAGCCCGATCCACGACATGGAGGGATCGAACCGTGAACTGTCATGGAGTTGACCCTACGAAAAATTGTCATAGGCAATACGTGTTCAGATCGAGACGATTTACAAATGTGTGCCACAGGATTTGGGTTTTGTTTTCTTTTCAGATATTAGTGGCTGGTCAGCTCTCAAAATGACGTAACCACATCTTTCTCCCACTGCCAATTTCCGGCATGGTCATGAAGTAGTACAGAGAGTTGTATAGTAGTTTTTAGTGAATTACACTTTGATTTTTGGCGTTGTCCAATATCTCATTCATACAAGGTAAGTCGTACAAAAAAGTTGTTTTCCATAAAACCTCGCAGTTGTGGTATTGTAAACACCACAGGAAAACCTGTGGGGTCGCACCAAGGCTTGATGCAAAGTCAGATATTTCCTTTGTGTTTTATTGTACCGTTCTTGTATTTTTTCTCATGTGAGGCTTTGATGCTGCATACACATTTTTCTATTTGCCCTAGTGACTGTAGTTGTTGTTATTACTGTTGTTGTTGTTGTTGTTTGCAACACTTAGGTGAGAACGTATCCCCCATTAACACTGGGCCTACCCACATAGCGTCTATTATCATTATTTGGATAAGCATTTCTCAAAATCGAAAGGACAAAAATGAACCAATTACTACCAGAAAGATCCGCTTTGAGTCAAACAGAACGTCGCTGTACATTCTGGTCGCACGTTAACAAACCTCCCCTTGGTATGAAGAGTAATATATTCAATAGACAACGATTTAACATTTCACGCCCAGGGGACCAACCTCTGGTTGTTTTACCTAACTAAACATGTAATTATTATAGAAAACTACCACTGACTTGCAACTGAGGTCAATTTTGCTGTCATATAGCAGCTTAAATAGCCAGAAACTCTAATTACGGATTGACAATTAAGTAGTTAAATAGCTCAAAGTCACATGCGTCGTCGAGAAGACTGTTGTAATGAATTAATATTACTACTAAACACCAACATGCAGACCTATCAAAATAATCTAATCATTACCACGGTTGTTAAGAATGACAGATAACAGCCTCAGTGTTGTCAATGAAAACAGTAACGATTTCCCCGCGTATGATCTCTCTGTAATGTGTGGGTGTCCACGTTTCACAAACACCTGTACCCGGGATCACAGGTAGATGGTCAGTTCCATTACACCCTGGTTACTCGTGCGTAACCGTCCACCACACCATTATGTACCCTTGACCGCCTAACTAATCACACGGAAGCATTCAAGCGTCTCGATGGCGCAGGATACAGCCGTTAGGTGCGCGATCCGTACAGATAACCATTTTGCGCTGCTACGCCAGAAGCGCGTATTGTCTAAAATGCGTAATATCTGGTCATACGTGGGAGTGTTTCTTCTTTGATCAAACGGGTGATCGAGGTGTGATTGACAGGAGTAGAAAGAAAAAGAGAGAGAGACATAGAGACAGACAGACAGACAAACAGACGGGCGGACGGTCGGAGAGTGAGAGACAGAGACAGACAGAAAGAGAAGGAGGGAGAGACAGATATACACAGAGAGGCAGTGGGAAAGAATGAGATGGAAAGAGAATGAGAGAGAGTAAAGAGATGAGAAAGGAGGAAGACACTAAGCTAATGAGGATGAATAAAACGAATACAGTGCTAAACTAATTCGCCTCCCTAATCACTCATCGGAGACCTTTTTGCTTTTCGATCTCCATAGAAAGATAAGAAAACACACAATGGGGGAAAACCCAAACCAGTTTACGAGTGCAACACGTCACAGATGTCTGAGCACTTCACTCGTGTGAGCAGCAAAACAAGATTCAAACAACAACACCAACAAACAAGGAGAGATCATCCCCTGCGTTTATACAACGTGGCTGGCTTGAGATAACACCCAGAGAGCAGAGATTTATGTCTCGTTTGAATCTGCCAATGAAAAAATGGATCATTATTATGCAAACTCAGTGAGACCGGGGGGGGGGGGGGGAGGAGGGGGAAGGCGGGAGAGAAGAGATTTACGGTTGCGTACATGATAAATTCAAAGCTCCTGATATTAGATCGCTTCTTATCGATAATCTGAGGCTTCCTGCCGAACGAATTTAATATCACCCCGTGAACATAGCAGGGAGGCAGGGAGAGGGAGAAAGAAAGAGGGAGAGAGAAAGAGTGGGAAAAAGGCAGACACAGAGTCGGAAAGAGAGGCAGAGAGAAACAAAGAGAAAGAGAGAGAGACAGAAAGGGAGAGGGGGAAGCAGATACACACACATACACAAACACATACACACATCGGAAAATCGGAAAATAAATCTTGATCAATGAAAAGACACAGATGTGCGTGGGGGTGGGAGGGGGAGGAGGAGGGGGAAGGGGGGAGGGTTCCGCCACGCTTCACGGTGGATCTCAGATGATGGAATATCTAGCACAGGTAAACATCAAAATGTGAAAAGCAATGTTGTTTTCCAGATTTGTTTCCCCCAACCATTTCAGCAAATGTAGGTCAAATAACAGCAACATTCCTCGGTAGTGGAATTCTTTTTTATTCATTTTAAAACATTTCTTCAACTATCTTAACCAACAAAGTTAGCACTAAATACCTGTCCTCAAATAAGATAATCTGTGAAAATTTAGGGTTGTTAAAACCCAAATGAACCAAATATTCATGGAAATGAACTTTCGTTGTGCTTCGAGGAACTACTTTTCGTTTATCCAAAATGGTGTGATTACAAAATGTTTGGCTTTTTTTTTTTTTTTAAAATACTTTGGAATCAAAATAGAACTTTCCTCATCCCATACTTGATTAGAAACGGATAAAGAGAGAGAACTCCGGTGTTATGGAATGTGCCACTCGCGATTTCTACCATTTTGCACGGCAGTAGAGTCTAATGCTAAAATCCGGGCACCCTATCACCTAAATCGGTGATTCTAAGGGGTAAATCAGACTAAGGCTCGCCGCCAAATTATCATGCATCACGCTAAAACACTACTTGCTGCCCATATCACCGCGGTGTGGTCAGTGAGTAGTGTTTTAGTGTGATGCAGAATAATTAGGTGACGAGCCACCAATCCGGAGCCTACGCCAGCCTTGGTCTGGCTTACCCCTAAAGGTGGGGCGTGGCAAATATTTTGGTGGAGGGTGGGACTTCAGAATGGGGCGTAGGGGTTTTGCGTAGAATGTCTTAATGTCATACTGAGTCGTGGTGGGTATTTCAACTTAATAGCGTAGGTAAACTGTTCTTTGTTTATGTTGTGTTGGTGGTTGCCTTATTTATCTCATATTAAAACATCGAACTTAACAGATGCACGATTTCATAAATATTTTTTTGAATCATTTTGTATACATTTTACATATATACTGCAAACTAACTTTATCCCATCACAGTGGTGAGCACTTTTTTTGTTTAGTTGAGAAATTGAATGGGGGGAAAAAAAAGTCCGAGAAACACTGACGTAGGTCTTGGACAATTCATATAGATCTAGATCAGGGCAGATCACAAAATATTGAGTATTTTTCTTCTTATTTTCTGACCTCGGGTCATTATCGCGCAGTTTTCAAGGACTCCTTGTACGTGTTGTTTTGTTGATTAAGTCGTATTGAATCCTTAATCTGATTCATTTCCGAGCTTTGAGTCCAGGGAGTTCAAAGTTTGCCTTGGCTTTAACCAACCTCCATTCTGGATTAGCCCTGAACCAAATCCCGCACTCTTCAGTCAAGTTTGATATTCGTGTTTGTGGTTTGGCTTATTTTTAAACTTATTTCTTTATTTTTCTTTCTTTTTTTTTAGAGCTCTCATAATACGCGCGACACGATCGATGAGCGTGACCTTTTATTTTTTTAAAACTTTTTTTTTAAGCTAAGAAAGTGATCGATTGGTTTATGCAAATACAGCTCGCAAGGATGGAACCACGATTTAAAAAAAAAGTAAAAATGATATCTCTGTCTGAAGAGCAAAATGGGTCTGAAAATAACTTTAAATAAATGGCTGTTCTGCGGGGACCGAATTATTCGTCTAATTGCAAAGCCGGATAGAGAAAAGACCGAGCTGCATTCACTGCTTTTCTACTGCTTGTTGTGTAAAATACCACGGTGCGCTGACAATAGAACAATACCTCAAGCCACAAACGTTTATAAGGTCGTGGAATTTCTCAGTTGTGCACAAAAGTGGAGTTGGGAACAAACAGGAAGACCGCCAGAATCTGATAGCTTCATGAAGCTCATAGTCATTCCTAGGAATGCCATTATTCATGTCTCCATCGAAGGTGAAAATTGTCTGTTCAGAGAAATGATAATTAGACTCAAAAACCCCGTCCACACAGAGACAGGGCAAGGGTAAGTACTCCCCCCTCCCCCCCCCCCCCCCCAAACGTAACTGGGTAGTGCCGGTATTTAACGTCCTCAAAACAGTGCTAAAAATTCTCCCCAACTTGCACTAACCTAAGTGATTTTACTACATTTTAAACTTTCCATCCGAAAATTTCCCTTCTTCCACTATGGTTCCCATCCTTGCAAGATAACTACAAAACCACGTACTATTACATTTCCAATCGAAGACGCACTGGAATAAATCGTTAGTCTCGGCAGTACGGTCTTCCATAATAATTTATAATTAGACGTCGTTAAAGGACTAATTTTCTTTCTTAATTTAGATTTGTGTACGTGCGTGGGATGGGAAATGGCAAGGGGCAGGGGTACGGGTGGATGGTAGGATGAGAGTATTTTATTACTGTTATTATTTTTTCATTTCGTTTGTATGGTTTTTTTCGAATTTTTTAATTTTTTTTTTTCCTTCGTCCTTTTCAAAAACTTTTATCGGGTTCTGGGCAGTGCCAGTTCCCTCTGACTAATTTAATCAACACCTCGAGCAAACAGTTTCTCTATTTAATTACACTAATTTGCTCGTTTACTCTGTGTTTGCTCCAGGGCCAGAAATTACGCTTTCCTTATAAAGTACCAAAGTACCCGTTGGCGCTCTCTCCTGGGTCGTTTTTCTTTCTTTCTTTCCTTCCTAATGCTTTTTTCCTTTTGGAAGGGGATGGGGGGGGGGGGGGGGGCTACGCGGGTGTAGGAAAAAAAATTGCTGGAAATTTGTTTACTCAGTTGGCGAGAAAAGCTATCTTTTATTTTGAGAATTTTTGCAATAGTTCATTCCATGACTTGGAGAGATGGGGGGAGTTAGTGTAGATAATAGAGGGGAGGTGTCTTAAACTATGATGCAATCAGCTTTTAAAAAATCATAGACAAAAAAAAAACAACTTCATGCTAAAATGTCGATTTTTTTTTTTCCCCTTCTCCCAATTCTTTGAATTGCTCAAGGATGCTCAAGAGAAAGCATCTTGGCTACTTCAAAACACCAAAGAACAATTTATTTTATTCTTTAGAAACAATCTTGTCGTGACACGACTTGTCGTCAAGAATACTGTGTCAATTATATTTGAGAGAGAGAGAGAGAAAGAGAGAGAGAGAGAGAGAGAAAGAGTCATTTTTTCTCAGAGATAAAAACAAAAAAACGACTGACAGAAAACATTAACAAGTAGCCTGGGGGGGGGGGGGGCGGGACAGGAGAGTGAAATGAGGGAACAGAATTGAATGAGGAAACAAGAAAGAACAAAAAAAGAAAAAAGTAATGACAACGGCAAGAATAGAAGGCAGGGGAGGTGGAGGTGGAGGTGGAGGTGATGGTGGAGGTGGAGGTGGAGGTGGCGGTGGAGGTGATGGTGGAGGTGATGGTGGAGGTGGAGGTGATGGTGGAGGTGGAGGTGGAGGTGGAGGTGGAGGTGGAGGTGATGGTGGAGGTGGAGGTGGAGGTGGAGGTGGAGGTGATGGTGGAGGTGGAGGTGGAGGTGGAGGTGGAGGTGGAGGTGATGGTGGAGGTGGAGGTGATGGTGGAGGTGGAGGTGATGGTGGAGGTGGAGGTGATGGTGGAGGTGGAGGTGATGGTGGAGGTGGAGGTGATGGTGGAGGTGGAGGTGGAGGTGATGGTGGAGGTGGAGGTGGAGGTGATGGTGGAGGTGGAGGTGGAGGTGGAGGTGATGGTGGAGGTGGAGGTGATGGTGGAGGTGATGGTGGAGGTGGAGGTGATGGTGGAGGTGGAGGTGGAGGTGGAGGTGGAGGTGATGGTGGAGGTGGAGGTGATGGTGGAGGTGGAGGTGATGGTGGAGGTGGAGGTGGAGGTGATGGTGGAGGTGGAGGTGGAGGTGGAGGTGATGGTGGAGGTGATGGTGAAGGTGGAGGTGGAGGTGATGGTGGAGGTGGAGGTGATGGTGGAGGTGGAGGTGGAGGTAGAGGTGATGGTGGAGGTGATGGTGGAGGTGATGGTGGAGGTGGAGGTGGAGGTGGAGGTGGAGGTGGAGGTGATGGTGGAGGTGGAGGTGGAGGTGGAGGTGATGGTGGAGGTGGAGGTGGAGATGGAGGTGGAGGTGGAGGTGATGGTGGAGGTGGAGGTGGAGGTGATGGTGGAGGTGGAGGTGGCGGTGGAGGTGATGGTGGAGGTGGAGGTGGAGGTGGAGGTGATGGTGGAGGTGGAGGTGGAGGTGATGGTGGAGGTGGAGGTGGAGGTGGAGGTGGAGGTGATGGTGGAGGTGGAGGTGGAGGTGGAGGTGGACAATGTCACAGCGAGAGCTGCGGCAAAAATTAGTGACATTAATCACAGCAATTTTTTTAATTATTTAACGCTAATTGGACCCAGGCCTTTGTTGAACACATTGAAATACTAAAAATACGGGCTCATTAAAAGGACGTTGCTTGCATAAAAGAAAAATAAAAAAAATAAAAAAATAAATAAAGTTCTGTGTTGTATAGAACTCTATAATATAATTTTAAATCACAACACTACATGAATACATGCATATTGAGCATAAATCTCTAAAAGGGCTCATACTCTTCTACACACTAAAAGATCTCCAGTTTTTTATTTTTTTATTTTCAGAAAATGGACGTAGATCTAGAAGAAACAAGAATTATCATAACCATCTCGACATAGTTGGTCACTCGATGAGCGCGTGTAGGTATGAGGGAGTGTGTGTGTATTTAAATGTCTCTCTCTCTCTCTCTCTCTCTCTCTCTCTCTCTCTATGTCTGACTCTCTCTCTCTGCTTCTCCCTCCCTCCCTCTCTCCTTGCCCCTCTCTTTCGTTCTCCCCTATCCCATTCTTCCTTCCCATCCCCCCCCCCTTCTCTCTCTTCATCATGTGTCCCACAGTGTGTGAGTATATAGGCCTACACTTCATTCCTGTCACTATTTGACCATCCGCCGACCAGTCTTGCCAAAATCCCCCTTCCCACCCCTCCTCTGGCCTCGTTTTCAATTTCACGATCTAGAGAAATCTGAAGGGTCACTGGATTTCTCTTTTCTGTACCATTTTTCTCTATGACGTTTTCTCCTCTCATTGCTAGAACAAATATTGCTTGACGCCTCCCGTGTGTTTTCTTGGTAAACTTGGGGAGATCCAATACTCTTCAGTCAGAACTGACTTCAGACTTTGGTAGAAAAGACGAATAAGACAATGTAGGATTTGAGTTTCTCAGCCGTGTCCTGGCATCACTGACAGGTATCCATGCAGTTTGGACGTCCACTGCCTCTCTCCGCCCGCCTCTTTCTCTGTGTCACTTCTCCACTTCTCTCCCCGTCCCCATCTCCTTCCTCCTCTCCCTCTCCCATGCTTCCTCCCTCCCTATCTTTCTCTCTCTCTCTCTTTCTTCGTCACTTGTCCGACGCTGTATGTGAGTAAACCCAACATTCCCGCCACTATATTTGGCCACCCGCCTACTAGTAATATCAACGTATGTTTGATAGGTAGGGTACTCATATTTTAAACGTTCAAATTAAAAATGACGTGTGGCTTTGTATAAGGCAAAAACTGAAATCAGCTTTTTTTTTTTTTTCAGCTTTCCATAATAACCCAAATCAAGTGTCGGAATAATTACATGGATATCATGCTGATGAGAAATTGGACTAAATAAAACTGTGTAAAGTGTTTCTCTCTCTCCATTTTCTTTTAACTCCTTCTCCGTTTTCAGTCCTTCTCTCCCAGCTCCCACTTTACCAAAAGAAAAAAAAAACACGCCATCATTTAATGTTCCACAGAAATGCAAAGTGCAAGTAAATCAAGGAAATGTGAGGCGACCACAAGTGTCTGTACCTAGTTAGTGCTCAGAAAAGCGAAAAGAAAAAAAAAAAGTGATCAAGATGAGGATCGAACCTGCGACCTCTGCTGCGGCATGAATCGCCTTGCCAAGAAGAAAGAAAACAACTCGCTTAACCGCTAGGTGCAAGTAAACAATGCTAACCTCCCTGTACTCAATAAGATACAGAATGAGATTCATGCACGGGTCGAAAAAAAATGAATCGAATTTTTCAACAAAACATTTAAATGTGAAGAACGAGCAACCCTCTGATAGAAGATAAAAAAAAAGAAGTCTTCGAACCAGACATTGTCGGATCTAGGGTGGGGTGATGAAAGGGGAGAGGGAAAGGGAGGGAGTGCGTGAAAGGTCACGAGAGCAAAGACACACGAAAGGACGGACACGCCACGACAGCGCTCCCGCAAACACACACACACACACACACACACTAACGCACATGCACGCACACACCCACACTCGCGCGCGCACACACACACACACACTCAAACACATACTTTCCAGTTCCCCGGGAGAGACAAAAAAAAAAAAAGACAAGTCACACGCGTGCAAGAGAATCGACGATGTCTACAAAAGTACCCATTTCAGCATCGGAATGAAGGACCATAGTACAGAAGGTTGCCATGGCAACTGGGTAAATACAGGGACCATTCGCCATTTCTCCGGGACCACCACCACCTTTGCCCCAGCCCACCTCCCCTCTACCCCCGCCCCCCGGGGCCACTCACAGTCCCAGGACTAAGCTAGAAATCCTCCAAGTTGCATAGAAGATGCTCACACCAAAAAAAAGGACTCACTTCCCCCCTCTCAGACAACCGTTCGATCTCCAATAACATCAATCGGGCGGATTGCTTCACGTCTACATGCGTGTAACGGGCATGACTTTCCTTTGCAATGAAACATGAGTGTGGGGAGAAATGCACGATTCTCTCTGCCAACCGCACTCATGTCTCGTCTATTTATCTAATGCAATCAGACATAAAAGTGATGCGCAAGAAGAAATATGAGTAAGAAAACTAGATCTATGTGCAAAAGGCGAACATCTTCAAACATAATACTTATAGTAATAACGAAAGTAAAATCAAAGTAAAGAATAGCATATAAATAAGAAACATATGAAAATCGAAAACCAAACATGTATAAAACTAATGGTTTGAGGGTGAAAAACTCCGGGCAAAAGAAACATAATAATAACAATAATAAAGATACAAAGAGAAGAAAAATATAACATAACATACAAACACGTAACAGAACGGTAAAGACTAGAGATAAGACCCAAATATAACAAGGAATTTCTGGCCATTAAGTACGTCGAGGGGCGTTTTAATCCGACTTCATCTTTCAACATGCATGTTTCATCCTGAGGTATCGCGGGACCTGAGAATGTCAGACGTACATGGCGCACAAAACAACCTAAAAAAAAAAAGTACACACGAGTGGAAAAAAAAAAAAAGAAATGAACACAAATCATATACATAGAGGGGGTTCTCAAACTTTCATCTGTATGCGATAAAAAAACAAACATCTTTACAGTTACATTTAAACCTGAAGACTTTGTTTCACAAAGATATATCAGACCACCTTTTTCTACCAATCTAAATATGGATTTCGAAAATCCATTAGGTTCACGGCCTTAGGTTCACAGGAGGAAGGAATCTAGCATATTTTCAAACTGGTGCAGATCTATTTCTGAGCGAGAAGTCTCGGCATGTCAAGATAATGCACCAACAACGCTCAAATTTGCTGAAGAAAGGTTGATGATCAAACGGCGTTGGCTCGTCCTTGGACAAGTACAAGAACACGTCATTTAACGTTTCAAAGACGTCAAAATCATTTATTAATAATAATTATGACGTAACATTTCCAACATGTCCAACTTCTAATTTTATATCCTTTCGTCTTCGATTTCTTAAGTACCAGCACCAAAAGATGCCAAAAAGACTCAAAAGGCAGTCTCACTCTGAAAATACTGGGCTGACATAGCGAGTTATCGTAGACACCATCTATCTATCTCTGCACCAAGACATGTCTTCGGTGCCCCAACCCCTTATTTTTGCACGGCGCAGGAAAAAATTCAATAATTGTTTACGTTTTTTTTTTTCTCATTGCTAATCACGTTTGTATAACGTGTACATATCGAAGTAATCAGAAACAAAAAACAAAACAAAACAAAAAAAACCCTCAAAAAATGGACAGAGAAAAAAAAAAAGAAAGAAGCTAGACATTTTGCTGAAGGTGCTGCATTCGGTGCGCAATGCTTGAAGACATCGAGATGAAAAGATGAAGGGCCGTCAGCTGACGTTAAGATCACCAATTTCCGCAGCGCACCATGTCAGGCTGCACCGCCCGTTTTGTTTTTAACCCCCGTTGATGCGCATCCTGTTGCATTGCCACCGCCCCAACCCCTTCCTCAATTTTTTTTTCGGGGGCGGGGGGAGGGGGGAGGAGGCCGGGGGTTGATGGAGACAGAGAAATTGGAACCCCGAAACAAATGGATGACGTCATGAACTACAAGGACAGTGTAAAAACAATGGTTAAATCTTGGAATGCCGGAAGGACCAACTGAAAGACACTTTTAATGTCGTGCTGACACCTGAATGCCGTTGCCGTAATGTACAACATTAAAGTCAAACTGTTCGATGCCTCCAGACAAGATTTAACAATAAAAATAATACCAGAAATGCTCTTAGCGTCGCAGCTCTGTCCCAGGATGAATAATCTAGTGTGATATTTTCATCCTTTTAACCAAACTGTTGCATGCATCGAACGAAAGGAGGTCGTGAAAAAAAACTGGCACACACAAACACATTCACCACGCACCCTTTTCCCGCCACCATACCCTTCAAGTCAGGGCACAAGACTAGGACATTCACGTGCTTCATACGCGCGCTGGTCTCGTGTGGAGATGGTAAAGAGATTTTTTTTGCCAGGTTGTCATCTCTGGGACAATTTTATTACCTCTTCTGTGTCACTGGCAAAGAGGTTCCTTGTCAGACAAACATGGTATAGTGCTGGAGGAATTGATGATTATTTTCGTGATTTTTTATTTTTCGCATTTTTTTTTTCCTCCGGCCACCGAAATCAATTTTTGTCACTTCATTTTCCCACCCAGGACGGAGTTATTGAACTGACGAATAGAAAGAAAATGACGACAGGAAAAAAAAAAAAGGGAAACTTGTGAATCAATAAAAGAGATAATATGATTTTTCAGATGGATTCTTGTGATTTTTTTACATTCTTTTTTTCTTCTTCTCTGAGTTTCATAGTTTACTTGGAGTTAAACTCAATTACATTTTGTGTGTGCTTGGTCATTTTTTTTTTTTTTAATTCTTAATTTATATTTGTATGGTAACGTGCAGCATGTTATTATTCTTTTTCCAAGTTTACTCCTCCATTCTTTTTTCTATCCCTTTTCACCCCTTCCCTCCCGCCCTCCTAATAAAAATAATACTCCCCCCCCCCTTGCATTTTATTTCTAAATATAGCATAATTTCAATACATACTGGATAGTACTCCCTACTATACATGCTACCCTTCTCACTCTCTCTCTCTCTCTCTCTCTCTCTCTCTCTCTCTCTCTCTCTCTCTCTCTCTCTCTCTCTCTACAACTCCTTACAATTATCATAAATACTACACACTCTTCGCAGCATATTCATTCTCTGTCTCTCTCAGCCTCTCCATCTATCTCTCTATCCCCCACCTTTTCGCTCCATTCCGCCCAATATATTTCCTGGCCTGCTACTTCCTGATAGACACGTCCAAAAGACGCCAAGAGAAAGAGAGTGGAAGCAAATAAAAGAAAAAAGTGCTGCCCTGCCCCTGAATATTAGAAATCTATGCACGTAATCTCAAACGGATGCCAAATATAGAGCGTTAGCTGTTGGGAGCCCAAGAAGCAAAAACCAGGTTGTAACGGCTGCGGTGTTAGGGCTCGGCGTACCAAGGGGAAATTGAGAGAAATGTGTACAGAAACCGAGAAATGGATGCCTAGGTGCAATACCCGGGGTGGGCAAATAATGTACCCCAGATTATAGAAATTTCCAGATTTTCTTTCTCTTTCTTCTTTCTCTCTCTCATTCTCTCTCCATTACTCTTTTCTTTTTCTCAACTCTCTCTCTCTCTCTCCATACACATCTCATTCTCTGCCCTCCCCCGCCTCTCCTCTTTCTCCTTTCTCTCACTATCTCACCCTCTCTCTTTTCCTATGCTGTATATCATCTCTCTCTCTCTCTCTCTCTCTCTCTCTCTCTCTCTCTCTCTCTCTCTCTCTCTGTCTCTCTCTGTTTTCTGCTGTCAAGCACTTTACTGGACCGGCCTTTATCTTCAAACCTAGCAGGAATTTCTTTTATGCTCGACGGAAAGAAAAAGTCCCTCCCAACGTCCTAAATATAGGAAAGTCCTGTTAAATAAGGGATAGTTGGCAGGCCTGCCAATGCCATGCCAACTCATTCCAAGACCTGTCCTTTCCCCCCTACACACGTCTCTCTATCTCCCTCCTCTTGCCTTGCCGAAAAGACACATCAATCGATACGGCACAAATCAAATCGGCCACCCCACCACCCCACCCCACCCCTCCCTCATCACTCCTATTATACGTACATTGAGATATTTCCCCAACACTCACGGATTAAGACAAGACATCTCCCTGCCTCTCTCTCTTTGTCATGTAAAACTGTGGGAGCAGATTAGCTCAGCTACATAAAACAATGGGAGGTCAAGGTCGCTGCTACTTTATGTTTTTCTATACATTTTAATTGCCCTGACGCCCAGGGAATTCACCAGCTTTCATGTTGTCTTCTGTTCACGCAGGTTTTCACAAATTACAACTGGATCTTCTCCTTCTCCTCATTCTTCTTCTTTTTCTCCTTCTTCTTCCTCTTCTTGTTTTTCGTTTTCTTTGAGGAGGACACGGCATTTCAACTAAGGAATACATCAGAAGGATTTCTTACACTGGTCTTATTTTGTCTTGTTGAGTGACTGAACGTTTTCATACAGTATTACAATCCACAAAATTACGAAAACATTTCTTCGCTCCCCAATAGATATTTTGCTTTGCGTAAGATCATCCCATTCTGCTATGTGGAACAATTCACAGTGCGTTGGTACGTAGTCACAGTTATAAGAAATGGATAAAGAGAGACTAAACTAAAGCAACAGTCTAGAAAACTCAAAATAAACCTTGGATATAACGATAAAAAAAAAAAGGTCAAGAAAAGTCAAAATATGACTTGATGGCAACGCCGGATATAACGATATACAAAAAGGACGAACGGTGTGGAAAAGTTAAAATAAGACTTGACGGCAACGAAAAGAATGAAAGGTCTAGAAAAAGCCAAAATAAGACTCAATAGCAATACTGGATATAACGATATATAGAAAAGGCAGACTAATAACACTGCACCAAAGCAGAGGAAACAAGATAACACCATCCAAAACAGGTGCTGACTGTCCAGTGAACAGAAGATTCTAAAGGCGTTCGAAAAGAGAAGACGGAGGAAATGTCCGGCTTGGAGTAGGAGGAGGAGGAGGTGGAGAAATAAATGATCTATGGGAGGACGTTAAGAGATGAGGAAAACGACCAAAATCGATCAGCTCCACTGATAAATGCAGGGACAACTACTCTCATAGCCCGCAACTCTGGTGCCGTTGGTAATCTCCCCTTGCTTATTTCTTGGCTAGTAATGAAATTTACAGTTGACCTGGCTCTAACACGCTCGTAAATATAGATGGGGGGGGGAGGGGACGCTGAAAGGTATAGGGGTGAGAGAGAGAGACAGAGACGGAGAGAGACAGAGACGGAGCTGAGAGAGAGAAAGAGATAGGGGGGGGGGGTGGTTTTGCCATAAATGGGGAAAACAGTGATACGTTAAGTGATATTTCGACCACTTACGCTAAGAAAACAAAGAAAAAACGCATGGATACTGCTGAAACTTTTTTTTTTTTTATTCTGACTAGTTAAAATAAGTTTCTATCTCACTCGTCTTCCCATAAATCTTCCATAGAATATTACCAGAGAGACCACAGTGACACTAAGTCTTCCTCCAGATCACATCTCTCTCAGTATCTCAGCTGGAGAGATCAAATCCAGGCTTGCTGGAGGGCTATAGTAGTGGAAAACCAGTTTGACTGTACTAGTGATGGTCTATACGTAGGGATTCGGCCGCAGTTCTGCCATACTGTGATGGGATAGTGATGTACGTATACGCCGAAAGTCACCAAAGGTTTTAAAAGACGCACCCTCTGGTGTAAAAAACTTGGGGGGCGAACGCACTTGTAACAATATTCTTCTGTTTGCACTGATTTGATTACTTTGAGATTAGTTTTGAGTGCAAATGTGATGTATTAGAGATGCCAGACCAGAGTTTCTGAAATAAAGGTGTCTTGCTGTTTTGTTTTTCAGACGATAGTAATGCTCTTGTCGTGACACGAGCGGCTGTTGATAGTAGTCGCCGCTGTGGTATTTGTGATGGTAAACATTTTAACAACAGCACAGCTCGCCTCGTCTCCAACAAGTGCGTCTCTTAAATGCCACCTCACCTCATTCCATGACCACACCCACAAGAACCCAACAGCTGAAAAGCGCTGATTCAAACTGTAAGACTTGTCACCTGATCACTTAACCCAAAAATGCGACACAAATTATTCCCTAAAAAGACTAAAACTGCACCTGTCAAAACCGCGTGAGACAGAAATTAGTCGGGGGAAAAAAGCGACCAGAAAAGAAAATATTATTGCATCATACACACAGAACGATGCTGGGGGGAAAGAATAAAACAACAGAACTCTGTTCATCTTCGATTCGTGATTACTTCGGGAAAGTAAATATCATTGGAGATGGTTTTGAAGAGATAAGAACTTGTCGAGCAGAGTCGGGCGAGAGAGCGGGTTTGAACATCGATTCCCAGGCATCGTAATGTCAAATTATCGACTAATCCCAGCAATACATGGGATGAGTAATGGCATGGTGGGAAAGTGGGGCCGTGGGCGGTGGCGGGCGGGGGGGGGGGGCGGGGCGGACGGCGGCGGTGATATTTCAACGTCAGTCGTGAGCTTAAAAAGATCGCACTGGGCGCCTTTTTTTAACCCGAAGTGCAAAACGATGGTGACCTCGTAGGTTCTTGGTCTCCTGAAGTTTGGATCAGAACATTATTCAGTCTTGTGTTCTTGTTTTTGCTTGTCCTAAAAACTTTGCAAACACCGACTTACGATAGTTTACCACGCCACCCTCTCAGTAATACACAGTGTAAAATGACTTACGATAGTTTACCACGCCACCCTCTAAGTAATACACAGTGTAAAATGTAGAGCCTAAAGCCAAGTTGCCGATGCTTTGTGTATTCTTCTACAACTCTCTCTCTTCTGCTAAAACTGTCCAATCTTTCCTTCCTTCCTCAGCGCAATATTACTCTGCACTTTCTTTCATGAAATTGCTGAAATTAAACATTTTTTGTTTTTTCATTTAAATACAGCAATATTTTTCTTTCTTTCTTTTCTTTTTCTTTAAAAGACAATTTCGCCATCTTTCAGCTGTCGGAGTGAATTGTTGCCAGGGCATCCAACACTGACGGGCCAAGGATGGCCAAAAAAAAAAAAAAACGAACAAGCCAAATGTTGGCCCCACATATTTCAGATTTGGCCACGTCTACCACATCGACCTTCGCCTTGCCGGCACCTGACCTTGCCCCTGTATCATCCGAGGAGTCTACAGTGTCAATTTCCTTGCTCAAGGTGACATAATTCAACAGATCCCACACGCCCCGGAAATAATGTGACGCGCGCGCGGCCACAAGGAATAGTTTGCCCGCAATTCAATCGGAAAAAAAATCCTGGCAAATTAGAGAAAATAAAACCGCGCTAATGCATCCCACGAATCTCCAATCCGGCATTTCAAAGTCTTCCACGAAGGCCACTCCTTAGCCTTGAGAGCCCTGAGACATTGTATGACGTCATAATCAAATGAGGTGCCTGATGGGAAGATGTCCCCTAAACTTCCAGTCCCAGCTGAGCCAATGAGTGGCGACCATACAAGTGTGTGGCCCATTTTTTTTCCCGTCTAAATTACGTCGACGTTGTCTGGTAGGGAGTATTAAATTACAAGCCAATGGAATGGACGGCGCAACTAAGTCAATCCTCCATAAAAGATTCGAAAGGGGACAGGAATTCACATGCAACTTCGGGAATTTCCTGGAAATAATGACCTTCCGGTGTTTTCCAGATATTCTAAACTGCCCTGACCTTGAAAATGGATGCCACCAGTTGCCCTGCCGTTTATGACGAAATCTTCCGAAGGGCTGGCAGGGCTGCCACTGAGAAGTGGATTCCGGCCGGTTCAGGCTCTCGCCCGACAAACAAGCGATAAGAGTATGTGAACGCCTGGAGGCAGCTGTCTGGTAATGTGATCATTTTGTTGGATGTTTACATGCCTCCTCTGATTACATCATCAGCATTTTTGATGGTGACCGTGATGGTGGTGGTGAAAGCAGGGGGAGACGGCTGAAGAGGGTCGGGGGGATGGTGGTGGTTCAGTGACTGGGAACTGTAATGAGTAAAAGAAATTAAACATCCAAGGCCACAGGACAAATTTGCAAGAAGATACGGTTGAAATAAAAGGGAGAAAAGAGGCCGGGGTGAACGCTTAACTCGCACACGCATCGTAACGTTTCCAACTTATATCGTAGTTCCCGTAATGTTGCCGGATAAAGATGTTCGAGGGATGCCACGCTGATGTTATTAAATTGCCAGACTGGCTGCTAGGATGCAAAACAATGGTCCAGACGGAGAATGAATAGAGAGAAGATCTAAAAATAGATTCAGACAGTTTCAAAGACACATCCCACCTCAGGAAAAATATAAGCAGTTCCTCCTTTCTATTAAAAGGCGTGTGGACATTTCCCGCACATTCAGACGTGTATGTGACATAAGTTGTTTCTTCAGAGCATGAAATCCTTGGCATGTCTTTACTTTGATAATATGAGATTTCATGTGGCGAAAAGAGCAAAATCAAAATGCTTCAGTCCGGACATTCAACCATTTCCGCAATCAGAAATGTTAAAAACCAGTGTTGATCAGTGGAGTTAAAAACTCAACGCACAGCAAGAGCGCTGACAATACAAAGGCACTAATTAGCAGCAACACGATAATAGAAACTAGCCGGCCTTGTGATACCAAGTATTGCCTGATATAGGAGGTCAGAAACCTTATTACAAAGCTACAACTCTGATCATGTCACCGCGTTGTCAGTTATACAGAACAGATCCGCTTTTTTTGTTTCTGCGCGATAGGCCAATGACCTGGCGTTTATAAATAGCCGCTCGATAATGCAATGTATGCAACTATCTGAGGGAAAGTATAACGTGCCGGGGGGGGGGGGGGGATATCTAGAGGCTTAAACATCATGAATGATAATCATCGCTGTTCACAGAGAACAATATCCACCCAGGTGGTCTCGGCATGAGCAAAAAAGAAAAACATGTATGGAAATGGAACGAAGGAAAAACATGACAAAAATCACCCCAGAAAAGAAAAAAAAATGTTTGGCTATTTTCACGTATTCTTTTCTATCTCTCTGTGGCATTTCTTTTATTCCAATTAAAAAATGAAAAGAAAAAAGACAAAAGACAGCAGTTTGAAGTGCACCTCACATTTAACTTGAAATTGCTTTTCCCCGTTAAATAAGTTATTTTTTTAATTGCGTTCATTTGGCAATTTCAAATTATTTCAGTCACTTTTGTAGGCCTCAGGATATTTAGATAAAGCAGTCCATGTCCAATCAACCTAAACTGGATGTTTACTGTAGATTAACTGATATTTGAAGAAGACATTTTTGTTTATATTTGGGCACTTGCCCTTCCTGTACTCTCCAAGACTCAAATGAGCTTAAGATAATGTTTTGTGACAAGTACTGGGGATCCGTTACGTGTGTTATAAAATTATATCCAGATTTTGACCCTGCTCTTGAAACAGAAAACTGCCTCGATCAGGACTAATCCATCACACATGGCAAACGAAAGTTATGTAATTACTATGCAGGGTTCGAATTCCTGTCATCAAGGACTGGATATGTGCCCTTCGTGCACTCTTCCAGAATGAGATGTCCAAGTTAGGGCTTGTTTAAATATGAATGTTTGCCCTCCATGCACTCTTCAAGAATGAGATCTCCAAATTAGGGCTTGTTTATATTTGAATATTATTTTGCCCTTTGTGCACTCTTGAAGAATCAAATTCAAATTAGAGCTTGTGTATAATTACATGAATGTTTGCCCTTGGTGTACTCTTCAAGAATTAAACGTCCAAGTAAGTAAAGGGCCTATTTATATTTGAATGCCTGCCTTTCGTGTAACTGTTCAAGAATCAAATGTCCAAATTAGGGTTTTTAAGATAGTGTTTTCTGACAAGCACTGGGGATCTGTTACGTGTGTTATCTATCCAGACATTCACAAATGCTCCTGAAACACAAAACTTCCCTCCATCTGACCCAATCCATCACACTTTGTGAAAGTTGTACAATTACTACGTCAGGATCGAGTTCCTGTCATCAAGGATAATAATGGGGATGCCTCACTATCGAATAGCATGAGGACAGAGGTTGGGCGAGGGGGGGGGGGGGCATGAGGAGATTTTTATGACGGGGGATCGATGTCGTCAAACAGACACTCGTGACTACCGGAATCAGTGCCAAGCGCCCCCAGTCAGCACTATATAGGAAATGGCGTGATCGGCAGAGTTCACATTTCTCCATCTTTTCCTCTCCCACATACACCCAAAAAAGGTCCATCCATAAAGTATGCAAGCTCGATTTTTGGCGCTTTTTGACGCAACCTCATCGTTCCTCAGAACTTTTTTCACATGCTTGCCTTCAACTTCTCTACCACAACCACCACCCCTCCCCACCCCACCCCACCCACCCCCTTGTTTTTTTGCACAAGCGTACACAGCCAATTAAATGTTGAATGTCCACTAATATTCTTGACATTCCTAAAACTAATAAATGTCATTTTTCCCGGACTATTTGACTGTTTCAATAGAAACACGGGTTATACTTCATTTCCACATAATCCAGCATCTTTTTTCATTGAAAATAGAAAATATACATCTAAATGAAACTAAACTTTTTAATTCATTACCGTAACAGAAAAGCGTACGGACGTTTTATAGGACTCCTCCCTCCCTCTATAGATGCTTTTTATACGCCCCAGTCCACCTCTAAGCGTGAGTGCTTTAGGGATGACCCCCAATCACGATGCCTGCCATCTTGCACGAGACATTGAGCCATCCCCTCCGCCCTTGGCGGCCAGGAAATTGCCTAACAACAAACATTCGCAGAAACCACTTGTGTCAAAAAAATTCCGGATCACATACAAAGGAGGGAGGGAGGGGCACGGCACTGCCACACTTGCCAAAAAACGGAAGGGAAGTTCAAAAATATGACCTTTACTTTTGGCGTGAACAGAACTTGAAGATAGTGCGGAAAAACCCAGAGCTGTGGTTTGTTTAGGACACTAACAACGAAACAGTTTCGGCACTGGCACCAAATCCTTTGTGTTTCGAAACAGACCACGAAAATAAAACATGCAACATAATACACGTAGGATCAACACGACAGTATAATATCAATTACTCTCACTGTATGGTTATGAAATGGTTATGGATTTTCTATAATACAGAATTCATGGTTATAATAAATCTGTTCTCTCCAGAACCCCCGAAAAATAGATTTTAAAAATGTTTGAATTACAATCATAGCAATAACGACCGCGCACACGAGTGTCGAATTGCAAAATTTAAATGTCTTTGGCAAAACAAAGGTTAATGCCCAGAATCACATTTAGCGCAAAACCAGAAGGAAGACTACTGGTTATGTATAGTGCGGGTGTGGGTGGGTGGTGAAATAAAGCAAAAAAAAAAAAAAAACACACACACACACAAAAATCCAATAAAAACCAACCCTCTTCAACTCATTGAGATAATAGCCTTGATCAATTCCTATGTATTCGTCCCAACTTCAAAGGAAATGCGCATCGCAGGCGACAAATTTCATCTCAAAAATGACAAAAGAATAAATGATAATCGACGTCACAGGGTAATTTTCTTTCTCACTGTTCTGGAGTGCAAGGAATAGTCCGGGCCAAATTACACTGTATTGGTAGGCTAATTCTGGCTCTCACATTACCCGGGCACATCGATACCAGAATTGATACTGTTACGACATTAGTTGATTGGAGTTCAGAGAAAACACACAAAATAATATAATTTTAAAAAATGACGCTCGGGTGTCTTTCAGTGCTGATGCGCGTCAAATACTAGGAAGAGGCGTGAGCGGGGATTGGTGCGATATGATGCAATGCTGGCGGGGAGGGCAAAGACCTCCGCTGGTTCCGATTTGGGAGAACATTAGTTTTCCTGGGTGTTCTTATCACAAGCAAGGTTTGAGCATACATTGAGGCAATCTCTTGACAAAACAGTTTAAGTGCAATCTGTTGTAGTTTTAAAAGTTGTTTTGTTGGGATTCACTGTTACAGTCTCATAAGTTGTTACATAACTTATCCCAGTAGAATTTCACTGAGTGATTATTAAAATACGGGACGTAACAAACAAAACACACACACACACACACACACACACACACACACAAAAAGAAAGAAAGAAAGGAAGAAATGGACCACAAAAAAAAACAAAAAAACATCAATTTTAAAAACATGGTAGAACAAACCAATTATTTCACAGAAAAATATCCATAACTGTTAACAATGATTGCAAATAATATAACGAGGGAAAAAATAGAAAAAAATAATAGAGAAAATATGGCAGAATAATTCAGTGAACAAAATGACAGAATGAGAGTATCAGCAAAGAGTTACTGAAATTAAAGAAAAAAAAAATTTAAACCAAATGTGTATATGAAGGAAGGACAAAAAAATGCATACACACTGAACTACATGCACATCATGACCATACAGCCAGACGTCCATGAAAAACGATAGTAAACCACTGCCCACCTAGGACAGGCTTCAAACTCAGGCACACCATAAAACACATCAACGATTACTACAGACTGGACATGCGTCAGGACAAAATGCGTGTATGTCTGTGTATGTGTGTGTGGACCATTAACCTTCCCGGGACCAGCCAGGTAAGCTATGAAATATGTCTGTGCAATCCTGCTACAGGACCGATGTGGACAGTAGAATGATATATTATTATTCATAGTGAATTTGCGGTAACAATAAAAAGAAAATGAATCAATTATCAAAACAGTGATGTCGGAAATTTTACAATGGAGTAGGGTGAAGGCCGGGGGGGGGGGTGGGGGTTAAAAAGATAAAATCCGGGGTGGACAAGGGTGGGGGGGGGGTGAGGTCGAATAAGAGTGAAAGGAGGCTGAAGGTGGTGGTAGATTAGAGGACCGTGCATACCGTGAGGCTTTCAAATACAGAATGTTACTGGGAAATGGCCGGACTGGGGGTGGGGATGTCAGTGTAAGGAAGTTGAATAATGACATTCAGTTCACTCTGTTAGGATAAAGATGAGTCAACTTTAACATCGTATTGTGAGAACATCGACGTCAAGAACATCTGGACAAACATGTACAACAAAAAGTGGGACATCACTGACGTCAAACAGCATCCCAAGGATTCTCAAAATATAAATACACTGAAAAGTAATTCTTTGGCTGGTAGTGCATAGAGCATGCCTGTTTTGCCTGGCTTTTCGTGTGAAATGTGCATTATAGAGTTCAAATGGGCTTTGCGCACCACTGAAGTAGGTCTGGTTATTCTTTAATTTGTGGAGAGGTGATAATTGCAAGTGGATCTGGCGAAATCAGGCTTAATCTGAAAGGCCAAATTCTTGAGAAAACCTCTCGAAAGGAGAAAAAAGTTTCTATGGGCTTATAATATGAAAGATTAGCCATTTTTCTGCCTTCGGCTGAAATGTTTTGTTTGAGGTCGCCTCAGAAATATTTAATTTTTAATTTTTAAAGAGGTACACAAATTTCAACTTAAGCGCAGTTTCGCCAGATCCACTTATGTACATATAAATTTACTGCGGCTTTTAGGTGTGCTGAATCGCAAGATCGCAGTTTTCACATTCACGATCTGAAACCATCATTTTGAGAATCCTTGATATCTTACTGTTACAACATAAAATCACTTACCTTTGGGTTTAACTTTTTGGGTACGGCCACTTTAGGGTCAACCTGTTGAGAAACGAGGTACAGATAATTGCTATCCATTTTGTATTAGCTGGAATTACGCTCTTGTATCAGAATACCACAGTAAATCCCGTATATGAACAGTAGAAGCAACAAAACACTACAAAAGACGTAAGTCACAAATGTCTCTTTTTTCCGTCGTCAAGCTGTGGGATGAGTCAGCTGTGGGGTGTGTTGAGTACGTAAGTTGCAGATGATGCGTGTGTAAATGGATACCGTATGAGTTTACAGTTGTGGGAAAGAAATCCTCCAAGAGGGGCTACGATTCACAGCTCAGGAAGATGAATAAGACTCTGCCAAGGAATTTTTTTGTCGTGAGTTTTTTTTTTTCTTCTTTTTCTGGGAGTTTAAAACTTTGTACTCGGTGTCGTGCACTCGTCTCGTATTTCCCTTAACGAGAATAACAGTGTGTCATCGAGGGCAAGAACAGAGTATGGCCGGCCAACTGTGAGTATCAAATTTCACACTGCAGCCGTAAGGGGGGGTGTAAAAACACACCCACGCGTTGTAGTTGTAGTAGCTCCCGTTTATCCAAAAGCGGTATCGAATATCCCGTTCCAATACACTAGGTCACTGATACGAAGAGGCCGTGGAATCTAGACCTTGTATCAGTATCGCATTTGTTCCAAGCACACAGGGTATCGTATGTCACAGTGGCGGTCACAGCTTCCTTGCAAAATGACGTAACAGTTGTTTTTGGTGTTTTGTTTTTTTTTCCTGTTTTTGCTTTACTCTAGTGACCTAGACCGAAAATTCTGGAAGATGACAGCAGAGTCTATTTAGAGTGACTTAAATTGCGACAGGTCTGCGGCTGTTGGTGACACATTAAAATGAATTAAAGATGAACCAAAAATATCACACTAAACACCGTATGTCGTTACTGCAGCGAAAATACAATACAGAGAAAATACTGGTCGGAATTTGTAAAAAATAAACGAATAAAACATGCACTACCTAATTTCAAAGCGTAAATATAATTTCAGACTAATGAGGGGAGGGGGGGGGGGGGTAGGGGGGCACTTAGCCCGGAACGGCACTGATAGCTCTGGCAGACAAGAAGTGCACGCCATAATTTTCTATATTTTCTGAGTAAATCCGGGGAGACCCCATCATACTGAGCCAGGTCAGACACGGTCAACTCAGCCATTATTCCTTGGGTGTAGGCTACATTTTGCTGATGGCAACGGGCTGTGACGTTCTGGGCTTAGTATAATACCTCCCTTATAAATCGGACGTATTTCTTAATTTCCGCGCTCAAATCAACGAAAAATATCAGACTCTCTTAATGCCAAATATTCTTCTTAAAAGAAATAGTCGAGGTAACAGCAAATCTACAAGCAACGCTGAAGAGCTCATTGGAAGATAAGAGCATCCAGTTCCAACCAAGGGCACCACCCACCACATGTTACTTCTGTGCAGAAGCTTAAAAGCAGATAGGTACTGAGAAATTATTCCGTGCATAAAACTTCACTTCCTGTATCACTTTAATTTCGTCCTGTATTTTCCATATTGTTGTAGGTGCATCAATGCCTTTTCGAGAAAATAAGGGATTGAAAGTGTGAAGAGTTGTGTAAAATCAGGGTTTTGTTCCATACGCTTCAAAACCGAAACTGGAATAAAAATGCTCAAGAAAATTACACCCATACGACACGTGTACATTACAAAAATTAGGAGAGAGAGAACCACTTTCGTGACAAAAACCTGAAAATGGGCAATATGTCGCTTACAACAATATAGAAAAACACCCCACGATCTATTTGCTGGCTCTCCATCCCGTTACATTTTTAAAACACAGGTTTTCGGTAACCATTTTAGAGGTCCTCGTGAAGACGCTCCTCCTCTACCTTAACAGGATATTCGGCACATCCGAGCACAAACTGGTTTTACATAGGCGAACCCCGTCCTCGTTACCGTAACACATTGTCTTGGTGTGCAAAATGCAAATGGAATCCTACTACTTTTTTTCATTCTACGTGTCAAATAAAACAACTACTACTATTCTCGTCACTACAGATTTAATTCAACAAGAAATCAGCTGCAGTTGATCTAATTTAACTAGATGTTAAAGCTGTTTATAAAAATATACAGGTGATGTCTCCATTTGCCAATAGTTGTTCTCCAACTGCTTTATCAAGAGCAACGCAAATAACAAACGATAATAAGGAGAAACAAGAGAAGATTATAACATTTCCCGAGACACCAAGTGAACAGGATTATGAAAGGCAGTAAAGTTATATTATGTTGAAGTAACTGACGCCCGTAAAAGCATTCCTCCAAAATGAAACGGCAAATGCAAATTCCCATAAACGATAATGCCTGAACAAGTTTTCAACACTCTAGAATCACAAATCACACGCATTATGGCAAGTTGTTTCCAAATTCATGGCAGATGTCCTGAAATATGAGATTAAGTTGTTTCTGTGTTGCTGTTTTTTGACAAAACGCAGTAAGCCGCTCTCAAACTCCGGTATACATTGTCGACTTGTATGCGAAATCTTTATGAATAAACTTCTCAGATTTCCGTTGCTGAGCATGACATAACTTAATTCTCATTAACCCTCTCGTGAATAGCCATGGACTCCTGCCCTTATCAAACATTTCTGGAGGCTACACGTCATGCACACACACACACACACACACACACAAATTAACCGGGTCAAAATAAATATAAAATATAATCATATATTTATCACGAACAAATATTTCTTCATAGAGGTGGAAATGCCAAACCAGATCTCAAACCGCACACAGTACTTGTTGATACACTAGAACGTGTTCTAAAAATAGAGCATCGATCACCAAGTGATATGGAAAATATGGAACACTAGGCACTTCAGAGTTAAAAAATATATATATAATTTAAAAGCCCAAAGGACGATAAGCCCAGTCTAAAGTGGCATTTGAAAAACCCACACACTTCTATAATGCATGACACAGGTGATGCCCTACACAACGAAGCTTTGGAATGAATCCGGCTTTACACTGGCGCTTTGAAATTTATGAAGCTGTTGCCCTGGAGAAACGGTCTAATGTCACCCATCCTTTCAGACTCTGTCCCGATTATAAAAAAAAAAACCTAACAGGTGGGAAAATATTACAAGACACTGAAACACTGATGAACCGAACAAGTGGATGAGCCCAAAGTAGAACAGATCAATATCACACAGACAAAGGTGCTTCAAAGTGTAACACTCCTGTGCTATTTGACCTTACTTCCACCAACCACTGAACACCTCTATGCCAATGCATTCCGATCCTATTCTATGGGTGACCCCCGTGAGGCTGGGATTTTGTGCTGATGTTAAAGGCCTCTAAGCAGCAAGGAGTAACACATATTGCATCGCTGGCTGGCCTTAGCTTGGCCGGACACTACCGTCGTTTTAATGGGGGCGTAGACATTCACATTATTACTGCTGTCCATGAACCACAAGGAATACACACTGCCTGGACTGTAAAACAGACTCCAAATTCAAATCAATTTCCCTACAAAACACAGACTTCAGAGATTTTCAACAACGAACTCCAACGCAAAGAAATGACCCTGGAAACACGAAAACTGAAATTTATATCCAAAACACAGTACGAATTTCAGAGATTTGAATCACGAACTTCAACGCCGGGAAAACGCTTAGAGATGATGCAGCAAACACGAAAACTGAAATTTATTTGCACCACAAAACACGAACTTCAGATATTTCAATTACGAACTTAAGCGCTTGGAAAACGCATTGAAATGACGCTGGCAACACGAAAACTCTGAAATTTATATCCACCTCCATGTAGGAGCTCCGACGTGGCTCTAGCTGGTTCCCACACAACTCAACTCAAACAGTGTGTAATACAGGCCGTTAAAAAGAAGAAAGAAAGAACAGAACAGAAAGAAAGAAAAAAAAAAAGAGACCAATGGACAGAACTGCAGCCGGCTTGAAGAGGACAGGGGCAAATGTAAAGAGGAGGGTGAGTGGGAGGAACTAGAAAATTCAGGGAAGAGAAGGGGGGGGGGGGGTGGGGGGGATGGAGGCGATCACGACGAGAAGAAATCCGAGAGCCCTATTTGAAGAGGACAGGGCAAACACGAACTCTTCAGACCCCAAGCAAATCTACAGATCATCTCAAATAGAATAGTGCAAATACAAGGTTGGCCCAAGTAGTGTAGGGCCTGCCAACGGAGCACACAGTGCCCGGGCCCTTTTCATCTGGCAAGAAGGAATTAAACTGGGACTTGGAATATTTTATGAATTTTATTATCTCCACCCGCCCTCCCCAATCTTCTATCTATTGGGACATATTTTCTGATGTTCAACACTTTCAGTGAGATGGGAAATGCACAGCTCTGCAGTTAGAAATCAATGTCTGTCTATCTCGGTCTTGCACTATTCAAACAGCGTAAATTATGTCACTAGAACAAATTTGATCTCATTGCCAAAATCTATAACGAAGACGTGGGAAAGAGCTCTGCGTCTTATTGAGGCCATACACCCTTGTTTCACCATTCTATCCGTCCATCCATAAACCCTCTGGTCACTCCATCCCACGCAGTATGACAGTCAACATTACCAATAATAAAACTCAGGCGTGATAGACTTGAAATAGTCTAAAGCCGTCCGACTTTCCTGCTAATACTACCCACCGGCACCAACAGCTGTCGAGCCCCCTACTGTGCAAGCCTAGTCATGATGGAGAATATGACAAATAGATGGAAAAATCAAACAACACCTGGCATGGGCCATGAAAAGCGGTATTTCGTAGTTTTATTACTACACATCTTCACCCTCAATAACTGCAAAGCCATTGTGAAACGCCGGCTGGTAACATACCGGGTCAAGTTTTGTGTCGTGATTTGGCTAGGACTTGAATTTCCTTTGAATCAACTAGCGCCGTGGTCGTGCTTCAGTCTCACTAAGTGCGCCAAGTCGCCTTGAACCCTACAGTCCACAAAAAGCGAAGCTAAATAGACCTGACTCAATGCTCTTGGGTGCCCAATTTCGTTAGCAATGGAATCGTCATATTCACCGGCACTGCCCTATATATCTAAGCTGTCTCGATGTATTCGTTTTGCCATATTATTCTGTAAATTTTTCTCGGGTCTGAAGAACGCCTTCGGTGACTGTCTGTTTCTTTCATTCCTCTCATCGTTTCATTGAGTTTCAATTTTCTTTTTATTGTCGATCGCACCATTTTCTAGTTTGTCCATTTCTTGTCTGTGTCTTTTTTTTTCTAATGTTTAAAATTTTAGATTTATTTCAGAATTTAGTGTATAGTTTTCCTATTATTTCTTATGTACGCAGTGTTTTGCAGAATGTTGATTTTTTTTTTTGTCTCATGTTTTACCCATGGCGATAGCACTATTTTAATATTTTGTACAAAACGCACCTAATTTACACTGATTTAACGGGAAAGCAGAAAGACATAGAGAAAACTAAATTACAAAATGAACGAGTGGAAAAACTAAAAATAAATAAATAAATAAAGTAAAAATAATATAAAAAAAAAAAAAAGGTACAAGTGTATATAATGAATTTCAAATCAGCTGTTTATTTTGGAGGCTGTTCGGCGACTCAATACCTGGGAATTATTGGCATTACCGATCCGACACGCCTAATTAGGCTAATTAAGGGAATAGGAAAAACACGCGCTCTTTGGCAAAGGAAGTTTGGAGTTCTGCATTACGTATGTACCTTTGTCATCTCCCGGCTGCTCGTATCATTAACGGGGGGGAACTCTGTGCAAGCGTTTCTCCACACCGCATCCTTTTATCTACCTGTGCCAAATGACACTTGCAGAAATCCTATAATTCTAATTTAATATTCTTATAATATCAACACAATATCGCCCAGGTAATTGAAGAAAATACACAGGGGAAAATGTCATTCAAAAGTGGATTTTATCTTATTTCTGAGGGCTTTTAACAAGCTAATTAGTAGAAATGGAGCAGAATTTTTTACAAACCAAATTATTCGTCATTTGAATTACAACTTGAAAAGTCCTCAAAATTTATTTTTTTAAATTAAATTTTGTTCCCTTGTTATTGCTGTTCTTCGTCTTTATTTTTTTATTTTTTTGCTTTGTTTTTGTTCCGTTTCTCTTTATCATTGAAAAGTATTGCAACTTGTAGGTGTAAAATGATTAAAGCCTGGTTTTGTAATTACCACAGTCTACAGCCACCGCTGATCTCCTCTATTAATATTTTATTTCATTAGAATTCTCATCGTTCCACAAAGTTTGAACATTATTCAACTGTACGGAACAGTTCTGATTTAACAATAAAACAGTTGAAACAACTTCAACTCCCCCAGGTAGACTGACCGGACGATTCCTCGGATGGTGGGTGACGTCACGACATGAAGTTTTCAGTGCGATCCAACCAGTCAGGTGGTGTGCAAGGTCTTACTGAAAGTCAATGCCGTGGCGTCACCATCCCAATTAGTTGGCCGATCAAACTCGGCTAGTGCGCACCTAGACTTACTCATTTCATTTCACCGTCCTTTCAATTCATTCTACAGGGTGCCCCTAAAATCTGGACACATAGCCATAAAGAGTTAATGTGCTCAAACTGAGGGAAGTGTGGAGTTATTGCATCGAGTTCCCGCGAATCTTGCAAAGCTCGTCGATCTTTGCATCACAGGTGGTGGAAATCATATTGAAGGTGTTGTCTGTTAATATTCCCATTGAATAAAATGTTGTTGAAAATTTTACGGTATTTCTTAAAAATAATATATTTTGCTTATGTGTCCAGACTTAAGGGACACCCAATACACTGAAGATTTTGTCACCAACTATAAGATTTTCTACGTCTGTCACACAATTTGATCGATAAACTTTGCCATCCTTACACAAAAAAAAAAAAATCCAATTTCACTTTTGTCCACCGCTAACAAATTAGTTCACGGCCCATTTCTCCACAAGCAGACATTTTGTGGGTGAATCTCGCCAAACCAGGCTTATGGTGAAAGTTCTACACCTCTTTAAAAAATCAAAATATCTATACAAAAAAAATGTAAGAAAACCCCTTTGTTCCCTATGGACTCAAAAACTACTGCACGTATTGAACTGAAATTTGGCACACGCAATTGTACGATACTGACCAGTGTTCCTATGTACATAGGCATAAAAAAGCTTATGGGATTCGTGAGTTATTCCAATAATGCGATAAGAATGGAACAGTAAATTTGCGAGAGCGTTTGATCCGAATTGTACGTTCGTTAACCTATGACCTCTTTCTTTGTTAATCGCTTTTTCACTTCCGGCCCCGGAATTCGATTCATAATCACAGTAGTGTCTGTGAGAGCTAGATCTAGCATGCACTGATGCAGCATGCCCCCTAAAAAACGTACTATCGGTA
Organism: Onchidella celtica; assembly: GCA_963931925.1. Classification (NCBI taxonomy): domain Eukaryota; kingdom Metazoa; phylum Mollusca; class Gastropoda; order Systellommatophora; family Onchidiidae; genus Onchidella; species Onchidella celtica. Next base: position 33,072,050 of record OZ007576.1, on the reverse strand, counting down.
GGCATACAAGTCTCAAATCGCTGTAGTTTTTTTTTATTGGAAATTTATTGTTTCGCCATCATTCAGATCTATTTCGAGTCATGGTTCGCCATTTTAAGGTTTCGTTATCATTACCTGCGATGTGTTCACTATCAAACACACTAACCTTTGCGCAAATCATGCAGTTGTACGGGATGCGCAGGGAGTCAACTCACAAAGGCAGAGCAGTAAGACTTATTTAAAAACAAACAAACAAAAATAAAATAAACAAATAGGAACAGGCCAGATGAAGCAGGTCCATAATAACCACCCAGAACTGAAACCAATATTCAAACCGATTTATCCCCGGCAGGGCCGGGGACCTCAGCTAGTTTCTAATAAGATTTCAAGCAAAACATTTCAACCAAATGCAGAAAAATAGCGAATCTTTCACAATATAAGTAAATCTCAATTACCATAGGAGGGGTTTTCCCCTATGGAGGGATTTTCTTTGGAATTTGGTCTTTTACCTTAGGCCCGATGCCGCCAGATCCACTTACGTTTATCTGACAAAGACTTTTCGTGTCAAGAATTTCGGGTTGCGATTATTCCACTCAAACACTCATTTTCCGCGGAATTATCACCATTACACACTGACAAAATGGCCAGTAATTGGTGTCGACAAACAGTTATTTCCAAGATCACAAGTCATAAAACCACTATTTTGTCACTACGTGTCGGTTTCAAACAGGAAATGATAAAATAAAATGGGAGAAATGCTTGCCGTCCAAACGTGTGTGTGTGTGAGTGTGTGTGTCGTAAACTTTGTATTTTGATAAGCCGACGCGGATGTTCCATCTGTGACGGCCAAATGTGTGTGTGTGTGTGTGTTTTATTTGTTTCTTCTTTTTAATGTTCCATTTATGTTCCTTTTGTCTGATTTACAGTCCACTATCGGGTGTCACATGCTCCAACACATGTTACGGTACTCCAGAGGTGCCCGGTTTCGCTGAAGTGTTTTTTTCATTTTTTCATATTGAAAGCTGTAAATTATTTAAGAACTGTTGTAATATCAAGAAACATTTGTGGGTGGATCTGGCGAAATGGGGCATAAGGTAATTTTTTTTTTATACCAATAAAAAAAATCAAAATTAAATATTTCTAAAACGATTTCAAGCAAAATATTTTAACCGAATGCAGAAAAATGGCAATTTTTTTCATTTTATAAGCAAATTTCAATTTCCATAGAAAAAAATTCCCCACTTTTCTCAGGAATTTGGTCTTTCATCTTAAGCCCGAATTCGTCACATCTATTCCCGATCCCATTACTTAGATCCACCTAACGTGACTCATGAACTGAACCCCACAAGTTAATCATATGAAGCGGATATTTGGTCTAAACTGCCAGGTAGAAAATTATCACAATGACTTTTATTGAGATCGTTTCACAACACCTCAGAAAAAATCCAACTGAAATAGCCGAAGACACAAAGGAAGAACAAACTGGTGATATCTTCCAGGCAATATCCACAGCTGAAGAAATCCAACATTAAACACCAAGACCTTCAATTACGATGCTGAGCAACACATCCTGATCACCAACACAGAAAGCACTGCTCACGGGCCCGACTGTCATGTACACTCACGATCTACTAATGTGAGCAAATATATATATAAAGGAATCAATCCCACAAGTCCCCATAAATCAGTGACAGCTGGTGACACGCTACATCGATAAAGAAACCCCAAGCGCAGCCTATGACTTTTCTAAAAAGTAATTAATAGCACACATGGTAATAATATCGGACAGCAAAGAGCGATAGCACAATCTTAAGCACAAGCGACGGAAAACGCGAAATGCAGCTTCCTTCCAGCTACCATCAGCTTGAAATGACCAGATCTGTATGGGAAACAACTAGAGTGAAGGCTTTGCTCCCCCCCCCCCCAAGCTATTCCTCTCAGAGCCAGCTCGCCTAATCCCGTTCACTTCTATTGTTGAGAGGGATCAGTAATCCGCAACCAAGCTGTGTCAAGCTAAACGCACACGTCACTGATATCCAAATCCCTCCCGCTATCCTTCCTTCAGCAAA
>OZ007576.1:32990002-33065002 GCA_963931925.1 Onchidella celtica | reverse complement strand
TGCAGACATAGACATGAACGTTTCTCACTGCTCTCTCCTCCCCCCCCCCTCTCTCTCTCTCTCTCTCTCACAAGAATATCAGATTCCACGGCTATTGCAGACATAGACATGAACGTTTCTCACTGCTCTCTCCTCCCCCCCCCCCCCTCTCTCTCTCTCTCTCACAAGAATATCAGATTCCACGGCTATTGCAGACATAGACATGAACGTTTCTCACTGCTCTCTCCTCCCCCCCCCCCTCTCTCTCTCTCTCTCACAAGAATATCAGATTCCACGGCTATTGCAGACATAGACATGAACGTTTCTCACTGCTCTCTCCTCCCCCCCCCCTCTCTCTCTCTCTCTCTCTCACAAGAATATCAGATTCCACGGCTTTTGCAGACATAGACATGAACGTTTCTCACTGCTCTCTCCTCCCCCCCCCCTCTCTCTCTCTCTCACAAGAATATCAGATTCCACGGCTTTTGCAGACATAGACATGAACGTTTCTCACTGCTCTCTCCTCCCCCCCCCCTCTCTCTCTCTCTCTCTCTCACAAGAATATCAGATTCCACGGCTATTGCAGACATAGACATGAACGTTTCTCACTGCTCTCTCCTCCCCCCCCCCTCTCTCTCTCTCTCTCACAAGAATATCAGATTCCACGGCTTTTGCAGACATAGACATGAACGTTTCTCACTGCTCTCTCCTCCCCCCCCCCTCTCTCTCTCTCTCTCACAAGAATATCAGATTCCACGGCTTTTGCAGACATAGACATGAACGTTTTTCACTGCTCTCTCCTCCCCCCCCCCCTCTCTCTCTCTCTCTCACAAGAATATCAGATTCCACGGCTTTTGCAGACATAGACATGAACGTTTCTCACTGCTCTCTCCTCCCCCCCCCCTCTCTCTCTCTCTCTCACAAGAATATCAGATTCCACGGCTTTTGCAGACATAGACATGAACGTTTTTCACTGCTCTCTCCTCCCCCCCCCCCCTCTCTCTCTCTCTCTCACAAGAATATCAGATTCCACGGCTTTTGCAGACATAGACATGAACGTTTCTCACTGCTCGCTTCCGTGCTCATTTTTTTCTATTTAACTGTAGTGCTTATCTTCTGTATAGAACCAGAAAATCTTGATTGAAATGCTCCAGCGTTCTTCCTCTTTTCTCTCTATCTCTCTCTCTCCTCCCCAATGTCTTGTATTATTAAAATTAGGCTAAATGTATCTCTAACCAGCCAAATGGTCTATGCAAAATGCCTGCAGCCAAGGTTTCTTCGTCGTCAGCACACACCATTCCAATGGCCGTATGCTCGTACAAAAAGAGCGGGTCCAAAATCAGCTTTATCACATCTGTGCATTTCTGCCAAGGAATAGGTCGTGTAACAATAAGTTCTATTGGTCTTTGCATCACACTCAGGACTGTTCATAACGTAAATACGGTTGGGCTTGGAATCTAAGTATTCAATTATACAAATGTAACATTAAACCAGGACTTAACCTATATAATTCAGTTATAAAAAGAACGTTCAATGTTGCCCAGCAATCCAGTGGATTTCCCCCCCACTTCTAACTTCGCGCTACCAATCGATGCGAATGATTTACAGACCGTAAATTCAAGTGCAGACTTCATTTATTTCATTAAACTAAGTCACAAGTTGTGGCGGGAGAGACTCCAGCCGGGGCTAGAACTGTGGCAATCCATTTTCTGGGAAACATTTCTCTCTGTTGGCCGGCAGGGCATGCTGATGGTGCTCTCGTACAGAGATAGATAGATAGATAGATAGATAGATAGATAGATAGATAGATAGATAGATAGGTAGATAGATAGATAGGCAGACAGACAGATAGATAGATAGATAGATAGATAGATAGATAGATAGATAGATAGATAGATAGATAGATAGATAGATAGATAGATAGATAGATAGATAGATAGATAGATAGATAGATAGATAGATAGATAGATAGATGGATGGATGAAAAAAATGGATAGATAGATAGATAGATAGATAGATAGGTAGATAGATAGATAGATAGATAGATAGATAGATAGATAGATAGATAGATAGATAGATAGATAGATAGATAGATAGATAGATAGACAGCTAGATAGACGGATGGATGGATGGATAGATAGATAGATAGATAGATAGATAGATAGATAGATAGATAGATAGATAGATAGATAGATAGATAGATAGACAGATAGCTGACGGGCGGGCGGATGGACGGATGGATTTGTTAATGGATGGATGGATGGGTGATGGAATGATGGATGGATGGAGGGGCGGATGAACGGACGGACGGTCGGGTGAATGGATGGATGGACAGACAGATACACAGTGCATGTCACACACTTCAAGGTTTGCCGCTCAAAGTCGAGGCGGGTATGCAGTCTCAATAAAACCTCTGCAAGTCTTCGCGATGCATCATTGTCTCTGAGTATTCATCATTAGTTTCATCACTGTCCCGATTCTGTGACATTCGACATTCAGCAAACCTTTAACAAACCCCAACACAGAGTGTGTTCCAATCAATGGTGCAGCACCATTACTGTCCAAAAATCAATAATTTGCCCTACAAAACGGTCGACTGTAAAATTTTTGTCTAAATTGAACTGGTTGTCGGCCGCGTTATTTCCAGTCTGTTTGAAATGACGTCACCGTTTAGACTGGACGGAGAAGTTCTACATGTTACATTCTTTTTCTCTAGGCTCTGCACTGAATCTCAATTGTAATCTCTGTTATTAAATTCCCATGCCAAAAAAAAAACAACAAATAAGCATTCATCCACCCTCAAGTAGTCTACAATGAAAATAATGTTCATATTAAGTGATCATTTTCGTTTGTTGAGTTGTTTCTATCCCAAAATTCCGGTTTTTGCTTTAGCTTCGGATCTAGAACCGGGCCTGTTATAATAAAAATTAATTTGAGTACAGTTTTAAACTCTTAATATACTCAATTAGGTCACTCATTCGACTCCTTTCTAGCACTATTAATTACCTTCTCCCATTTAAGGGCGATTTAAAATTCAATTTCAACTCGGATTAAAGATCAAACAAATCTGTTTCACACTGGCTGGCTCTTCCCACTTCAGTCTGAAAGAAAAATCGTGTTTGATTATTCGATCTCTTATATCTCCACCCCCCCCTTCCCCCCGAATCAATAATTTCATACTCTCGTCCACCCATCCCCACCCCACCCCTCTTCAGAGTCCCTTTTTTTTTCTCTTTGTCAATAATGCATCAGCAATATCGGCCTTAGTTTCGTTTACATACAATATTAATTGGAACAAATTTGAACTGTTTGCATATTTGAACACAAAATGAGACATGCCAGTAGTTCTGTCTTCACCATCCCCCCCCCCCCCCACCCCACAACCGTGCTCACAATCGTTCCCCCACTTGGCAAACGTTGGTACCTCAAAGAAATCCTTTCGACGGAATCAAAAGACATCGGGGTATTCTAGTACATGATAATAGGCCCGTCCGACACAGTGCATGGCGTTTACTGTCCACACACACACCCTTCCCCCTCCCTCTCTACGGCAATTTCGTCCTTATCCGTCCTGCCACCCAATGACCCCTCCCACGGCCGATATTCCACACACACACACACACACACACATACACACATTACAAAGCTTTTCTGACCATATTCCTGCATACACCCAGTCTATTCCACTACTACACACATCCTTCTCGACATTATACACTTAGATACACAGCCTTACCCACACATTCACGCAGGGCTCTGCCACATACTGACTGCCATTTCACAAAAAGAAAGCCGTAAACGCCCGTCTAGGTCAAATTCAGTTTTTAACATCAGTTTATAGAATTAGAATGAAAATATGTGCTCTATCATTCCATCTGGTTTCTAATTCCTGTACAACTTGTCGTTGCTTTTAGCCATCCCAAACTGGAGATCGAACGAAGACTAAACTAAAGGAGACAGCATTGCCAGATTTTTAAAATTTTTCTTTTGGTCTTCTCTGCTGCAAAACTTCGTTTTGGCATTGGCGGTGTTTTTTCATAGCAGGGCAGCATACAGACACACCAAAGCGGGCGCCATTCTGAGTCTTATTCCACGAAGGACAAACATGGGCCTCTTGTTCTCATGTTTAATGTCCCTTCGATTTCTGGCGTTCTCTGTTCCACTGTCTATAGAACTCCAGCGATTTCCCCCCCCCCCCATATTTTCTTATCCCTCTTTCTCTCTTCACGCTTCCTTTATTCTTGCCACTTTCTCTCCTTCTACCACCACCCCTGTCCCAGCGACTTGATAGAACTCTAAACAAATACTGGCATTTCCAATTTACAGAAAGGGGGACTGACTACTGACAGAAGAAGTTCCTGAGCTTTAGACGTAATGCTTCACTGCCAATCGCAATACACGCATATGTAGCCCCATACAACGGTGGGGGCATTGCCATACTGTTGTATATGAAGTGTAAATGCCAAGAGCTGCCAACCTCCTTAAGCAACGACTACAGTCATATCGTTGTATGCGACATTTTGCGGATTCTGAGCGCCTGTCATGAAAGCGTTTCTCTCACTCCTAATTTCATTACCCATGCTTGTGATTCCAATCGGTTAAGAACTTTTCGAGACATCTGTTCGTGACATAATGATGTATGCTTATTTTGCTCTTTTGCTAACCTGCCATATTTTTGTGTCCCAATTCAGTTTTGCAACAATGTCTTATAGCTCAAATACAACAATATAGCCACTATTTCTCTAGGTGCAAAAAAAAAAGTAGTCAGTGATGTTGTATGTAACCTAAATCTCAGCCATAATAACTACAATTACGAAAATGCAGTCTTCCACTTCAAAACTCAAATCTCAACCTTAATTTGTTGCAAATTACGACACGGCAATACCAGTTCATTTCCTAAAAACTTAAAAATCACGTTTGAAGAAGAAAGACAACTCAGTCCTGTGACCTTGTCAACTAATCTCCCTTTGATTGAAGAACGGAGGGAGCCTTCCCTGACAGAGCCACTTGCACCACAGATCAGCCCGGCTGGGGAGGGGGGGGGGGGCGATTTCCTCCGAACACATTGCTCTTTAAAACCACAAGCCCGAGTACCTTTTTTTTCTTTTTTGTTCTTTCACTTTTTTGTTTTGTCTTTTTGTCTAAATGTCCTTCGGGAGTTGGTTGAAAATGTGTGTGGCCTCGGCAGAATAAGCCGCAACAACGCACGGTCTAGTCTAGCCACAAGTTCTTCAAAAATCGTTCACCAATTTCAGCTCAGTTTCTTAACGATTTTCAATTTGTCTTGCCTTGCTCGTCTCAAGTCCGAGAGCCAATAGTCTTCGAGCGTGTACTTTACAGAAAAGGGGCCAAGGTGGTCTAGAGGCAAGGTGCTCGCCTCTCATGCTGAAAGTACCGGCTTCGATCCCCGGTCGGTGCAGTCATGTTGGAATTTTTTCGGGGGAAAAAAATTCCTGTCCCTGATCCTATGATATCCTGTCCGTGATCGAGCACCAAGTTTTCCCGGATAAGGATGAAAAACTCGGAGGGCCCATGTGCACGTTAAAGATGCATTGGCAGTTAAAAGTCGAGAAGAGCAGGCCGAACAAGGCCGCTGCCCGGGCAAAATTCTAAGAAAAAAAAAATTTGATCCCCACCACAAAAACACACAGAAAGAAGAACAACAAAAAAAAATCAAAAGAAGAAAAGCCAAGTGTAAATGTCAATGGCCGCGAACTTGCTCAACTAAAGACCGAAACACAGAAAACTCTTGAACTTGCTCAACTAAAGACCGAAACACAGAAAACTCTTGAACTTGCTCAACTAAAGACCGAAACACAGAAAACTCTTGAACTTGCTCAACTAAAGACCGAAACACAGAAAACTCTTGAACTTGCTCAACTAAAGACCGAAACACAGAAAACTCTTGAACTTGCTCAACTAAAGACCGAAACACAGAAAACTCTTGAACTTGCTCAACTAAAGACCGAAACACAGAAAACTCTTGAACTTGCTCAACTAAAGACCGAAACACAGAAAACTCTTGAACTTGCTCAACTAAAGACCGAAACACAGAAAACTCTTGAACTTGCTCAACTAAAGACCGAAACACAGAAAACTCTTCCTTCTTTCAAAACGCAAGATATTGGAAAATTTCCCTTTGAGCCCATCTGAGGTCTCTAAACCTCAGTTTGAGGACCCCTCTAGATTTCTGAAGACCATCTAAACCATTTTCGTGCCACGACAGAAACGATAGTAGTTTTCTTATCATTCACCCTTACATTTACATAGAACTGTTGCACATTTTTTCAAGTGTTTGACTTTGAGTTTAACATCGCATCGGCATAATAACGGTCAATTCTCGCTTTTAGTGTGAGTGTGTGTGTGTGTGTGTGTTTTCGTTATCTTACTTTCAGATTTTTATGGATAAGTTCAAATAAAAGTGAAATAAAAAATCTAACGGGAAAAGGTTCGTACTGTAAAAGTATGTCGATCTGTAATATGAAATTTGTGACTATGATTAAAAACTGCTGGATCAACTTGTAGATTTCGGGTCCACGTCAGAAAATAATTTCTCCATGGATCGCCAGGCATAATGCCTTTTCGGTGCGAGACTGTATTCAAGAAAACATAATATTTATTTTCATATCCTTTTAAAATGACTTTCGCGTTTCGTCTTGCTGGCTACACTACACAACTGACAACTCACGATCATTCAGCCCTGGCAGTTAAAAGGTTACTTTTGGCACCGATGATGTATCCTCTAATGTTGTCTTATTCTTCTTTCAAAGTCACAAAGTAACTAATGCTCTTTTAGTTTCTTCTTCCTCTATTGTGGGGGACCCAAAAAAAAAAGTTTTGAACCCTGATTCTTGACAGTGTTAGGCACCTATCCATTTTCAATTTATCCGGACCCACCTCTTTTCTCCGTCTTGCTGTCTGCAAAATATTGTCACGGATCAAAAAGTTCCCTAGCGTCATGTAAATAAAACATTCTTTTTTCTCGCTCCTTTTTCTGAGACCACAAAGTCAGAGGTGAAAAAGGAACTTTCCAGTAGGCCTAACTTTACGCGTCAAAAGCTGAGGGGACTGTGAAGACTTGACAAACAGCTCGGGATCTGAAAAACTGTTTGTTTGTTCCTGCGTTCGTCTGTGTGCCGACATGGCCTCTGCGGGGTTCGATGTTTACCATAGCTGGGGGTCTAGGACAGCCCGACAGGCACAAGGTAACAAAAGCCAGTGGCCCCCGGCAGGCAGTTGCTTGTATTCTATTCCAAAAGACACGGATTGCCAATCAGGTCCGATGTTGGATACATGGCCCCGTGTGAATGGAGGGCGCGAGAATTCTAAACACACCCTGAATACGGTGACACGGGAGGGGGGCCCCTGACATCATCAAAGTGAGAAAACATAACGATTTCAACGCATAGGTGTCCAGATTGGGACGCGCGTGTGAATGCACTCTTAAAGGTTTTCTTGTTTTGTATGGGTGAGTGTCGAATATGAATGTAATCCGTGTGTGTGGGAGTGTGAGCATGCCAGTTTGCAGTGTGGGAACATTTGCCAGGTGAAATGGAGCATGAGAATGTCAAAACAGGTTACTGACAATTTAGATGAAAATGTAAAATTCTTATCTACATTTTTATTTATCTTTATTCTTTTACTATTATTTTACTCGTCATTGTTATTACTACCTATTTATCCCATTCCCTACCTATGTATCTATCTATCTATCTATCTATCTATCTATCTATCTATCTATCTATCTATCTAATTAATTACCTATCTATTCCTACTTTTGTCAGATGTTTGCATCTACAGTAATAATCGGACACTTATTACCAATTGAAAAAAAACAACAGGAATGGCCATAACCTCTTCCTCCACCCCTCCCCCCTTTCCCCCATTAAAAAAAAAAGGCCATGGAGAAGGGAACAACACAACTAAATAATAATAAAAGAAGAGAATAAGAAAGTACTATTTACTCATCTCATAGAGATCTCATCTCGCATGGCAGCAGTTCAATGTTCTAGACCAGGAGACCAATCAAACTATCGCTGACCCACGTTTCTTCCTTCTATCCCCCCCCCCCTTCCCAACCCCTCACTCTTAAAGCCCAAACAATCCCAACCAGGGATCCTAAAACAGTTCACAGCAAGGGGGCCTTGCCAGCATAACTATTTCAATCCCACATGGCTTGGTGTAGAATTTCCGTAATGTCGATAGGGTTACGTACTTACGATTAGGAATGGATTCCCTATAGTAGTAATTGCACTTGTAATAAGTAACCTGTTACAGTGCTCAAATCAACATAAAATGACGTGCGCTAACGCACTGAATTAATTAGAAACAGGATTTAAATTAACACAAGATAAGTTCATCATGCTCCCACTCACATACATTTACAAAACTTAGTCTACTCTCATCCTCAAACCAATGAGACCAAAAGGGACATCTTTTAGTTTTTAAAAAACAAACAGTCCTAAACAATTCAGTTTTGAGTCTATTTTTAAATGTGATGTTGCTCTCACTTTTCCTGATGTCAACGCTAATGTTGTTCCACAATTTTACTTAGGCCCACCAATAGAAAAAGCCTCTACACCAAGCGACAATTCCCCATATTAAACCGAAGTCTGTCCGATGTCGTAACCAGAGGATCTACGTAGGAACGACTAAGCATTAATTAGTCTTCTGCGCGTGTAGATTTAACATCAATCCTCCCACCCCCCCCCTCCAAGTCTCTGTCTACCCCAGTGTTTCAAGCCAGCAGTCAACAAGAAGGTAATGAAAAACTAATCCATTAACAATAACCAAAAGATAACCCTGTTAAAGAAAGGCAAAGTCAGTTATTTTGTCAATACCATAATGGACTGTCACATCACAGCAAGATACTAATCAACATCGCGACGCCATCGAAAAGGAGTAGGAATTTTTAAAAAAAAGCATCCCTACTAGCAAACTTCACGTTAATCATACGCGTCGGGTTTCTGTAAGGTTGCTCGCTTGGGGTGTGTGTGTGTGTGTGTGTGTGCCGGGGGGGGGGGGGGGAACCACACGCCGCTCACAGATCAGCAAATTCCTTCTCCCGCGGTTCACCGACCTTCTCCCCTCAATTATTTCCCTCAATTCCCCTAGGGGGTTATAGCATCGCACACGCTGAGAACCCCTGGTATCAACTGAGCCCTCCCAATGCAACGGAGAGTCAACGGACGCTGGGGCTTCGTTTTCTGTCTTGTAAGTGGCCGGTCTGTAATTTCCTCCCAATTACCGGCTAGGGAAACTGGAAATACGGCATGGGAAAACCGGGGGCTGAGAGGTGGGGGGGGGGCGGTTGTAATGAGTGTATGTATGGACGGTGCTCTGATAGGGGGCAGAGGAAGAGGGAATTGCTACTGTAGTGACCCCGATGGTGGGAGGGAGGGAGAAAATGACCGTTAATATATACATAGTGAGGATAAACAGCCCAAAATCTATGACCCACTCAGCCATGAGTGTTGCACATCTTCTTTCTTTCTTTCCTTCTTCCGACCGCCCCCCCCCCCCCATCCACCAAACACACAGTAAAATTAGAGACACATTTAAGTAAAGAGGGTATTCAGGAGTGGGTGCTGGAGCTTCTACTTTGCCTTTTCATCACACAACACCCCCGCCACCCTCCCGAGTCCCTTTTTTCTCGTCGGTGAAAAGGGGGTGGGGTGGATGGGGGCTCACTGACAGAAAAGGGTAGGAGTTTGCGAATTGATACCTGATATTAACATGGTCATTACAGCCATTACAATTGATGACTGGGAGGACCCCACCCCCAAAATATCCCCCCCCCCAAGTACCCCCTCCTCTTTGCCACCGTACCCCTTCTACTCCTCCCCTCCAGCCTCCCCTCCTACTCCTCCCCTCCAGCCTCCCCTCCTACTCCTCCCCTCCAGCCTCCCCTCCTACTCCTCCCCTCCAGCCTCCCCTCCTACTCCTCCCCTCCTACTCCTCCCCTCCAGCCTCCCCTCCTACTCCTCCCCTCCTACTCCTCCCCTCCAGCCTCCCCTCCTACTCCTCCCCTCCAGCCTCCCCTCCAGCCTCCCCTCCTACTCCTCCCCTCCTCCTCCTCCCCTCCAGCCTCCCCTCCTACTCCTCCCCTCCTACTCCTCCCCTCCAGCCTCCCCTCCTACTCCTCCCCTCCTACTCCTCCCCTCCAGCCTCCCCTCCTACTCCTCCCCTCCAGCCTCCCCTCCTACTCCTCCCCTCCTACTCCTCCCCTCCAGCCTCCCCTCCTACTCCTCCCCTCCTACTCCTCCCATCCAGCCTCCCCTCCTACTCCTCCCCTCCAGCCTCCGCTCCTACTCCTCCCCTCCAGCCTCCCCTCCTACTCCTCCCCTCCTACTCCTCCCCTCCAGCCTCCGCTCCTACTCCTCCCCTCCAGCCTCCCCTCCTACTCCTCCCCTCCTACTCGTCCCCTCCTACTCATCCCCTCCTACTCCTCCCCTCCAGCCTCCCCTCCTACTCCTCCCCTCCAGCCTCCCCTCCTACTCCTCCCCTCCTACTCCTCCCCTCCAGCCTCCCCTCCTACTCCTCCCCTCCTACTCCTCCCCTCCAGCCTCCCCTCCTACTCCTACCCTCCAGCCTCCCCTCCTCCTACTCCCCTCCAGCCTCCCCTCCTACTCCTCCCCTCCAGCCTCCCCTCCTACTCCTCCCCTCCAGCCTCCCCTCCTACTCCTACCCTCCAGCCTCCCCTCCTACTCCTCCCCTCCAGCCTCCCCTCCCCTCCTACTCCTCCCCTCCTACTCCTCCCCTCTCAACCCCCAACCCGATCCTCAAGTTCTGTTTTCTTTTCGTTGTTCTTTTCGCCACGGTAGACAACTCTTTCTAGGCTGTTGTTACTTATACGTACGGTCCCCAAGCGTTTCGCGCTCACAGCACGTACATACTATCTACCTATCCCTAACTCCGTCCTTATCCTCAATCCTAAATCTGATCGAATCCTTAGCCCTGCCCCTTACCCTTTCAATCGAAAACAAAAGGCAAATCTGAAAGAATAATTATTCATTAAGCCTATTGCTAGGAGTATTTCGGGAGGAGCTCTCTAGCTCTGGACTCACAAAGGGCTTTAAAATACGTACCCCTAGCACAAAAAAACGTATGGACCGTACGTACAAGTAACAATAATCGCCTTTCCATGACCTAACGATGTCCATTCCATTTTCCTTTCCTTACCGAGTTCCTGGCCGATATGATGTAAACACTGTTCCACGGACAAACACACGGACAAACTAATAACACAGGCAGGGACATTGGCCGGAATTGCTCACACAGGAAAAAAAAACACAGACGTGCAGGCGAACCGAGAAGAGGACAGACTGGCGTACAGATAATTACTTTTCATAGACAGACAGACATGAAGATGGATCGATAGTTGGATCTAGGGAAAGAGAAGGAAAGACAAGCGCTAGTTGATGGGGAGAGAGAGAGAGAGAGAGAAGAAAGAAAAAGTGAAAGAAAGAGATAGAGAATGGAAGAACGAGAGGAAAAAAGAAAAAGGAAGGACAAAGCGAGAGAGAAAGAGAGATCAAGACTAGAAGACAGAGAGAGAGAGAAAGGATGGAAGAATCAAAGAGAAACAAAGAAAAAGATACACGCAGACACACATACACACACACACAGAGCGAGAGATCAAGACTAAAAGAGAGAGAGAGAGAGAGAGATGAAAAGAGCGAGAGACAGATAGACCATACAGAATAGCATATCGATCTCGCCACAACAAGACAGACAAACAGATAGACTGACAGACAAGCAAATAAATAGATAGATAGATAGATAGATAGATAGATAGATAGATAGATAGACAGATAGATAGATAGACAGATAGACCACAAATAACCTCTGGCACACACTTATTGCCCCCTTTTCCCTTCCCTGTCCACTCTAATACAAAGGGCCCTCGGCGTTGAAATAGCACCACGGGTCCCTAGCGTGCAGCGCGCTATGTAATCTTGTTCAACACGCAACCACTAACCCCCACCTCCACCTCACCCCCCCCTCCCAAAAAAACACACAAAAAAAGCTAAAAAAAAACGAAGGTAACAGACTGACAACGCTCAGAGTTTCACTGGGAGCTCTTCACTCACTGTTACTCGAATTCCCGTTTCCAATGCTTCAGCACTAGATCGGCGATGCTGCTGCTTTTCTAGTAAGATTTTTGTTGACGTTGTTTGTTGTGTATGTGTCTATCCGTTAGTGTGTGTGATTCAAGACAACTTTAGTTTTTGGAGGGGAGAGGTGGTCTCTTTGAACAGCAGATATAATATAATGTATCAAATTTCTGTCATATTAAATTTGGGTCACTTTACAAGGGAATGATTCACATCAAAGCACTTGCATGATTTATTGTTGTTTTTTTTCTTTATGGCCTACAGCGCATTGAGTCAGAATGTTTTGTCTCTGTTTCGTGAACTATGGAGTTGAGCAGGGCCCTGCGCAATAGTGAGACTTTGACGCAAGTCTGTCTCGCTGATGAATTCACAGGAAATTTCAAGTGTGAGTCAAAACTTATGACAAACAGATTTTAACTCAGAGCTCCAATACATAGCCTTTTGAGTTACTGAGTTACAATATCTTAATGTACTGTTGCATTAGAGGTATGTACCATGCGTGTGCTCTTCAACACTCTGTGGACGACAATATTTCCCACATGGGATCATAAAGTGATTCGTATCTCTTATTAGACTAGGTGAAGACGAGGTTCAGTAAGACGTGCGTAAATCCCACGGCTGTGCATTCCGTTTTAAAAGACCGAGTAGAGAAAGGGTGTGTTCCAATGTCGTAAAAGTTCTCTTTCATTAATGCAGATGACAAACGCTCATAGTCAGGGGAAATCTTTTGACTGGTATGAATGTTCATCGTCCTCATAACTGGCGGGACCAAATGTTACTCTTGCGTGGGTTGTTCTATCGCGCTATAAATCATGTCTGTTCTCGGTAAGCAAAGGAAGAAATCCCAATACACAAATTTACGAATGAATACAAAGAGAGATAAAGGAACAGACAAACGCAGGCTGAAAGGCGTGGGGCTTAAAAGGTCCAAACCAACATTTGTCACAGAATCGACTACTGTTTCCCAACCTCTCGCCCTTTTTATCCATTTCTTAATTAAACGTCTTTCCTGTTTCCAGAGTCGGCGAATCCATAACAGAACAATACCAATACCCTCAAATTTGTAGCCCAGCGAGAGTAATACCCGTTGTTTTCGGGGCGGAATCGTAAGTTACCGAAAATAACAGCCAACACTAACCGAAAGAAACCGGAGAAAGGCAAACGTTGGGGGTGCGAGACGAGAGAGTAAAAACAAGATTGGTCAACTCTCGCGCTGTTCTCAGTGAGTGACAAAACGGATTAGCTCGTATTAGAAAAAGGCGACAGAAGTTCACCGCCTCTTGTTTGGCGACTGGCACCCATTGGTTTTATCGGGGTTTTGATACTGCGATGTGTCGGTGGGAGTTTGGGTTGCTTTGGAATGGATATTGAATATCGCAGTTATGTAATTAACTTATGTTTGTATTTTATACGTAGCTTTCTTCAATGACAACATCTACTATTCTTCTTGACTGTTTTAATTCAATGATGATTGTATTGCTTTGCTGCTTTTCTTTTTTGGCCCCGTTTTGTTTGTTTGTTTGTTTGTTTTTCTTTGCAAAAGGATCTTCTCTCTCTCATTATGAGCGGCAAAATGATCTTGAAGCGCTTAGAGCTTACATTAAGGGATGGAACGCCACATAATTATATATTATTTATTTAGAATTAAGATACGCAGTTCATCTCAAATTTCAAGGAACGGGCGGTTTTCTGAAGTTCAAACGTGATAAAACAACTTTTTTTTGTATTTCACAAAGCCCTTCGTTGGCAACAAACAACAACAGAATTATACACAATGAATTCTAAAAGAAAAATAACTTCTGAAGACAAACAAAAGAAACGAAAGCAAAGCCTTTGATTACATAAAATTCCGGCAAAGGTGAAAAATGAGGGTGAAAAATGGAAACTGATAAAATTTGGAAAGGATTTGAATACGTACAAGCCTCATTTTTTTTTTTTTACTCAGTGGCAAACTCTCTCTCTCTCTCTCTCTCTCTCTCTCTCTCTCTCTCTCTCTCTCTCTCTCTCTCTCATTTCATCAGTTGTGTGTGAAGGCAGCCATGTAACCCAGCGCCGCCCAGTCCTAAGCTCCAGCCACAGAGGTTCTGGAGCGTCCAACCGCCAATAGATGCAGAAGCCTTTCCTAGCGTGGAGTCACTTTAGGCAGTAAAGTCTATGGTTAATCAGCTTAACAGTGGAGCCGAAGATCTTCGGGAAACATTGACCCGTTTGGTCCAGGACTAGAGCACAGGGCTGCATATTTGCTGCCTCCTTTCCTTAATAATATGTTGCAGCATTTTGGGTACTGTTTTCGTTAAATATGGGGCAATAGCCTGTCATAAGTAACTGTTCACATTTCACGTGGGGTAATAGGTAAGTACAGTTGATTAGCCGAGTTTATGGCCAGATATCGGTGGCGCGGATTAACCAAAACACAAGTGCCTTTTTTTTATGGCGTCCACGACCAGGAATACGCCCAAGTTGCCTATTTTTAGTAGGGAAACGGACGAGAATGCGTACTGAGCTTGTCTCTTTACAAGTGTAATTACTATGGCCTATTCCATAAGACAGTAAAAGTCGGAGCCGCTGCTAGCATTTTATCTGCATGGGCTGCTGAGTTGGCTTGGACCAGGTCAAGTTTCAGTGCAGCGGATGAATTCGGTTTTAGAATATCGTACTGAAACATTTCTGAGGAGGTCTGACTGTGACTACCGCGAAAAGTCCATGATGATGATGATGTAGAAGAAGATTATGAGTCTCTAGGACTGTCCCATGAAGAAGAGTCAATAATGATTAGAAGTACTGATCTACAAAGGTCGCTACATGCATCATTCTTACATTATATTACGTACATTGATAATGCTTTTTAAATCTGCTTCACATATTTCGTTACAATTTTTACCACCCGCTTACACGGAGAGCAGGTATCTTCCCAACCAGCAAAACCTTTCGTCAATTCAACGCGGGATTGGTTGGATTGCCGTAGGGCGAGTTCTCTACGCCATACAGACGTAGGCGCGATGTCGTAAGCAGCACATCTACGTAAGAACGACGTTGATCCTATGTACAAACCTGACGTCAATTATAAGCGTCGGATTTCCGTAGGACTGCTGGCTGGATTGTAAGGTTGTCGGGAAGATGATGATAATGAAGTCGATGAAGATGATGATAACGAGGTTGATGAAGATGACAGTATAATTATGATAATGTGGTGTGTTGAGACGACGGTGTGTTCTGTCATCTGTCCGTCACAGCGTCTTTCAGAACTTACGAAAACAAAACAAAAACAGAGAAAGAAACAAAATCCAATAGCACAGACAGACAGAACAAGATAATGTGGCCAAATTCACAACATGACAACAAATCAATAATATAATAATAAACCCAACATAATTTGCCACAAAGCTTGAAATATATAATAATAAATTTATAGTGAATAAATCATCAAACTCCCTTTTGTCATTTTGCACTACAAGATGACAACCACTGCAACATGAAGTAGAAAAACACCTCCTCTATGTGTCTGGACCTTGATCTAAAGGGAGAATTGGGAAGGAATATCAGTGAAAGGAGGGAACTCTAAACTTTGAAATGATGTCTTCTGTGCACTGTGTAACAATACCAAATACGGATTTTTTTGTGTGAATTCATTTGATTGAAATTTAGTTTCGTAAACTGTTTCAATAATTACCACTGTAATTATCACTGTCAACTCAAAATAGAGGTGGGGGGTGGGGGAGTTGAGGAATTGAGGATCGCAAGGAGAGGACCGCAACCTGGGAGTCTGGAAAAACATTGGCCAACAGGCTATCCCATCTTTTCGCTGGTTCCATTCTCTCTCTCTCCCCCTCTACATGTCATCCTCAATCTATCTACTTGGGGGACCACTTTAACGTGTGACTGATCGATAGATCATAAAATATGAATCAACAGCACATAAACTAAAGTGGTTTGCTTGTTGTAGTACCAGCCCATTCACAAATGACGAGGGATTAAATCGAATTGTTATCTATTGGTTATTGTTTGTTGTTCTAGTTGTTTCCGTATGAAATCAATATTGGCCCTGCTCAATTAAGTAATTGCGGTTCATTTGATTACTGACCATTCCAGAGCTATCATGAGACCATGAGGGATAGATCAAGGCTGAAATAGAACAATGGGCCATCGAAGACAATGCTACATACAAGTACGTCGAGCATTTATTTTTCCACTCGTTTTAAAATCAAATCTATAAAACATAAGTTTGGAGGTTGTTTTTTTTTTTGCTTTGGCTGCTTGTCGATATGTTTGTATAGCACTATCGCCTTTCGAAGATAATGGTACATACCGACACATCCAACAGTTCCACTCATTTTAAGAACAAATCGATGCAAACCTGAGTTTGACATCGGTTTTGGCTATCTACAACTATTTTGTATAGAACAACAGAGAGCAATTCTGATCTGCGATGACATTGTGGACAGGTACAGTAAATCGAATATTTCGACTTGTTTTAAAATCAGTCTATAAAAGTTAAATTTGCTTTTATTTTCGCTGTTTGTTGCTATTTGAACATTTCCTCTTGTTTTAAAATCGGTCTATAAAACCTAAATTCAGCGTTTGTTTAGGCTGTTTGTTGTTACCTTGTACGGAACAATAAGACGTTCAATGATGACGTTACAGGAGGCAGGTACAGTATTTTGAGCATTTCAACCTGTTTTAAAATCAATCTATAAAACCCAAGTTTGGAACTTGATATTTGTTGTTAGAGTGTCCGTCTTTCTGATTCCACATCGTGTCTGGTGATGCAAACTGCCTGAACAGGCTCCGGAAATGATATCGATTCAACCGAAATATCAAATCAGCAGTATCAACAGCCTTTGCTGGTGCGTTTATGGATGGTAAATGTTTATATAAATTAGCATCCTGTGGTTTTGTTTCACTTAAATTTCTTTGTACTCGATTAACAGGGCAGATCTCCGCTTCCCTGTCATGTGTTATGTGGAAAAAACAATTATTGATTCCAATCCATTACTTTGTGGTTGCTGTTCTTTTGGTTTCTTTATTTGATTTTGTTTTCATGGATGTAAGTGGCCTTTCAGTCAAATGTAGGAAAATCCTGAACGGGCACTACTCGTACGTAGGCATACATGGCTGTTTGTGAACCAGATTAACAAACACTACAACAAACCTACATGGCCAAAAATTTGGGAAAAAGACAAAAACTTAAATCTTTGTGTTTTGTTTGGTTTGGGGTTGTTGTTTTTTTGTTGTTGTTGTTTTATTTGTTTTGTTATTGTTGTTGTTGTTTTAATCAATCTAAATGCACAGTTTGGCACCATTAAAATTAAACACAGTCACTGTGACAATAATTGCATCCAAGATGCGGAAGGATTTTACAGTAAGGTTTCCCGTCTAACAAATCTACATTTGAGAGGTTTTACGACACGTGACGTCACATTCGCAGTGGTTGTCATTTTGTAACACAACAAACGAGGTCAGATCAGCATGATGACTGGTGGCGCACGAACTCAGGTTTGTTTTGACTCAGCGAGGGGGCTATCTCCCCCCCCCCCCACCCCCCTAGCTCCACATTGGACATCGAGACAAAACTGCCTTGACTCAGTGCGCCACCAGACCAAAAAACCCGTACGTACACGCCATGTGACCTTAGTTCTTGTTTAGTTCTCTCTCCATTCTCTGAAAAACTGAAGGTCTTTTCGTATGGAGAACAGGTAGAATAAATGCACAATTTGACACTTATTTAAAATGATATATATATAAATATATATCAAGCTGTTTCACAGTTCCGGTTGATTCTAACTCCTTATCATAATACTAAAAGCCGCAAACGTTTAACGTCGAAGCTCTCAGTTTGTGCAAAATGTGGAGTTGGAACCAACAAGAACTAAGGTCGCGATAGGTGCGGTACAATGCATGCACAGATGCTATCTCATAAGTAACGTATCAATATTGAACTAAATTTGCCCTGGGGACATTGGGTCTCCTTGTTCTATTACGCTATGATGAGTATTACAACAATGAAAGCATTACATTAAACGAAGCATGAAGGCCACCGCAGCTAATCATTATAAAAACAGACGTTAACGTTCTGTGGTACACGCGCGTCTATTTGAGAAGACTTAAAGATTGCAAGAAGAACGTAGACATCACGGAATGACCATTCTGAATAGAAGGTAGGTCTAGCAGTCCAAAACACTGATATTCCACAATATAATTATTTGACTTACCCCTTTTGAGTCTATGTGATGTGGCTTGCTTTCCATGACTTTTGTGATACTCTCCGGGTCTACAAACGTGACAAATCCAAAACCCCTGAAAAGAAAGAAAAGAAAATATGAACAGTCAGTGATTGAATTATTAAAGACAGAGCAAAAATGCATGAAATTACTGAGACTTCTATCGACAAAAGAGAAAGATTGTTGGATACAAGGACTCGAGGAGGAATCGAACATGTGCCGTGTAAGAGCGAATGCCTTAACCCGCTACCAGAAACCACTTGTGGCACTCGTTTTGTACTAGTGCTCCATCTTCCGGGTCGAGTGGGATTCGAACTGCGGTCTTCTCGCACCCTCATCGAGCCCTCTAATAAGCAAACAATGCGCCCGACGGGAAGAGGATGAGGCAGAAAGGAATGGACGCTAAATGATAAAAGAACAGAACTCTCATAGAAAGACAAGGAAGGAGACGAGGCGAAGTAGAAGAAGGCAAGGGAAAACAAAAAGAACCTGGGGGAACCATTAAAAGATGATGCTGATAAGAATGTAAACGATTAAAATAATACATGGAAATTGGTCGATGAAAGAAGGAGATATGCAGAAAGATGAACCAGACTAATTAATGGACAGATAAACAACAGAACAATAATGAATAAACGAAGGAGATTCCCTATTATTGTTGTTGTAGTTGTTGGTTGCTAGTGTTGTTGTTGTTGTTGTTGTTGTTGTTGCTGCTGCTGTTGATGTTGTTGTTGTCGTTGTTGTATTAATAATACAAAACAGACCTACATACAAGGACTTGAAATAACTACACCTTCAAAAACAAACAATATAAACACTAAATACATGAACAAAGCAAAAAAGAATTCGCAACAAGTCTTCCTCATGCAGAAACACTTTAGATCTCGGGCGTTAAAAATTGCGTTGTGTTCGATCTTTGCTTTGACAATTTTGCATTGTATATGAAATAAACCCAGAGTCGCTGCGCGGTCAGCCTTGCCATGCCTCTCCCAAGGTTGTGGAGGGAGTAGAAAACCGGAAAGAGAGAAGGAGGGGAGGAGGCAGGGGGGGGGCATAACTCAATTACTTCCGCTGTTCTCCATGTCCGCCTGACTTTGATCATGGGACAAACTCGTATTGATCCAATAAACCTATATTGCTAGCATTTTTCCAACTATAGCTAATTAGCCCAGCCTGGCATATTGAGCCATTTTCATGTAGGAGGAGAAATGTACATCCAATATGATTTCATCATTGGCGACAACGGTTCTCAACATTTTCTGTTGGGGGGAAACGTATTGATATGTTTTCTTTCTTCTTAATATTACCGCTGTACAGCTAGCTGTGTGCCATATTTCACGAATGTTCCTTACTACGTTACTTCATGTATATGCCTGTCACTAAGTTTATTGACGTGTAATATTTATGTAATGATGCGTAAGATATTATTGTGTACCACACACGTGCTCTTAAACCCTCCGTGAAAGAGAATTTCCCTCATGGCTAATTAAGTGTTTCTTAACTCATCTAATTATCTCTCTATCATTTTTACTAATAAACACGAGAGAGAGAAAAGTGAGACATTTTCATTAAAAACTGAATAGAGAATTGAAGAAACTGCTAATCCAAACACCACACAGCGTTATATATCACAGAACAACATTGCTGTGCGATGAATTATTTCCCTACCATTCTTTGTTCTTTCTTCGTGTAATAATTCCGTCCAGAAACTGATGTATTCATCCATCGAACCTTCCTTCCTGTCGCCAGTGTCGTAAATATCTAATTATCCCTCTTCTCCCCCACCCCCACCACTTCCCACCCCCCCCTCCCGATCCGTCAGCAGCATTTCCTATCCAGGTCTCAGCAAAAAAGCTGTAACGCTAATTGTCACAAATTGCCAGCACCCTTTTTCTTTCAATAAAATGTTGATGATACTTTGAAACAGAGGAGTTTTCAGTCTTTGTTTGCTTCTGAACCCCTATTTAAAGTTCTGAGCACTACGATACCCCTCCCCCACCCAAAACAAAAACAGGACAAAATCTCATACTGATATGCTGTAAAATCTCTCTCTCTCTCCCTCTCTCACTCTGACTTTCTCTCTCTCTCTCTCACTCTGACTTTCTCTCTCTCACTCTGACTTTCTCTCTCCCTCTCTCACTCTGACTTTCTCTCTCTCACTCTGACTTTCTCTCTCCCTCTCTCACTCTGACTTTCTCTCTCTCACTCTGACTTTCTCTCTCTCACTCTGACTTTCTCTCTCTCACTCTGACTTTCTCTCTCCCTCTCTCACTCTGACTTTCTCTCTCTCACTCTGACTTTCTCTCTCTCTCTTTCTCTCTGACTTTCTCTCTCTCTCTCTCTTACTTCTTTCCATCCCTCCCTTTCACTCTCTCTATATCTCTTTGCCCTCTACTCTCTTTCTTCCTTTCTATCCCCCCCTCACTCTGTCTCTCTCTCTCTCTCTGTTGCCCGCCCCCCACCCCCACCTTCTCTCTATCTTCCACATATACACACGAACACACAGAAGGATACACAGAGAACACACTCACGTCTCACACAAAACACCAAGAGAGTAGGTAAGGACATTAAGAACCCCAGCCCTCGCTTTTGAGAAGACCCATGACCCCGCAATCTGAAAACCTCTGCTGTAAGGGCAAAAAAAATAAAATAAAATTTAAATTTAAAAAAAAAAAAAGGGTGTAGAAAAATTGGGCAATTACCAGTTGACCAGAAATTATTCAATCAAGATAAAATGGCAAATTATTATTTTGAGGAAATTTTTCTCTTTCCTTGTCCATCTGAGTGGTTTCTCAGGAACGGAGAGTTCACTTTCAGAAAGAAAAATCTGACGTCTTGTCTCCGGGCCATAAAAGCATTTCTTTTCTTCGTTTCCGTCCTTTCACTCTATCTTTCGTTCTCTGTCTCTCTTTTTAAAAAGCACATTTTTGACGGCTTACTCTGGAACCATTTCCCCTCTCTCTCTCTCTCTCTCTCTCTCTCTCTCTCTCTCTCTCTCTCTCTCTCTCTCTCTCTCTCTCTCTCTCTCTCTCTCTCTCTCTCTGGGAATCACGGCATCAGTTTTTCAACACTGCAGTAATAGCAAGTGAAATCTTACATTATACATCAGCCTAAGTTCTTGGCAGTGTCAGAGAAATAATATGGCATTACACAACTTGAGTCGCAGCAGCCCACTTGGACACTTCGCTCCCGACCAATCGGAGATTTGGGTAAGGAAAAGAGAGAATCTTCTGGAACTGCCCAACAAACTGTATGCAATTGCAAACCATACCCGATGTTGTTGTTGTTGGTTTTTTTGTTTTAAGTATGATTTTTTTTTCATTTAGTATTATTTCTCTTATTTTCGACTCCTCATATAATTAATGAATTGTCACTTACACCTAGTTGTCTCAGGTGGTGTCAAAAGTCTACCCCTCCCCTCCAACCACCAAACTCCTATGTCCCACCCTCACCCTCAATCTCTCTACCCATTACCACGCAGACATGCCACCACTCCAAGACACAGGATGACGCCACCCGATGTCTGAGACATCCACGTCTCCGTCTATTTCACCACTAGAGCACAGACAGATGCAATCTCACACCGCTCCACTGCTTAATTAAATCTGATTAGAGATATAATTATATCACGTCTGTCGCATTTCGATCCAGCATTTGCACGCCAGCAGGTATGTAGACAGCTGGGCTGGATACGTAAACAATTGCAAATACATGTATTAATAAATATATGAACAATAATGGAAACGATATCGATCATAAATAAAAATAAATGCATAAATAAATAGGCAAATACTGTAGATAAATAAATAAATACAGAAAGAAAGAAAGAAAGAAAGATGGAAAGAAAGAAAGAAAGAAAGAATACAAGAAAGAAAGAAACAAGGAAAGAAAGAAAGAAAGAAAGAATAAAAGAAAGAAAGAAAGAACGAACGAAAGAAAGAAAGAAGGAAACAAAGAAAGAATAAAAGAAAGAAAGAAAGAAGGAAGGAAGGAAAGAAAGAAGGAAAGAAGAAAGAATAAAAGAAAGAAAGAAAGAATGAAGGAAAGAAAGAAAGAATAAAAGAAAGAAAGAAAGAAAGAAGGAAAGAAAGAAAGAATAAAAGAAAGAAAGAAAGAAAGAAAGAAAGACAGACAGAAAGAACCGGGGCATACAGAAAGAAAGAAAGAAAGAATCATACCCATCCAATCAACATTCCTGGGAGAAAGAGGAAGAGGTGGGAGGGGGGGGGCGAGACAGAGAAAGAGAGAGGGAGGGAGGGAGACAGAGAGGGCAGAGAGGCAGATACAGAAAGAGAGAGGCAGACAGACAGACGGACAGACACACAAAAAAAACAGACATGATATGAAAAGCCCGCCTACAACATTTCCAGGGTGACACAGCTAATATTATATCAAAAATGATAGGCGATATATCCAGCATTTCGCGATGTCGCCTATTACCCGCAATTATTTCTTCAGTTGAGCCAACTAAGTAACTTATTTACCAGCCAGTAACTGAATTCAACAATCATTTCTTCCAGTCCAGTACAATTTCAATGTTTAGTCTGAGAGATACGTCAAAAGTTAGCAGACAGTCCGTACGAAACAAGAGACTGTAATTCAAAGGTATCGTCTTTGTTATCTCTGCACATTTATTTTGACCAGTTCTAGAATGGTGTTGTTAATGATTTTGTATTCAGGGGGTCTTCCCTGGGGATGGCGCGAATCAAGACATGAAAATAAAGGGGGTGGTGGGGATAGATTGAGAGAAGGATTACATGAGACAGAAGGAAAGACAACTCGTGGTTTTTGAAGGAAGACAATTAAATGCCGGAAATTAAGTAGAAAGGCCAACACGCCTAAGAAGAGGGAAAGACAAGAAGAAGACCTTTATTCCTGTGCAGAGCAGAAATTAGGTCTCGGGAAGGGACAGGGTGGAGATTTTATTATTTTTTTCAGTATATCAATAGTTATCAATGGTCAGTATGTAATGTATTTGTCTTTATGGACATTTTGTAGGCGCCAGTTCTGATTACATGTTATCTCTTTCGTGGTTCTGGATGTCTGCCTGTCCACCTATTCATCCGTACGTTAGTGTGTCTGTGTATCTGTCTATTTTGTCCATCTGCCTGTCTGTTTCTCTGTTTGTCGTTCTGTCTGTCTGTCTATCTGCCTGTTTGACTGACTGACTGTCTGTCTTTGTCGGCCTGTCTGTCCTTCTAGCCGTCTTTCTAGCGGTCTTTCTCGGTCTATCTATGTGTCTGTCTCTTTGTCTGTCTGTATGTCTGACTTTCTATCTCTCCGTCATTGTAAGTAGGACTTGGGTAGATAAATGTGATGATTTTCTGCGACCGGGGATTTCACTAACTATGATGAGTATGGGAAGTCTGTAGACAGTCGCTGAGACAATCATCTCCGTGGCCACAGCTGATACTGACAGATATAACATGCACTACTCACGTAAAGTGTCACAACTTGTCTAAATTCAGTGTTGAGTATTGATCATGAATAGATAATCAACCTGATATAGGCCTACCATATCTCTCTCTCTCTCTCTCTCTCTCTCTCTCTCTCTCTCTCTCTCTCTCTCTCTCTCTCTCTCTCTCTCTCTCTCTCTCTCTCTCTCTCTCTCTCTCTCGTTTTATTTATTTAGTTACTTCTGCAATGACTGAAATTGGTTTCTCTTTTTGTGGGTTGGTTATTTTTTTGTTGTTTTTTTACCTCTCGATTTCTCAGTCGTTTCTGTTACTATCATTTTTATATAATTATAAACATTTATTTGTTATTTTGTTAAGCCAGTGCAGCTTCTTTGTTTTATCACATTTTACTCCTATTCATACTCCAGCTTTGCCACTAACGCCAAGTTATGGACGTTTTGTTGCGGTTGAAGAAGTTCGTCTATTCTCAATCCCCCACTGCTCACTCAGCACAGCGACCTGGCATGCTGAATACAAACTCAGTTCCGTTCCCAAACATAAAATTTCCTCACGAGAACGAATTGCTCTGCGTTTTTTGTTGTTTTTATTTCGCAGGTTATTATCCGGTTGTGGTAAAATGGGGACATGAAATTCTTTTAATGACTGGAATTATGGATTTGTGCTGGTCTTCCCCATGCAACATTTTATTATTATTATTGTTATTATTTCATTCTGCGTGAGGATGCTGCAAGACATTATAACAGCACATTACTGCAATGTGTTTTTCTTTGGTTGTCGTTTTTTTTTTCTAATCGCAATGTTATATCGGCAAATTTCGGCAGTTTATGGTCTCCGAAAAAGAAAAAAAAAAACAGAGAAGCGAAAGAGTTAAAAACAAAACATGATTCATGATAAAAGCAGTGACATCATCAGCTGAAACACTTATTATATAACAGGATTAGGTATTATGTGTGTGTGGGGGGGGGGGGGGAGGAGAAAGAGAAAGAGACAAACAGACAGAATAAACGAAAGACATACACGACAGACAGAAAGAGACCCAGAGAGAATAAACGAAAGACACAAGACAGAAAAAGGCGGAGAGACAGAAAGAAAGAGAAAGAGTGAGAGAGAGACAGGGAGAGAATACACCAAAAACAACAAGACAGAAAGAGGTCGGGAGAGAGAAAGAGAGAAACAAACAGCAGATAGACAGACAGACAAACAGGCAGGCAGATGGACATAGAATAAACGAAAGACAACCAGCTAGGGAGGAGTGGAAAGAGAGACACAGAGTGAGTAGCTAAACAGTCCAATGAAGGCTTGGTCCACGGTTGTTGAAATGAGCCAAAGAAAAAAACAACACATTTTATTCTAAAAGTTGCTTTCTCCAAACCTCTGAATTAACATCAAATAGCCCCAAACCTATACAATACATCTAAAAGAATTACCCCCCCCCCCCCCCCCAAGTAACACAGTGTGATAACTATGGCCAACAGACTGGACTTTTTCCCTAGCTCACAACAAAACCATAATTACCGGTTATCTTGTTTGTGGGTGGGGCAGCGCGAGGCTTAAACACTCCTACAGCGCTGATGACTTCATGTTTTTTCTGTCTGCAGGTCGACAGCCCGGAACAGGATATAACTTCGTGTGTATTATTAATAATTCTCTCTGGTTTATTGCATAGGCTCTGATGTGACATGACACTGGAAAATGATGACAATGGTGTCCGAATACTGATTATGACAGAATGGTAGCTGGGGGAAATTTGACAAAATTCTAACGAATAAACAGCCGTCCTTCTCGCATGCCAGGGTATCAACACTCTTTCTCCATTTTACAGAAAAGCATTTCAAAGTTTGGGTGAGGCAATGTTTATGTACAGATAAAAAATACTTCTGCTCATGATTTCAAAAACCATTAAAGATATCAATACGCCACTTTATGAGAACATAGAATCCACCACGTGCAATGACAAAGCTGGCGGTAACCCAAAAGCACCAAAATCGCAGATACGCCAGTAGATGAGATGGACAACGACTACCACCGAGTGTTGAATGCAAAATAAGTAGTTATACATATGTACAGAGTCGTAAAACTGACCTAGATCAAAAATAGATACGTCGAAATCAACAGTCGTTTAGTGTGCATTATTTGAGTCAACTTAGCCACCGAGTATTCTGATCTTCTGTCATTCGTATTAGGGGTATCAATATACTAAGCCCGGAACTGCACATTCAGCTGCTGGCAGACAAAAAGCGCACATCATAATTTCCTCTTTTTTCTTACTAAATTCGGGAAGATACTACCATACTAAGCCCGGTCAGACACAGCCAGCTTCTGCCATTACTTCTTGGGTGTGCATTTTGCTGGCAGCAACTGGCTGTGACGTTCCTGGCTTACTATGCTACAGCCACTAACTCTTCACTTGTTTGTCTGCATTTTGAAGTGCAGGTTCAAATATTTCAACGTCCGCTACAAAAGCGGCAATATTGTGATTTCTAAGGCCCAGAAAAGACAGGCAACATGCCTGTTATGACAAGTATTTGCCACAGAGGTTGCCTTGCCCTGCTGGAGGTAAAACGTTTATTGACAGGTTGACCGATCTCTGGCTACGGAAATTTTATGAGAGCAAGGAAAGACTTTCAGACTGGGCATGTTGACTTTCCTAACCTTTCCAGAACAGAACAAACAAACAAAACCCAACTATTATAAATCTCGATATGAACTGAGCACCACATACCATTCATATCTGAGATTGACAAAACATTATAATATAAAACTAAAACCCAGAAAATCTGTATGGTCGATCGCAGCAAGGCTTCAAGCAAACTCAAAATATGGCAAATAGAGAAAGTTGAATCTACAGCAAAGCCTCGGGTAGGAAATAAAACAGAAACGATACAATAAATGTAAAGGAAAAAGAAGAAGAAGCTTGAACTGAATTTCCTTTTCCTTTGCGTTTGATGGTATCATAATTCATATCTTCATTCATATTCTGAGACATGATGGGTGGAAATTCAGTCAAATATTCATACTTATTCAGAAATGCAGTTTACCTTTACAAATTGATGAATAAACGCTGAAATGTGGAACTGATAGGAAATCATTTGGAGACCTGGAGTAGTCATGTTCCCTTTTGTCTAGGCTGACTTTGAATGACTAAGACAGTGTCAAGTGCTGTTGATTCCTTACCCTTACCTGAATTATCCCTACCCCGCTGTCTCTCTCTGATTTCCTGTCTACTTTTTGCTACTTTTTCTTGTATTTTTCTTCAGTCTCATTTTCGGTATCGATTCTATCTTTGCATTTTATCCATCTGTGGTATCCTAGTGGCCAAGTCTCTCTCTCTCTCTCTCTCTCTCTCTCTCTCTCTCTCTCTCTCTCTCTCTCTCTCTCATCTATCTATCTACCTATCTATCTATCTATCTATCTATCTATCTATCTATCTATCTATCTATCTATCTATCTATCTATCTATCACTCTCTATCAATCTAGCTAGCTCTTTCCCTCTCCCTCTCTAACTATATCTTACTGGATCTCTCGATCTCCCTCTCTCTCTCTCTCTCTCTCTCTCTCTCTCTCTCTCTCTCTCTCTCTCTGTATTTTTATCCATCACGCCCACAAACAACCATAATTCTGGGGGCGTAATTTTCTTTCAACTGTCGTTGTTACTGTTCAGTTGTCTGCCTTGGTTCTTGTGGTTACCCATACCCGCCTCCTCCCCCAACCTCTCAAAACAAACAAAAAAAATTGATCGATCAAATTCACAGACTGGAAAATGAATTTCAAAACAACAAATAAAACAAGAACAGTTTTCGATAATCATTTCTGGCTCTACCCTAGGGCGGTACATCAAATATCACAGAAAAAACAACAAAACAACTATTCAAAAGCTGACATTATGAAATTCTGCTTTCTTCGCCTGTCAACACAATAGAGATATAAATATCCCCGCGCACTTTGTGCTGTGTTTTATGCTTTGGAAACTATTTGTATACATTGTGCAAGAGGGTCGCTATGCAGTGAAATAAGAGAAAAAGTACCGTTAAGAGCTCGGGAAACATTCATAGCCCAGTACTAAAATCTAAAAGCGGGGTTTGCATGGAAAACCTTTGTCTCTGGCGTGATCAGGTCTCGACAAGTCCCATCTGTAACTTGTTACTGACTACAAAACATCATGCCGGTGTTAAAATTATTGTTGTCCTCGTTTGGGGGTCACAATGGCTAAATACAGTAGTCGTCAAAGTGCATACATCTACGGTTTCTCAAGAATTCATGATGATGCACTTCAAAGATGTAGTTGTGAAGGATAGTGAAGTCATCGAACAACGCCATAAGTGATTTTTTTTTCCTCTTTTTATCCAGTTGAAAAAATAAATTCAAACATGTACAACTGACTTGAATTTACAAAAGCTATAGCTGTGCACCATGGCACAAACTAAATAATGATTAATGCCCCAGCCCCTTCCAAAATTGGGATGCACGGTGAAGGGGTGGGGTTGGGGGGGGGGTTGGGGGGAGACAGAGAGAGAGAGAGAGAGAGAGAGAGAGAAGGAGACAGAGAGAGGCAACGAGAAAGAGGAGAGAGTTTGGAGAAAGCATGACGACACGATAACAGCCATATTGTGCTAGGAAGAAGCAAGACAACGGACAGAATATAGGAGAATGATAGGATAGGAGGAGGCAGAAAGACAGACGGACAAACAGTCAGACAGACACACAGACAGAGGGACGAGGAAAAAATGATGATGAAAAGATTCACCATGGAAAAACCATTGACCGTAACCACATCAACCAGCATGACAAAGACCACACTGATGACCAAGATGACAATCATTTCAATAATAACTTGCATAAAACCAACCTCTGGCCAATTTGCTCCTTCAGATGTTTACTCCATGCCGAAAGCTCTCTCTAGATCTTTCCTTAAACGCCATCCAGCAGAAACAATAACATAAAAACAAAGTCTCGTAATAAAAACTGTAAATGTCAACATCTGACCTTGGCGATTTAGCACCGTGCGAAGTTTATGATGGAAACCCCAAAGAAACAAAATCCGCGCACCCTACCCCCCTCCCCAATCTCACCCCCACCCCAAAATCACACAAAAAATAACAACTCACTCTTAAACGTCTCATAAATAATCTAAATTGCTGAGGCCAATTAGCTTTACATTCTTTCTCCATTAACAGAAACGAGCGCGGCTTCATTGATTTCACGAGGCGCACGGCAACAGACGCCCGGACGCTTTCTTTTCACTCCTACATCATCTCTGTGGAGAGAATGGCTTAATAACCGCAGTAGCTATGATCCACTCAGAAACCGCAGATGTTTTGTTGGCAAATTATACAGAAATCATGGCAAGCAAGGAAGCAGAATTTACAATCAATCAATATAAAGACTATTAAGCCCCCTCCCCCCCCCTCGGACTAGTTTGATGGTGACGTCACGACAGTCGGCTTCAGTGACACCTTGTGCACCAGTCAACTCGTTGGGTTTCGTTGAATCTCGATTCGTAGCGTCACCGCAACACTGAAAATGGACCTTCAAAAATTATGTTTTTCGAAGGTGAAACCATCATTTTTGAAATGAATCCAAGGAACTTGCAAATTATAATCATTTCACTGGTTAAAAACCTTCAATGCCCAGGGGCACACTGCAAAGTTTACAGTACGAAGCATGTTTAACAGAGGTGTTTGGGTTAAAAGCAAACAAACAAAAAAACTCAAGTGGTCCAGCGCCTTTTGTGTGTGTGTGTGTCCCTATTCATTTGGATGGTACGAAGGGAGTTTGCATATACAAAATGGACAAATAAATACAAGAAGTTCAGCTGTTTCTCTCTTTCTCTCTCCCCCCCCCCCCAACCCCCCCACCCTTTTTTTTTCATTCCAGCATATTCATACCTGAATGTCGGCATAGACCTGAATGTTCAATGCGTTTTACATTATTTCGTCGTACCTGTAGCCCGAGGCAAACTTATTATTGTCGACTAAAATAAACGAATGTGGGTGAAAAGTCCACGCCACCCCCCCCCCCCCCTTAGGGCATCAGCCAGGAAAAATTATTTTTAAAAAAAAGATGACGTTCAACAAGAATTTAAAAACAAGAAAAAGAGACACAAACAGAGAGGACAAAAATAAACAAAAAACACCCCCTCACACAACTAAATGACAACTAATGCCCTCAGCAAACAAACACGGAGCTCAGAACGAGTTGACACAATGGATTATGTGTGAACGATCGATCAAGTTTTTCAATAATCATTGTGTAAGACTCTAAATAAACAAATACTATCGGAAATTTAACTAATTAAACGACCTGATATGAAAAAATAATTTTCAACATAAGCTGGGGGCGGAGGGGGGGGGGGGGCAGACTGACAGAGCAGAGAGCTAGAGAAAGAAAGAGATGGACAAAGACAGACTTTGAGAAAGAGAGAGAGGAGGAGAGACAGACAAAGAGAGGTGGCCACAGACAGAGACAGAGACATACAGACAGACAGACAAAGACAGAGAGCAAAAAAAAAAAAGGGAGACCAACAGACGGACAGACACGGACAAATGGAGAGACAGACAAAGAGAGAGAAAGAGAGACATTTACAGACGGACGAAGAGAGAGAGAGAGAGAGAGAGATGACAGAAAAAAAAAGCGCATACATTAAATAACTAAATCAGCATTCCACTTAAGACTGTGTTATCCATAATGCCATCGTATGAACAGATTACAATCACTTTCCACTTCAAAATATAGCCAAATAATCACCGGAGAAAGATTACAGTTGGAAAAGTGAAAATAAAACGCCATACATCAGCGACAAGCATTCTATACAAAAAAAAATCAAAAAAAATCACTGACATATTCCCAGTTCATTTCGCAACTCAGTATAAATACATTGATTCCCGACACTCCAGAATAGCAGCAGGCTCCAAGACAGAAGATGAAGATTTTGTTTTTGTGTGTGTTTTTAGCAGTTCACGTGTATTTTCAACACAGTCAGACTATAATCACCAGAGTCGACGTTTAACCCCCCCCCCCCTTCAGCTCCCCCCCCCCCCCAAGAAGTTAGTTTGACAGGTCCACGGACGGGATTCGAATCTCTGATCTTTCGCGCACTGGCTTGGGCACCCGCCCGAGAAGTCAGTTAGGCAGGACCACGAGCGGGACTCGACCTTTTGATTTTTCGCAACTGGGGCAAGCACTCTAACTACTAGACCACCGCACTGGCAGAGACCAATAGACTGGCTTGGGCCTCCGCCAGAGAAGTTAGTTAGACAGGACCACAACCGGGATTCGAACTCCAGACCTCTCGCACCTGGGACAAGCACTCTAACTACTAGACCACGGCACTGGCAGGGAACGAAAGAAAACTAAATCCACTATAAAATACGATTATTAGAACGCTCTTCATCTAGGTCAGCAACGCTTCTGAAAAAGGTCAGACCAATCAACATTAACTACACGGATCAATTTCGAGATGATATTATTTCATGATAGTTTCGCTCACAGTGATACAAAGAGGTTACAATTTACCATGAAAAAGTAATGGAAATTACGGTAAATCCACTTATCGTCATTACCGCCTGTTATTTCCCTGCCCTATTGACCCTAAAACCCAATTTAGAAAAAACAAACTTGTTCAAACCGTCACTGCCAAGGGAGGCAATGAAATTAATGGGCAATTCCTTCCCCATTCAAGGGTTATCCTATTATTGCCTTGTCCTGAAAACTCGCGCGTGTTTAATGAGGCGTACTTGTGATTAGAACCCACCTTGGGCGTGGCTGGCATTGTAGCAGGTGCTTAAATTGCGAGCACTACACACCGGCAGACTAGTGATGTACCCATTTACCCACCCACATAATAGCATTGTGGACAATACGTCATACTGTGGCCTACATAAGAGAAACTGACGTCACTAGAAGAGTCTTGAATGTGCGAAACTTTTGAATGACAGCGTTTTTTACTCTGGCGTATGACGTAGTTGGCGGAGGGCTGGGGTGGGAAGGGGTGGGGTGGCGGGGGACTGATAAGACCCAGGGGGAAGGGAGGGTCTTTTCCAATAGGCTGCTGTTACAAGTAGGTACGCACCCCTAGGGTTTTGCTAACCCCGTCCTTATCCTCAACTCTAAATCTTATCGAATCCCTAACCCTAACCCCTTCCCTTTCAATAAAAAAAAAACAGGAGGAAAGCAAAAAAGAAAAGGTAAAAGAATAATTAATTACATACTGTAATAATTAATTAAGGCTGTTGTTAGGAGCATTTCGGGAGGAGCTCTCTAGCTCTGGAGTCACAATAGGCTTTAAAATATGTACCCCTGGCGCAAAATTTAAAAAAAAAAAACTTGGCGGACGTACGTACTTGTAACAACATTCTTTCCACTATTCACACGGTGGGGTGTCTGACCATCAATCAACACGACTGGTGTTTCAGTCATTCTAAAGGCCCAATAGTGCATTGAGTCAATCATGTTTTGCCTGGTTTTTCTGTGGATTATGGAATGAAACGTGTCCCCGCGCACTAGTGAGGCTGAAACATGTCTATCTCCCTAGTGGATTCAAAAAAGGTTCAAAGTCCTGAGTCAAATGTCAGACCAAAAACAGACTTGACAGTGCGCTACTCTCCTTACAAGCATTTAGGATTCACTATCACCTTCATGGGGTTGGCTGATGACAGAACCGAGTGGGGAGCCATGATCGCCAATGTCTGTTCTAGACAGGGCAACTGCTAATGACGATGATGATAACCAAAAAAAAAAAAAAAAGATTTCTACCTGTTCCTGTTCCAGTTTTTTTTTTTCCCTGATGAAGGTCAATTGACCTAAAACCTGATTTGTCTTTCATTTTCCTCCCCGTTTTATTGTATCATTTCTGTATTCTTTCTCAACGCCAGGGTTTGCTACTACGACTTTGCTTCAGCCTTGCTGCGAGCCCACAGATTTTCTGAGGTTTTTATAATACTTCGAAGCAGTTAATCTGCAGTTTTTTTTTTATTTTTTCTTTCTTTTTTTCATGATAATCAAATTTAACTGACTCACTACCATAAGCCGCTCTGAAGGCTTCATCAGAAAAACACTCGCTTCAAATAGTGCATGAAAATCACACTGAAAAATGTTATTTCTTAAATTCCCAAGAATTTGGCATTTTAGTAAATTTTATTAACGCTCTTCTATATAGCCGTATTCCTGATCTCCGGCTTTCAAAACGGGCAGTGTGAGAACTCCTTTCTCTGAAAGAAATTAGCTGGAGGTGAATCAGTTAACATTTTGCTCTATAAACAGCTACTGAAAGATTCCGTGCTGTCTTTGTAAGATACAGGAATTTGCCACAATTGAAGCATGAAAATGGACAGCTTCGCCGCTATAAGCTTCTCGCATGCCAGTATGACTTTCCTTCGCGGGTTTTCTGAGGGTGGTGTCGTACTAAGTCCAGAACAGGACAGTCAGCTGCTGGCAGACAAGAAAATTAGTGCACACCATAATTTCCTATAGTTTCTTACTGTATCCGGGACAAAACCTATCATAACAAGCCCGGTCACAGACGGTCAGCTTCTGCCATTATTTCTTGGATGTACATTTCGCTGTCAGCAACTGTCTGTGACTATCCTGGCCCACTTCAAAGTGCAGTTTGATTTCCATGTACCTCGCCAACTTTTCTGAAAACTGATTGCTGTGGCGCCAGATGACGCAGTGGCTTCTTTCCTTCATCTTTTCCCACTCTCTCTCTTTTGTTCCTTTTAGTATTGTTTCCCCTCTTTTCCCGCTCTCAAATTTCACTGTTGGCTAAGATAGTGTAACGAAAGAATGATTGATGTTGTTCTTGAACATTCCAGGGGGTCTTTCTCAGGTTTTTGTCGTTTTCTCTTTATAATTACGTCACATGCCTTGCTAATTGAGTACGTATAATATAACGTGAGCTAACTGACAAATGCAGATTTATTCACCTCTTGTTACATAATTCTTTCACGACGTTTCCATCGAAAGAAAGAACTTTTGGGGCAGCGTAAAGATACAAAAAATTACTTTGAAACCTACTTCTCCGTCTTGTGCATTTAAAAAAAAATTGTTCCTTACTTTCAACATCAGACTTTCTCTCTCTCTCTCTCTCTCTCTCCCTCTTCCCCCCCACCCCCCCCCCTTCCCGCCACCGGGAGTAACACAGAGCGGTAAGCACTTATTGAAGTAATCTCTCAACACGCATGTCACACACCGCTCAATAACTATAGGGGCTACTGGGTCACAACACACTGTTAATAGCAAAGGCGCACGTTTTCCCCCCCTTGAGTCGCTGGAGATCATGAACAATGGGGCCGCTCCAGGCCCATGGCAACTGTCAGCGACCACACCCTCACCCCCTTCCCCCACCCCTACCCTCTTTCCCCCAGACTTTTACTTTTTGAGTCTCTCCATTGATTTTACCAAAGTGAGCCTGGCATTTCAAGAAATTCAGGCCCCGCCAAAGTTGATTCCGCCTCACTTGTCTCCGGACGAATTTTCTCTCGCGAGCGATCATCACTCATTTTCTTCAATATCTTGTAACAGCTTTGGAAATTCAATAGTAAAGTTCCTGACGGCTCGCGTTTTTACAGGTTCTACCAAAGGTTACTTTCAAGCGTGTTCCAGACGCTCTTACAAATGTGTCACAATTTCAAACGTCCAGCTCTGTTAGTAGGTCATGACACCTGCCGCGTAACAGGAAAAAAAAACAACAACGCATGCGCCAGTTTACGTCAAACTCTTTTTTTAACAATACCATTTTATAGAAGCTCTCACAAATGAGCAATTAGAGCATGGAACTGTTCTGAAAGGAGAGTGTATTATATCTTTCTATTTTATTTTTTTTTTCGTTTTCCAAATGATAACATGGTCACTGAAGCATTCTCTAACAAATGCGGCATTTCTGACAATACCGTATTAGCCACTTCCAACAAATAGCAGTATAATCCATGAGTACACGCTGAAGTAATCTCAATATAATAGAGGTTTCTATGAAAGGATCATACATAGCGATGACTGTGACAAATCACGGCAAAGGCAAGGGTGAAAACACTGACAAAAACTTGAGAAAAAATAAAGAGAATGAAAGAAGGAAGCAAGGGAAAGAGTAAAAGTAATTTCAAAAAAAAAAACAACAAAAAACGAAAGGCTTAGATTATAAAAAAACGAAACAACGACTGAATTTGCATCTTCAACAGACTCTCCATCCATGAATTATAAGATAAGATAAGATAAGATAAGATAAATTTTATTCGTCCTTGTACAAGGAAATTTGTTTTGATCATTGAATACATAACAATACAGTTACAGAAGCAGAAAGTATGATACATAGCGCGCACACACACATATATACACACACACTGATAAATTAACTAAATTAACAAAATTAACAGTGCACACAATATGCTTCCCTAACTAAAACACATTGACCTGACACGCAGGACATAATTCAACTGTGCACAGATTACGATCAAGATGACGACATTATTGTAACATCCTAGTTGATGATGGAATAAACGATTTAAAGTAGCGCTCAGTGTTAGTTTTCTTTGACAACAGCCTTAAACTTCTTACAGATCTTATATATTCCTTGTTCAGGGGATGTTGGGGGTCATTTATAATAATATTAGCTTTTTTAATACAGGCACCAGTGTACAGCTCATCAAAATATGGCAGATCACAGATACAAATTTTTGGATGCTTTTTTAATTAAATTATTGATCTTATTTGTATCTTTTTGTAAGATGTTTCCTCCCCAACAGACAACTCCATACATCAAAACGCTCTGAATAGCCATGGTGTAAAATATTTTCAGAATGCTTTTGCTAACTTTTAAAAAGCGGAGCTTTCTGAGGAAATACATGCGCTGGTTGGCTTTCTTGTATACATATGTTACATGCGCATGCCAGTTAAGCAATGAATCAATAGTAATGCCAAGATATTTGGCCTCTGTGACAATTTCAACCTCTTCATTGTTGATAGTAAGAGGGCAAACAGGATCGTTGCTATTTTTCCTAAAGTCAAAAACAAGCTCTTTTGTTTTCTTAACATTCAGTAGAAGATAGTTGTTATTACACCAACAATGAAAGGATTGTACAATGTTAGAATATTCGTGGCCAGAGTTAGGTTTTTGACGAGTTAATAAATGAATGAAAGAAGTGGGCGTGGCAATAACATTTAATCCCACCAGGACAAGGACACGAAGAATGAGAGAAAGAACAGCCGGAACACTTGATGCACAGACAAACAGAAGAGACATAACAATGTTATGAGGGGCGTTGCTCTGTCCTACGTGACCTCGTATGCCCAAGGTACAGGAGTCAATAAATCAGCAGCAGTGACAGACAGACAGACAGACAGTGACATAACATAAAACACAGACACATAAACACAGTTCGAGTCTTTTTTTTTCAGTCTGATTTAGTCTCACTTTCCGACAGCTGACTCCAGATTGTTTGGGCGCCAACCCGTGAGACAGACTAGTTTTTTGAGTCTTGCCAGAGCACGCCGGGGTCTCGTCTTACACTAAAACCGAGGCGAAACAAATTTGACTCAATGCGCCAGCGGTCTGAATCGACAGACTGTTTTTGAGTTTGAATTTGCGAAAAGCATCTCGACACGACAACGGCCAATTTTATGCTGGGAAGAAACAAGACCATGGACACAATACAGCAGCAATGATGGAACAGAAGGAGGAAGGAAACCCTCCCAGGAAAGCTCACCAACCATCCGTAGAATCGACAGACGCACGGAGTGACAGAATGAAAAACAGACGGAAGAACTGGTTTAACAAACGGCGTAAAGATTTTGTACGTCACACACACACCAGCCAGGTTAGAGACAAAACCATAACGTCAAACTTCGAACATCCCGCGTACAGTACAGTACAGTGCTATTATGCCACGAGAAAGCTCCGTCTAAAATCTCCAATAAATCAATATGGCTACATAATTGGCTCTACAAAACCTCTAATTCACACAAAAAATGGGCTCGCAGACACACGCAACGTACAATGTAACATTAGTAATGCATTAAGAATACACGTCTTCTATAAGTACAGGTTGCAGCCACCCCCCGCCCCATTTACGCGTCTGTTCCGCAGGTTTCCACACGCGCATATCGATTTGCGCAGCGCAGACTACGCCCGATTAGCATTCATAGGTATCTATTTTTAGGCCCACGTTTCTCGAAACAATTAATGATGGGTAAATACGGTGGCTGCTGTCCACGCATAGAGAAATCGCTTAAACGGAACGGCCGTTTAAAGGGTGCACCGGATGACACTGCAACTGCTGTGACGCAACAGGAAGTGAATCGTGCGGAGATTTCAAAATGGTCATTTTTCTGGTTCTGTTCCAAGTCGGTGCAGAGATATTCGATGCCCCTTGTAAATGTATCATTTGGTTTAAGCTCACCGAGAGCAGCCCAAAGTCCTAACACCATTTTTTTTTTTATTTGTCTGTCTCTGATGCATGCACTTGATTAACAGAGAACATACATATAACATGCATGTACATTAATGACGTTTTTCACACAAAGATGCATGAAGTTATATAGCAATGAGACGATGAAACGATGCACTGAGTGCAGTTTGGCCTTTGAAGTTAATGTATACCATTCCAAATTGAACCGCCTTGGAAAACAGCATGACAAAAGCATCAGTCAGCATAAACGACATGCATAGAAAGACAAGCTCTTGAAACTCAGATCAGATGGTGGTAAAATGACAACTAACACGATGTTAAATATATGCACAGCTCACGACTATCTCATCTGACAGACAGACAGACGGACGGACGGACAGATAAACTGGTAACCGACCAATGGGCACATAGATAGATAGATAGATAGATAGATAGATAGATAGATAGATAGATAGATAGATAGATAGATAGATAGATAGATAGATAGATAGATAGATAGATAGATAGATAGAAATGTATATTACAGAGATAGAGAGAGATAAACAGACAGATAGATAAAGAGATAGACAGACAGACAGGCAGACAGACAGACAGACAGACAGACAGACAGACAGACAGACAGACAGACAGACAGACAGACAGACAGACAGACAGACAGATAGATAGATAGATAGATAGATAGATAGATAGATAGATAGATAGATAGATAGATAGATAGATAGATAGATAGATAGATAGATAGATAGATAGATAGATAGATAGATAGATACCTATTCAGTACATACCACTGCCAATCTCAGCGTACCCCCAGCTCTAGGCCAGTAGAATTAATTGCCTTCAGCTAAAGGTTTATAGTGAAAAGATTGTCATTAACAGACTGGTAATTACTTCAGGTTTGCTCAGGATTAAAAGACGTCGGCAAATTGTTTATGATTTTTTTATACGAAGATCAAAACTAGGAAATTGGCTCCATGTGTTACCGTCTGAAGTGGTTAGAGGAATAGCATATACCTGTCTGTTTCCCAACTGTTAAATGTATGCATTTTTAATTAGTCTACGTACGCAAATGGCCACAATTTCCGCACGAAATATGCAAAGTATTTAGTTTCGTTATTTGGTGCTCTGAAATATTATTTTGTTCTTCTTCCTCCTCCTTTGTGAAAACTGTCTTTCAGTCTCGCTTTCATGTACGTTGGGCTTATTTGCTCCCTCTATTCTGGGGACTGAGTTTTCTCTCGCCCTTGGTAGCTCCTCTTTCTGCATAAAGGTCTCTCTCTCTCTCTCTCTCTCTCTCTCTCTCTCTCTCTCTCTCTCTCTCTCTCTCTCTTTCTCTCTTCAAATTTGCCTGTCAGACACCCCCTCCCACACACACACCCTTTTCTGTCTTTCGTCTCTCTCCCTTTCATCCATTTTTCAATCATCCACCCATCCATCTTCTCAAAGCTCTCTCTCTCTCTCTCTCTCTCTCTCTCTCACTCTCTCTCTTTCCACCCCTCCCCCTCTAATTGTGTCTGCTGGTTACCCCATATCAGGTGAGATAAAAGAACTGGATATCTCTCATGCTTGAGCAGTTGGGTGCAATTAAGCGTTAGTAATCGTCCAAGGAAGACTAGGTATTCGCACAGCATCGGAGAGGGGAAGAGTGACAGACAGTGAGACAGAGCGAGAGAGAGATAGACAGAGAGAACATAGGGAGAAGAGAGAGAGAGAGAGAACGAGACGCACAAACAGTCAGAAAAACGAGTGAGGGAAAGAGAGATAGAGAGAGAGAGAATGAAAGACAAACAGATATTTATGATTACAGCGCCGGAGGGACAGGGAGAGATGTCAAAAGCATCAGCTGATTGAATACAGCTACCCGGAATGACTTTCTACCCTAAGACACAGAGCAAGCTGACCATGTTCATATACCATTACACTGCCGGCCCTCGGTGACCGGGTTTATCAGATTCATGCTGTTTTAAGCTTTTGATTAGTATCGGGCCGTTTTTATTACGTCCAAAATCTCCGCCTTTTCCCATTTGTCGGGCGGGCAAAATCGACTACAGGA
This sequence comes from Onchidella celtica, assembly GCA_963931925.1. NCBI lineage: Eukaryota > Metazoa > Mollusca > Gastropoda > Systellommatophora > Onchidiidae > Onchidella > Onchidella celtica. The sequence continues at coordinate 33,025,824 of OZ007576.1, read as the reverse complement.
CATTGGATATTTAGCACTGATCAGTTGTTTTACAAAGATTCATCATCCACAGTTTTCTCATTTCTCTAGACATTATTATGATTCTTCTTCCTTCTTTTTCATCTCTCTCTCTCTCTCTCCCTCTCTCTCTCTCTCTCTCGCTCTCTCTCCCTCTTTCTCTCTCTCCCTTTCTCTCCCTTTTTTTTTCTCTTTCTCCCTTTCTGTTTCTCTCTTTCTCTCTCTTCCCCTCGCTCTCTCTGTCCCAGCCTTTTCCATAAACATGCCCGCCTCCCATCGCTATCTTTCAGCCCCATCAAGGACACCGCCTATGAGTATGATAATATTCACCAGCCCATATCGGCCGTGTCACTCTGCGCTCCCCTGGGAGTCACCATAACGAGACACCACCAGTGTAAATTTGGTCGGTCACTGTTACGGGAATATTCTCTCTCTCTCTCTCTCTCTCTCTCTCTCCCCCTTCCCCGTCAGTCATCTCCTTTGATTTCCCCACTTTCTTTCTCTCTGTGTTCCTTCGTTCGTGCCCGCCATCTCCTGGCGCTCATCATCATAAATGAAATCTGGAAGTTTACTCACGAAGAGAGATAACATTTGCCTGACTAGTGTTTGTAATTTGGGGGGGGGGGGTGACTGGGAGGAGCTGGGGGGGAGGTGGAGAAAAGGAGAGGGAGAGAGTGAGAAGACAGAAAGAGAAGAGAGAGAGAGAGAGAGACAGACATGTATAAGAACATAGAAAATAAGGGAAAAAAGGTAAAGATCAAGACTGAGACAGACAGATAGGCGGACAGACAGATAGACAGACAGATAGATAAGAGGACAGATAGACAGATATATAGGTGGACAAACAGAGACAGACAGATAGGAGGACAAACAGACAGACAGACAGAGGCAGAGACAGAGCAAGAAAAACAGAGAAAAAGAGAGAGAGAGCAAGAAAGACAAAAGTAAAACACGACAAAACAACTAGAAAGGCAGACTGAGAAATCAGCTTTTCCGCTAATGACACTCAATACTTCATTGTAATTAAGGGATAATAACAGCGTCTTGTACCAGCTTTCTTTTTTCCTTCCTCATCTTCTCATTCTTCTTTCTCTCTTTCTTCTTCTTCTTCTTCTTCTTCTTCCAAGACAATGGGTGACAATCCAAATTTACCGTGGAAACCGTCAGTTACAGCATGGTCATTATTACTATGTTGTTGTTTTTTTCTTGTTTACCAGCGACAACATGCATGCAGACAAATCCCTGATGTTTCATATTGTATGCAAATCTGAATTTTCACTGAAAATCTTTCCCTCTTTGGAAGAGTTTTCTCCAAAATTAGGCCTTTCAGCTTGAGCTCCATTTCGCCAGATCCACTCACATGTTGCCGATTTACAATGTTTGGAATACTGGCTTTTGTGTAAAGTTTAGAATGAAATTTCCTCTATTCTTAACGCAAAAATACATAATCTCTAGCTGAAAATCAATAAAAATCCCTTTTAATCTCTTATGTGCATTCCTATTCAAGGAAAACTTGGGCAAATATTGCAAAATAATTGCTGCTATTAAGGCTCATCTCTTGTCTGCGACAGGGTGATTGACAAGTATTGCACATTGAGAATTGGGTAGAACCTTCTCTGGGACGATACTGCGTGTTTATATACTAGTCTCGATGATGCAAACGTTTCGTATGTTTCAGTTTGGAATACGAAAAGATTGTGAGAGACAGACAGACAGACACGGAGAGAGGAAGAGAAAGACAGAAAGAGAGAGAGAGAGAGAGAAAGAAAAAGATAGAGAGGACGAGAGAACGAAAAAGAGAGAAACAGAGAATGAGAGAGAAGACACAGAGAAAGCAATAGACAGAGAGAAAGAGAAAGATAAACAGAAAGAGAGAAAAAGAAAAAGATAGAGAGAAGGAGAGAGAAAGAAATAGAGAGAGAGAGTGCAGAAAAATGGCAAATCTTTCATTTTATAAACCTCAGTATTCATATAATTTTTCCCCCCTTTGGAAATGCTTTCTCAGGAATTTGGTGTTCCTCAGTAAGCCCCATAAGCTCTATACACACGTACTCGTGTATTCGTACATCCAATGCCAACAGAAACACCTCCTCAACAGCAGCAACAATACCTTAAAAACCACAACAACGACAACAACGACAACAACAACAAGTAATCATCACAAACTAGCAACATTGACAAAAACACACAGATACACACGGAACTTGATAGATGAGTTCAGCTCAAAGGGAATCTGCTGACACAATGATGATTATGTTTACCATCGTCTTGATTCGCTTCATTGGTCTTTGATCTGCTTTGTTATTGTCAGGTATTCTCTCTCTCTATCTCTCTCTCTCTCTCTCTCTCTCTCTCTCTCTCTCTCTCTCTCTCTCTCTCTCTCACGTTTTTCCCTTTGTCAGCTCATAAGGAGACTAGGAAAAAAAAAAAGACAACTCAGAAATCTCTCTCTCTCTTTCTTTCTCTGTCTCTCTCTCGTTCTCTCTTTCTCTCTCTCTCTTTTCTCTCTCTCTCTGGTTTTTTCTCCTTTGTGGGCTCTTAGAGAATGGGACAGAATACAGAAATCAGTTCTCTCTCTCTCTCTCTCTCTCTCTCTCTCTCTCTCTCTCTTTCTTTTCTCTCTCTCTCTAGTTTTTTCTCCTTTGTGGGCTCTTAGAGAATGGGACAGAATACAGAAATCAGTTCTCTCTCTCTCTCTCTCTCTCTCTCTCTCTCTCTCTCTCTCTCTCTCTCTCTCTCGCTCTCTCTCTCTCTCTCTCCTTCGTCAGCTCATACGGAAACTGGGAAAGCGATCAAGTGCGAGCGTACCTTTTGTTTTCTTTCTGGCGCAGGAGTTTGGCGTAGCAAAGTATGTATGACAACAAAAAATGTGATACGTGTTATTGAACTCTGCAGCGAAAGGATTACATAATTACATTCTCCAAGAAAAAAATTATCCGTGATTGAAAATAAAAACAAACGTTGCTATAAACAATTCCTGCAGAAGCGAGGAGAAATAAAAACCAAAATAAAAGAAGTTATAAATATTTTCGACAAACTGGCAAGGGAAGAGCCAATCATAAGAAGACATATAAACTCATGTAAACAGCGTCTGACCAATTTGAAGACGTCATCCGTGTAATGTTAAGCTAGGACAAAACAATGTACAAGATTTATGGTACACAGTTAATGTGATGTTGTTGATTATTTCCATTGTGGTTGTTGTTGAATTTTTAATTAAATTTTTATTACTTTTTTCTTTGGCCTGGATTTAAAAAAATACTATTAAAAAAATATTTTAAAATTCTCTTAATGTCTATACTGGTAGTCTGTTGGTGTCCAATGAAGATGCCGTGTGTGTGTGTGCTCAGCGACGAGCTCAACGTCTGTGACCAAGTAAAAGCACGTGCAAATTTTCATAGAAATCTAATAACCGGTTTTCTTTCTGTGAAAGTGGATGATAATGTAGTCTACAGCAAGTTTCACGGGCTGTAATTGAACTGGCTGATTTGTTGTGGGGAGGTATGGAGAGGGGGGAGGTATGGAGAGGGGGGAGGGGGGGGCGTTGAAACACAGAGAGACAGAGACACACAGAGAGCAGACAGACAGTGAAATAAGCCTTGCGACATATGAATGAAGGAGTGCAAAAAGAACAGGTTTTAAAAAGGTTTAGAACTTAATGCTGTTCCAGATTTTTCAACTCCCTGCTCTACCTGGAAAAGCTCAGGTTACATTAAATCTGGACGCTACGCTACTCCCCTCCCCCCCCCCCCCCCTCCCCAATCGCCTTTCCTCCCAGGTCTGATGTTTCCTCAGTCAGTACACAGTTGCTTATCTCCATCTCTCTTCCCCCCCCCCCCCCCCTATGAGCTGTGGCATACACTGACGGATGGGGCTTGCAGTGACTGACAGGTGGCTTGTCTCACTCCCAGCCTGGGGTAGACAACAGGAAAAACATGGCAAAACTGGCCAGACACTATTATACTGGAACATTTCCCATCTCTCTCTCTCTCTCTCCCTCTACTTTCCTTTCCTTCTTTTGGTTTCTATTTTTGCTTTCTTTTTTCTTAAACTTCCAACTTATTTTCCAAAGTTATATAAATGTAATCTATACTCCTGGATTTCTTTAAATCGGTATTTTGTTTTCTTTTTATTGAAGAAAATATTCTCTATCCACCGACATACCGAGGGCCGGATCGTAATTATCGTAACTCGACTTTTTGCAAAAAAGAAAATGAGAAATTTGGCATGCTTCAAGCCCTTGCCAGTCCCCATGTTATCTTATAAGTTGGAAGTTACATTCTGAAAACTATGTGTTAAATAACGTGTTTTTTCTTTGTTTGTTTTTTTAAAGATTGTCACTATTTAGTCCGATTCAGTTATGTTTTTTTTTTTCCTAACAAATTTGTAGAAAATGAGTTACGATATTTTACCATGCAGTTCCCGATACAGTGATATAGTGTATTTGCTATTCAATCGATTTAAACAACAGAAACCTCCACCTTAACCCACGGTTCTATCTCATTAAATTTGTGTTTCGGTCATACTCTCCCCACCCCATTTCTTCCCCCCCCCCCCCCAAACCATCATTTCAGGAATGCTCAGATTTCTCTTTGATCACATCCTCCCCGCTTTCTTCATTTACCCGTATGATACATTACAGCGTGTGTCTTTAAGTGGGAGAGGGGAAAGAGAGGGAAAGAGAGAAAGAGAGAGTGTGTGAGTGTCAGATAGAGAAGATATTTATATATATAAGGAGAAAAAAGAGACACGGAGAGAGAGAGAGAGAGAGAGAGAGAGAGAGAGAGAGAGAGAGAGAGAGAGAGAGAGAGAGAGAGAGAGAGAGAGAGAGAGAGATGAAGAAAGAGAGAGTGAGAGAAAGAGACAGAAAGCGAGAGAGAGATAGACAAAGAAAGAGAGAAAGAGAGATACAACGAGACAGAAGGAGAGAGAGAGAGAAAGAACAGACAGAGAGAGATGAGGTTGGAGGGATTTGTGTTTCAGTTTTTGTTTTTTGTTGTTGTTGGGTTTTTTTTGGTTTTGGACCGGGGGGGGGGGGGGTGTGGTGTCTGTTTCTTACTTTTCGCTATCTAGTAAAATATGTGTATGTGTATATCATGAGTGCCAATACCTTGCGAGTGTGTGTGTGTGTGCACGCTGGTATTATTACCTTGTGTGAATGTGCATAGCTTTTGGGGGAGATTTTTTTTGTGTGGCGACACAGATAAATTAACTACGTTTGACACTTCTTCCTCCCCACCCACCCCACGGCCATGTACTCACACTTAGACCCTCCCGCAATCGGGTAAATCGCCCTAATCACCAGGCCAGCTGCTGCAAATAATACCAGTATATTAATTAAGACAGAGGAATATAATGTATTAACCAGAAGTGGTCCCAGCCCTGAGCGATGACTTCGAACCTGAAACCTCTCGCAACCGGACTAGGCGCCCAATCCACCACACCACACTATGCCGCTAATAATGAAAATGTCAATCGACAAGTTGAGAGGCAGCTCAGGTATGCAGTTAGCTAGCTTGCCGACAGCTTCCAACGTCAACCTCAATCAAGTCTTATCGTCCGTTTTGTTTTTTTTGTTTCGGTTCTCTCTCAAACATTAATTATGTACATTCTTCTTCTTATCCTTTCATTTACCGTCATTCTCCACCTGTTTCCCCCCCCCCCCGAACCACCACCAACACCCCCCCTCCCAACACATACACCTCTCTCCCTCTCTTTCACTCTCTCTCTCACTCTCCTCCTCCTCCTCCTTTGATATCTCCATCTCTTACATCCCTCTCACTCACAGCATTTCTCACTTTCATCATATCGATTTTCTCTCTCTCTCTCTCTTTCTCTCTCTCTCTCTCTCTCTCTCTCTTTCTTTCTCTCTCTCTCTCTCCTACCCTCTCCCCCTCTCGTTCACATTCTTAGTACTTTCCTCCATTCATCCACTTCAACGGCCTCCATGTCACCCTAACATTTCTCCCACCTTCTGTCTCTCTCTCTGTCTCCTTTCCTCTCTCCTACAACAAGGCATGACTATCGCTTTCCGCATCTAACATCAATCTCTGGTCGTTTTTTTTTGTTTTTTTTTTCACTCTACCTCTTGATCTTCCACTGATTACCGCCACTGTTGACACTCGGGATCTCGTTAATCTTCCTTTAAACATACCTAATTACATGGTATACCTCCACTACCCCACTTTCTCTCCATCCTCCTCAATGGACCTCCACCCCCCAAAACAAAAACATTACAAGAAAGCAACATTATTCATCGCTCTCTTGAAGCATCAATACAGAGGAAAAATACAGCAGATAGTGTTTACCCTCCGCAATTCGCCTCAACAACACACTCCAGATAGAAGTGTGCCATATTCCACCAAGGTTCCTTACCATGTCAGTCCATGTATGCCTGTTATTGAATTTATACATGTTTATGTAATGATGCCTAAGATGTGTGTACCATGTTATGTGCTCTTAAACGTTCTGAGACAGAGAATTTCCTCAAGATAAAAGTGATTCTTATCTTGTCCATCTTATATATTTTACCAGCACCTTGCCTATCCAGTTATTATTTGTTTGTTTCGCTTATCGAGAGTGGGCACAGAATAGGGAACTACCAGAAAGCGAAATAAGCCCAATTTTCGTGACTGCAGGAAGTATGCGCACCGCCATTTTGGATGAGATGCAACTTCACTTGACTCATTCAGTGATTCATTGACGATCGTGTTGGAGATTATTTATCTTTCGCCCCTGATATTTGCAAACTAGGATTCATTAGTCAGATGAAAGGGAGATACCTAATTCATATTGTTCTGGATATATTTATTAATTTATTTGCATTATCAGCGAGTGTATTACAGATCTAGATCCACATTAGAATTAGGTCGAAGAACAGAAGTGGTGACTTCTGGCTGACACCTACATTTTTACTTTCTGTATCGTCGTTGTGATTAATGTGATTGTTCTTTTGATACACCAATCCCACTGTTCTAATGCAAAATAAGAATGACCAACGACGGTACAAATAATGTTTAAATTCTTTTACAGAAATGAATTTCGGAATACATTCAAGGAAAAATGTTTCAGCGTTCGTAGTAAGTTACATTAAATATCGTTGCGCGCATGTCTGGTTACGAACAATGATTCAATCTCATCCAAAATGGCGCAGTGTAGTCAAAATTGATGACGTATTCCTGCCTTGTGTCTGTTCTGGTAGTATCTCTATTCTGTGGGGGCGGGGGACTGGGGACAGGACGTGCATCCATTTACCAACACCAGCAGGCTGTTTCAGAAGTAAGGTATGAGTTCGTCACAATGTCGTCTATGTGCGTTAATCCATTGAGCATTTCCTTTGGATACTTCAACATCTAGAGTCAACAACTACTCTTTCTTCATCATCTTCTGTTCTACAATCCCCCGTCATTTCATGCACCCTCCCAACCTACTTACCCTCCCTCCAGCCCCACCCCTCCTTCACCTTCATCGCCCCCTTCGCCTGTTAACCTGGTTCTCTATATTCCCAGTTTTTCCTCCCATTTTTCCACCCCCGAAATCCCCGACTGACAAACGAGACGTAATTAGGAAATCGTCATCCATCATTCATTTTCGGGTGGCTTCACAGGGAACAAATTTCCACCTCTCTTCACTTCACCGACATTCACTTTTTCTGCCGTCATTATTATTTTCTGCGTGTTTGTGTATATATAGGTCTGTGTGTGTGCCTGCCTGCTGCCATTATTTCTTCCACAACGAGTTCTGTCTGTCCTTTCCAAATTGCTGTCATTTCCCACCAGCCTCCCACTCTAGATAAACTAGTTATTTAAATTTGCTGGTGATGTTTTTTTTTGTTTTTTCTCCATCTCTCATTCCTTCACTGGCTGTCTCTCATTTCTTTAAAGAATTGTTGTTAACTCACTTGTTTTTAAGACACAGAGACCGAGAATGCATTTTATTCTTCCTCCGTGGGTGGTTGATGGGTGCTTCTGGTACGGTAGGGTCTCCTTCCCGTCCTATCATAGGGTCTCCTTCCCGTCCTATCATAGGGTCTCCTTCCCGTCCTATCATAGGGTCTCCTTCCGTCCTATCATAGGGTCTCCTTCCCGTCCTATCATAGGGTCTCCTTCCCGTCCTATCATAGGGTCTCCTTCCGTCCTATCATAGGGTCTCCTTCCCGTCCTATCATAGGGTCTCCTCCAGGTCCTATCATAGGGTCTCCTTCCGTCCTATCATAGGGTCTCCTCCAGGTCCTATCATAGGGTCTCCTTCCCGTCCTATCATAGGGTCTCCTTCCCGTCCTATCATAGGGTCTCCTTCCGTCCTATCATAGGGTCTCCTCCAGGTCCTATCATAGGGTCTCCTTCCGTCCTATCATAGGGTCTCCTCCAGGTCCTATCATAGGGTCTCCTTCCGTCCTATCATAGGGTCTCCTTCCCGTCCTATCATAGGGTCTCCTCCAGGTCCTATCATAGGGTCTCCTCCAGGTCCTATCACAGGGTCCCCTCACGTCCTATCACAGATATATTCTATCCTCTTGTTTCTTTCCCTGTACAATGTGACGCAAACTCAAATTCCTCCGTCTTGTTCTCTCATTTCACTACAAAAACATTCTTTTCTTTTTACTTTGCTCACTGACAGAACCCATTTGTCCTTTTCCTGCAGTCTTTCATTCTCTAATTAATTGTTTGGCTTTCTTTTTTTTCTTTTAATTATGCAAGAAATGTAATACTGACAAATAGTGCTCGTTTGAAAGAAAAAGTAACAACAAACTCATAATAAATCGTGTGTTGGCAACCATAATGCTTCAAGTCAAAAATCGCCAAATTGAGAAAAACGTATTCGAAATTTGTCCACTTCAAGAAAATTCAAATAACTGTAATCATTTCAACACGGTCACATGGATACTTTGTTAGGTTATGAAATCAAGTCACATGCCCTGTGTCTTGGATAGACTATCTACATCATTTAAGAACAATGAATAAAATTGGACATAACACATTCTGGTTGATAACCCTCGACATATTACTCAACATTACAATCTATACCATGAACGATTTCAAAACATCCATTGTGTAGTGTACAATTACAAAAAAAAAAAAAATGATAGAAACCAAACCATCCTAAAGGCAGAGCATATTAAGTTAAAAACACACACACAAAAGTAAATGATGAGATAAAAATAAATTATATAACAATATTAAAACAGCAGAACGCATGACACACAGAAACATGTGCATCATCTGAATGTTCAATTACGCGGGACGTGTGCCAAAATAGTGTCAGGGTTGATGACGAAAGCACATCGACACGCGATGACAATCTGCTCGGGTCAAGAAAGCAACAACACAGTAAGGCACAGGAGTGAACAAGCAGTGGTTCTAAACCTTCTGAAAGCTGTCTTCACCTTTCATTCAATTGTCACAGATTTTTTTTTTGCTCCCTGGAAAGGAATTTCAAACCTAAGGGCAGGAACCCCAAACTGGGAAGGAATATGAATGGACACTGTATATGAAATGAAATACCGATACAGATAAGTATAGAAGCGATCGTGAATTAACAGTTCACAGAAATGGTTAGACGGCTATTCAAAATGGAGGAGGAATTTTTAACATTACGTCATGTAGCGTACATTGCTTAATGGCATAGGTGTACCCCCATCTAAGTCAAGGAGTCCCCACCCCCCCCCCCCTTCCAACCCCACCACCACCCTCAAATCTTCCTCCGGATTAAGAACCACTGTGAAAGACAGAAAAGGCGGTGAGAGGCGCGCCATCCACGAACTGGGGAATAATTATTGAGCAACATTTTTCATAATAAGCATTACTGCTGTGTGAAACCCAGCTCGGTTACTCAGTCACCAGGGGAGATACAGAAGCCAATTATAGGAATTTGGTAAGTTATAAGAGACAGCAACAACTATATCAAGGCCCTGTAATGTTGCTGCCTGGATTATGTAAATAGAGATGAGCCACTCGCCCTCAATTTTGCTCACGGGGAAAAGGTTGCAATGAATGAGTAAGGATATCCATTCTGACAGCTGGTGTGTTGGCGAGTCCAACTGGTGTGGTGCTGATGGCTGTCCCAGACCTGGAGTCCATGAAAATAATACAGAGAAAAGGGAAGAAAAAAGACCATAGGAACAAATAAGAAAGGAGTGACGGAACGCAAAAGTACGGCAGGAATGAAATGCATGGGAGTTAGGAGTATGTGCGTGTGTGTGTTTGTGAGTTTGAATTTGAGTTTAATGGCATGTCGACATGATAACGGCCAATTTGGTTTGGGCCTTTCGCGGTTTCTTCCCTATCTGACTGTGGGTTTGTTTCAGCCTTTCAGATTCTTATAAATACGATCAAGTGGAAGTGAAATTAAAAATCTCTCTCTCTCTCTCTCTCTCTCTCTCTCTGGGCGTGTCTGAGAGAAACAGAGTGAACAAAAAGTGTTGGCTATGTATAGTTAAACTTTAGAAGACGAGTCGTGTAGGCTGGTCGATGTCTAGTTACATCCGAGACACAGAACACCGAAACGAACCATTCCTTCTCCCACCAGAATTATGTCCACAAATTGCGCGCGTATAAATAGGGTAAGTACTGGTCAGTTTCGTTCAATTATGAAGGAGTGTGGTGTACATTGTTGCATGGTTGACATCGATGATAAGCGCAAATCGACGGACGGAATTTGGCGAGTTAATTCGTCACGGTATACTGTGTCTCGGATGACAGTATTGAAGAAATCTTGGCTATGTCTAGTTATAGTGTAGAAGAAAAGTTTGCCATGCTTTAACACAAAACCAAGTGTCAATTCAGATATTTCTATGATACAAAAAAGGAAAGTGGACACATTGTGTAAACATCAAGAAACACAATGTAAAACTCCCCCAAAAAATGATACAAGAAAATAAAAGAAATAAATAAACTAAAATAGCAGCTTCAGTTTTTTGACGAATGCACATAATGCACGACGTTTGCCGGAGTAATGAGAGATACACCACAGCGTGAGCCAAGATCAGAAGACGTTCTAGTTCGAAAAACTAAAACAAAAATACAAATGAAAAAAAAAACAACAACCAGAATTATGTAATACCGAGCGGGGATTTCCTGAGAAAAAGGTGCAAAGTGATAACTACAATTAAGTAAAAATAAAACAGGTTATGTCAGTTATAGAAATGAAAAGTGTCGCACTTCAGCGAAAACAGGGCGTGTATGAGTGTACTTTTCCCGCACACAAAGATTCAGTCGTTGGTGTATAGTGAACGGGATTTAATGACACAGTTACTATATTTAAATTTACCGGTAACGTCATGGGACATTCGAACTGTTCAACGCGGTGGTTAAGCACAGTTGTTATGGACTTTGTAAGGGCGATTCGAAGCACAAAGATCAACTGCACATGAAAAGTGTGTACAAAGTCCATAACTGTGCTTAACCGCCGCGCTGAACAGTTCGAATGTCCCATGACGCAAATCTAAATATAGTAACGATGTCCTTCAATCCCCTTCCCTATTTAGTGACGTGACAGAATTTGAGAAGCTTTTAGACAGAGTTGCAGAGCATTGCCGGTCAGACAGATAGGTAGGCATGACCATGATAATAAATATTAATACAGTTCTACAAAAATAACCGAGAAATTTTGATACAGCCTTTATAAAACATGATTAATACGTCTCCCGTTAGGGGACCGTAGTGTTTCAAACAGCAAAGCTCTACTGAACAGTGAACACAACCTCGTAGTTTCGCTAGTCGGAATTCTAATTAGACTCCCGTCACCTAGCAACATCATAATAATAATAATTAAAAATTCCGGACGCAAGTTTATACTGACACCGGTGCCCTTAAACGCTCTGTGAGAGAATTTCCTCATAGGACATTAAAGTGATTCTTATCTTATCTATCTTATATAACGAAATAAGCCCATAAGCTATGTGAAAACCATAAATATTAGTAATAATCTCATTCACCAAAAAGGAAGAACACCAGACCTATCCTGAAAGCTGCTGAACGGATCAAAATGGCAAATAATATAATACTTTTAATTTCGATTCTATGATTTTTGTCCCACATGACAGAGGCTTAGCATAAACTAAAGTACGGATTTCCGTGATATTAGCAAACTAATGTAGTGAATAATGTAAAGAGGCTGGCCCATGATAGAGAGGGATGGAAAGTGTTTGTTGGTGGCCTATACCCTGATCCAGGGTGAGAAAGGCAATGGTGATGAATGTAGTACCTAGAAAGAAATATGACCAAAAAAAAAATCATAGTTCCTCGACTCTATAGACTGCTCTGCAATGTTATGGACAAACACCCTATCCTTCAATCCAGCCCCAATTCACTGCTTAACACCATCCTATAGAGTGAAATATTGTGTTCTATCTGTCCATCTGGGTTATAACTCTGCGCTACTAATAGTTTCTTTTGTTCGCTATAAAATGGAATACAATGAATACAGCGGGACGATATGCCATTTTCTTTGATTCCCTATGCAGTCTTTTCCATAATACGATAGTGCTTAGCCATGAAGTATGACCACATACGCACACACATATATACAAACACAGGCAAACATGTACACAAACACACCGCACACAGACACACACAGTCGGATGAGAAACCTTGGCAGAAAAACATCATGTCTACAGCTGGCAAGAAAAAGAACCAAAAAAAAAAAAGAACTATGGCCATTTGCAGTCGGCTTAACTTTATTCATGTGGACGAGAAAGTAATCATTTCGTCCGACACGCGGGGTATGGGTTGTCAACCTGGACTCATCCATTTTTAACCAGATCGCATCAATCTGCCCTGGGATTTCTCCCCAGACACACTCCATTGCCTTGTCTACATGACAACCAATAGCTTTGGCGCAATAACACACTAACAGGAAAGCCAATCGTTTGGCTCAATAGTACGATTTTATTTCCTCTTACACGAAAACCAGTGATCTGGCACCTGAGTGTACACATTTTTGGTCCCGTCTACACGAAAACCAATAGCTTTGGCGCAAAAGTGAACTACAAGAATGCCAATAGTTTGGCGCTGTAGTACGGTTTTGTTTCCACTTACGTGAAAACCAATGATCAGGCGTCTGGTACAGTGATTTTTGTTTCCATCTACACGAAAACCAAAAGCTTGGCGCAGTAGTGCCAGCGTTTGGTGGTGAATTTCACTGGCGCGCTTAAGCGACCATCTACATCATACGAGTAGCTCTTCAACAGCACAGTTTATTATCCACAGTAGACTGGGGCGTGGCGTGAGTTTGAGTTTGAGTTCACACAATAACGGTCACTTTGTGTTAGGAAAAAAGTAATATATCAGACCGATAGGACAGAAGGATACCCTATCAGGAGCGTCTACGGACCAACCATCAGGCGTGGCGTGAGGCTCAGTCCAAACAGATTCCGCTTTAATAAGATAATATTATGCACCTTTACATAATCCAGATACTGGAAATTTGGTTACACAGCTTTATCATACCTACACACATAAGTAACATACACAGTCACATCTACACACCCGCCTACATAGCATAATCACTTGCCTACACACACACACCCACAAAATGTACATGAATGACTACGTACACATACAGAAATCCACAGCAACTGCTACGGTCCGTAATAGGAGGAATCTTGCAATTGTGCATGAGGCTTTTCAACCCCCCCCCCCCACACACACACTTTTTTTTTCTTACGAGGGAAGGGAGGGCGGGGGAAAAGGGAAGGTAAGTGTAAAAAATGTAAAAATCTATAAATCCAACCCTTTTGTGAATGAATTGGAGAGCCTAATCAAAAGACAGCCAGAGAAACGACAACAGTCAATTAGTGCCAGGAAGGGCCAGGACAAGATGATAACGCACGTCTCTCTGACCAGACCAGAGTTGGCCATTAGCGGGAGCCACGGGGTTTCGCTATTGTCTTGCCGGGACAGTCAGCTTTTGCAAAGTTACTGTTTTGTGCAAAAGGCTTCCTGTATTCTGTTTGTTTGTTTCTGGAGTCTCTTTCAGCACACTGAGATTGTCTCACATACACAGCTTGGGCCCCTGCAGATGAGTGCCTTAAATCTAGGAGATTTTGATCGACCAACTAGATGGGTGGTGTTGGTGACGTCACGACTAAAAAAAAACATGAAAAATTAGTCGGTTAGAGCCGATCCCGAATAGGATCCGAACCTATAACCTCTCGCACCTGGCCCGACCAAGCTGGCAGCCCATCTACTGAGCCATTCCAATAAATAAATAAATAAACAGGTACCCCATTCTGTCCTGAGGGTCCAATTTCAAAGTACATGCTACTCGTACTGATAAAAGGACATACCCTTCAGACGATACAATGTGTTCCTGCAAATCGATCATCTACCCAAGCGTAACTTAAAACAAGTGGCATTCTCTTGCACATTAAATAAATAAATGGAGAAAAAAAAGGATAGAATGCAAATATTTTTTTTTCAAAACTGCAAAGCTTTTTTTTTTCTTGGCCAATTTTGTTCATTCTTCTCTCATTTTTCCGTTCCTGTAATCATAGTGTTTATCATAAATATATCCAATCATCTAACAATGCTGTAATGGCGCAAATAGTTTGCAATTCGAATGACCTTTCTCACTCGCTCTGACACCACGCACTCTATCGCATGCTATAATACAATCATGTTATAGAGAGAGGTGGCATTACATTTATTAAGTGTTTCTAAGTGAGAAATTGTCACAAAATGCATCCTGTCTCCAGCAAAATCATCAACCATGGCATTTCGCGATTTCCATAGAAAAACCACGAGCTTGTTCCAAAAATAACGCCTTTTGTCCAAATAGTAACCACGTCTTTATTGATCAGAATAAACAAAATACTATCATAAACGAATCGTTTACCCAAAGCTAACATAATATGGCTCTCAAGTTTGCTACATTACGTGGAATATGTCAGGATTCCAAATACCAAGAGCTCAAACGAGAGCTGATAATGGTGAAAACAGGCTGGCTGGCTGTCTTCAGGTAAGGCAAACAGTTGCATGCAAATTCTTGCCTCTCTGACAGATGGGGAGAGGGAAATTGCTCCACGAGAGTTTCATCGTTCTGGCTGATGATGTTATTGTTATTGTGTAGGCGTTGCTGTAGTTGTCCGGCTCTTCATAGTTTCTCATCCCCTCCCCGAACCTAAAAACATCCGAGCAGGGACGTCACCCGTTCAAAGACTCACTCCGATCCACCCACCCACACATGATACTCCTACATAAATTCTCTTCAAGAATAAAGCAAAACAGCTAAATAAGTGGTTTTTCTCATCTGGGCGTCGGTCGATGAGTCTGCCCATATTATGCTGAGTAGATCTCTTTTAAATTACGCCTATCATTGCAGAGTTCAGATGGCGAAATGGCTGATGCTAATATCGAAAAATGACAAAATGCACGGCGGTATTTAATCAATCTCTCTCTCTCTCTCTCTCTCTCTCTCTCTCTCTCTCTCTCTCTCTCTCTCTCTCTCTCTCTCTCTCTCTCTCTCTCTCTCTCTCTCTCTCTCTCTCTCTCTCTCTCTCTCTCTCTTGTCTCGTCCTCGTTCATGCCTATCTGGGGCCGATACAATAATAGAGACACAAAAATAAAATAAAAGCAAACACAAAAATAAGAAAAGACGAACAAGCAGACAGACAGACTGAAAGACAGACAAACGTTCAGGCAGACAAACGTTGAGTTTGAATTTGAAGAAACCCTTGGAAGAAGCAAGACAGAGCATAGCAGAATGACAGGACAGAACGACACCCTACCACATGCGTCCAACAACCACCCGTAGACAGACAGACAGACGGTGGGTGCAAATATGGATCGATCGATGGAAGGACAGATAGATGGATAATGGATGGATGAACAGATGGAGTGATGCATGGATGGACAGATGGATGGAAGGATAGATGGGTGGAGACAGGTACACCGTCATATATCTGGAGCAGCACTGATATTACGTACATCAAAACACAACAGACTTGTCTATATGAGCACTGATCAACAACATAGCTCACTTTCTCCCCACGCCACCCAGCTCCGACAGCCAATAACACAGAAAGAACAAAAACCAAAGGGGAAGAAATACCAACCCGTCAACAAAAAATTCCATACAGGAAATGTGGCAAAAAACACAACGGTAGGAATTTGAAAGCCAAAAAAAGTGTCTCTATAATCTGCCTTTTCTTAACTCCAAGCGAGGTGCTGATTAACGCGTGGAAATAGAGATTCGCATTTTCAACACCGATTTTTTAACTTAGGGGAAAGAGAGGTTTTTTTTGTGGACGTTCTGCAAAGGTTACAGGGTTTTCTGGCTGCTTTGGGGTCGTTTCTTCCGGCATCAGAGACACGTGTTTTTCGTAGAAACCGGAGATGGAATATAAGACGTATGTCAGATTTCTTAAGATTTCAGTTATAATGATCGAAATGGAGCGGATGCACCGGGAGTAGAAAGGTGGATGGCCGGGGTGGAATGGAAGTAAGAAAACGGTTTGCTGGTTTGTTTATTTGTTTGCTTGTCTGGGTTTTTGCGCCTAAAAGCAGAGATAGCACTGGAGGTTTGAGGTTTGAGTCTGAGTCTCGAGACAGCACATCGTACACAATAACAACGACCATAGTGCGCTAGGGAGAAGCAAGACAACAGACAGAAGGAGACCCTACTAGAAGTGTACAAAGAACAACTGTAAGAAATAAAGAGAAAGAAAGAAAGGCAGAAAAAAAAGAAAGATAAAGAACAAGAAAGAAAGAAAGAAACAAAAAGAAAGGCAGAAAGAACGAAAAAAAGAAAGAAAAAGAAAGACAGAAAGAAACAGAAAGACAGAAAGAACGGGTAAAAAAGAAAGACAGAAAGAAAGAAAGAAAAAAAGACAGAAAGAAAGAAAGAAAGAAATAAAAAAGAAAGAAAGACAGACAAAAAGAAAGAAAGAAAAAAGAAAGAAAGACAGACAAAAAGAAAGAAAGAAAAGAAAGAAAGACAGACAAAAAGAAAGAAAGAAAGAAAACATTTTTAAAAAATGAAAAGCTGATGAAACATCCAAAATCTGCTCGCGAAACCCCCCCCCCCCCCCAAAAAAAAATTGTCTATGAAAATGAATGAGTAGTTATTAAAATTTGTGCCTCGGAAGGGTAATAAATCACATGGGAAGGATTTATCTATCTTATAAGTCTGATTTATTAAAATACTTTCTCTTATCTCTTCTTGACGTAAGTAATAAAAAAAAGGGCAACAACTGTCAAAAGAAACTTTTACATTCACCAATTCTTTAATCCCCCAAATCACGTTTTTGCCCGCCAATATTCTGCACTTGTGTGTAATCGTCACCCAAAGTCCCATGTGCACCTGCTTAACCGCTTATTTAGTGGGCGTTCACATTGCAACCGCCAAGCTCATGTTATATGTCAAGTACATGTCATGCAGTGTGTCTTGAGCACAAAATGTGATACGATTTCCCTCACATCGGTAAATCGAAAGGCATAATATCGTAAGGCACAAATTGTTAAAACGGACAAATAAACGGCAGAATGGGGCAAATATGGAGCAAATATTTGCGAGGGTCACGCAAATCTGACTCGAATTTTAAATTTCATTATATTTATTTCATACCAGGAAACATTTAAAGGATTTTTTTTTTTTCAACTTCGGTGTTTGTTAAGCTCTTTCGTTTTCTCTTTCTTTCTTTGTATCCTCTCTTTATGTACTTTAACAGAAATACTTACTAAACTCTCGAACAATTAGAACCACTGCTAAGACAGGCTCTCCGTAGCAAAACAAGAGTATTATACGTTCAAAAGAAAGGAAAATAATAGATTAACGAATCGACCGCCCCCCGCCCCCCCACCCTTTGACTTTTTTTTGTTTTGTTTCTCTCTAACTCTCTCTTTCTCTCCTGGTGTTCTAGAACTTTGCCAGTGGTCTTATGATAATCCTTGAGATGAGCAATTTCTTCACTTCAGAGCTACATTGCAGAAAACACCTGTTGGCTTTTATTTATTTTTTTTCCTTCCCTTTTTTTTTCTTCGTTTTGTTTTAATTTTCCCCCCGTTTCATCTTCTCTTTCCCCGTTTTCGTGTACACTTGTCCGAAAACTGTTCCCGGCATACTCCAATCTCCAGTCCCTACACACCTTCGTTTTTAAGCGTTGCCAGTTTTTTTTTAACAGACTTGTAAACACTTTGGACTGGTGGGTTAGATCTTGACATGTTATACAGTACTTATTGTATGGTTATTTGATTGCTGGTGGGTGTATAGTTATTGGAACTGTTTAGCGTTTTGTTTTCTTCTTTTTCGCTAATTTGTTTCGATGTTGCAAAAGTTCTGCTTTCATATTTCTAAACCTAAGGATTCCATTTTTGTTAACTTTTCATTTCGTGAGGGTTCACTTAGTAGACTTTTTGAACCGTGTAGGAACATGGTTTTTTTTATTAGATTTTTGGCGCAGAGCTGTGTCTTCTGAATAGACATCAGATGTTAATTTTGAAGGACAGGAACATGTGGGTGGCATTTATGTTATTACGTTTTATTAGGAGAACATGAAGATGCAGCATTTCGATGCCACATCGAGCTAAGAAGCAACGTAACACGACAGCAAAACAACCTGGTAAATCAGAACAAATTCAGTGTTTGAAAAAACAAAGAAAACGAGGACTGTAAATTTGCAATGCACAGGTATATTTTTTGTTGTTTGTAGGACGCATTTACGCCGTCGGTTCAAAATACCGTGATATCCCACTTCACGTGCCTGTGTGAGAGGCAGGGCCAGCGGTTGCACTATACATAGCAACCTTATCGCCTCCCACACAAGAAATATTCATGCGGGAGTGAAGAGAGAGAAGATTAAAAAAAAAAACTACAGTGAAGTGTGTATTTTTAAACTCGCCAGGCACTGACGTTTGAGTCAATGGAAGAAACGTGCACTGGCACTCAGGCACCTGACCCCACTGAATACAAGCTTCAAAAATGCTTTCTCGAGATTCCTTCTTCCAGCTTATTCATTGCTCTTTTTCTTTTTTGTAAACTTTGTTCTCTGTCTGTCTGTTTGTATGTCACTCGGTCTCTTTCTGTTCTCGCTGTCATTTTTTTTCTCACCCCAATGCTCGAGTCTTACTTATTTTTCTTTGCTCTCTCTCTCTCTCTCTCTCTCTCTCTCAGAACTACCATTCAATATTTTCTCTATTTGTCTTTACAATTAGGCTACTGTCCACCTTACAACAACCCAATCCATAATGTCACTGGTTATGAAAAAAAAAAAAAAAAGATTATAAGCGCAAAAACCGAACTTTTACAGGACAAAGGGGGAAAAAAAAAAAAACTAACTAAAAAATTCCGCATTACCCTCTGCTTTGCTCTTTGTTCAATTTCCATTTTCGGTGACCAAAATTATAGCCCAGATAGAAAGATAGGTTTTATTTCATTCTATTAAATTAATTTAAACCAAATGATTTAGAAATTTGAATAATAATTTAAAACAAAAGTAGATTTGACTTACAATTGCCCATACGTTCTTTTGCCATAGCAAAGGCAGTAAAAAGGTGTTACAGTATCAACAAATAGTATAATAAATAATGATGACAACCCCACACATTCCGCCCCCCCTTTGTAAGAAAAAAAAAAAACAGGAGAAGAACAAAAAGAAAAAACAAAACATGGGTGAATGGATGATGGGTCTTTGCAGTGACGTGATCAATCCATCACACATAACTCTGAACAGAACCCGAGAAATGACATATTGGGTTATCCCCCTCGGGCGAAACAGGGTTAACTCAAAAAGCAGTGGCGGCACAGACATAAAGAAACGGAACAAAACTACCGATATGGAGCCTTTGCACGTTGTTATTCTGCCCTATTTCTATCTCTCTCCAGCCCCATTTCACATTGTGTATTGAATTTCTTCCCTTTTTTTCCCCGTTTCCTTTTCATTTCTTATTCGTTTTGTATGTCTATAGTTCTTCGTATCCAGTCCCTTTAATTGTTTCAGGTTCTGCACGACTGTTCTTCCTGAGCGCTTAGGGTCTAGTTCAATACTAGCCGCCAGTGCACTCAAGTGAGCTCTTTTTCATTAAGATAAAGTTATAGGAATTGGGGATACAAGTGTAGTATAACGTTATCAGCTGCCTAACGTATATTTTCCATGCGCCATTCTCCCGAAATAAATTCGCCTCTCCTTCCATGCATCCCCTCGGTGGTTCATCCGTCTATCAGTCCAACCCTGAACAAATCCTTTCCTCATACCCATTAATCCATCTATCCATCCATCATTCCTAAGGCTTTTCCACCCCTTTTCATAATTACATTTTCATACGGGGTTATTAATCTAAATTCTATACCAGTCCACGTTCACAGACAGCCTGAGGAAAACATGTCTTCTTTCGACCCTCAGTCACTCCCGTCAGTAACGACAAAACGAAAGGGGTCATTTGTCAGGATATAATAATACAGCTGTTTTCAGATCACAGGACGAGTTACATACATGTGCGCTTTTCCCGTGCTGTTACCACGCGACAGAAGTCTGAACCTCTGCATTACTACTGGCTTTTCTGTCAGCAAAACCCAAAGAGTCTATAGATCTATCCGAGATCCTGAAATCACCGGGGTTTTTGCGGTGGATGAACCCAGGACATCACGTTCAGACCAGTTATTGTCTCGTTATGGAAAAAAGCAGTATACACACACACAAAAAAAGTTGTTGTCTTATTACAAAGCCGGAGAGAGAAAGTACTGCGTTTTGGTCACTGTTCAGCGAGTTCCTTTTTCACTGAGATAAGTTGAAGCAGTAGGGGATAACATTGCAGCACATAGTTATAACCTGCCTGAGGTATGTTTCTATGTCTCATTCACCTTGCACAAATTCATCTTCTCTCCCTCCTTTCATTTACCCACTCCAACCTGTGCTTGTAATGTAAAAAATACCGCAGTCCCCCAACATACTAATTATAAAACCGCAAACTTTTAAAGTGGAATTTCTCAGTTGTGCAAAAAGTGGAGATGGAACGAACAAGATCTGAGGTCGCGTCTATATTCTAGGGCTTGAATGAGAGTTGAAAAAAAAAAAGTTCAATTTTGTCAGTTGAAAGCGGCGGCGCAGGAATTTTTCGACTAGAAAGCGTTAAGAGGCTGGGATTTACGCCTGCCACGTCTGTAGCTCTTCAGTATTCAGCAATTTTTATTTTTCGGGGGATACGAAGATTGAACACAATCACTCTGAACTTTTCTTCCACTGAAAACAGGCATCCTTTTTTTTAATGAAGTTTTGAAGTTAGTGTACAAATCTGTTTCCACTGAAGACAAACATCCATATGCAGTTTTGAAGTTACGGTACTGCTCTTTTTCCACTGAAGACAAACATCCATAATGCAGTTTTGAAGTTACGGTACTGCTCTTTTGCCACTGAAGACAAACATCCATAATGCAGTTTTGAAGTTACGGTACTGCTCTTTTGCCACTGAAGACAAACATCCATAATGCAGTTTTGAAGTTACGGTGCTGCTCTTTTTCCACTGAAGACAGACATCCTGGCATCCATAATGCAGTTTTGAAGTTAATACAACTGCAAGCCAACAAGTTGTGAGTCAATTCTGGTAGGGTCTGCTTCTGTCCTATCCTTCTCTTATATTCTGACTCTCATCTTGGTCTTTCCTAGCACAAACTGTCTGTTATCGTGACGGCGTGTTCTCTCCAAACCCAAACTCTAACTAGGTTGACTTACTACAGTGTGCCTCTCAACCGAAAAAAACTGACATTCCTGACTCTGAAATGAAACTAGGAACTCCTGGCAATATAAATAAACACGGTGTGTACCTCCGAAATAGGCACCGAGCTGCCTACAAGACAGATGACTCAGATGAGGCTATCATTATTTCACAGAATGAAAATTGGTTACACGGGTAAACATCAATTGAGTTTGAGGTCTAGAGGATCAGTTCCAGACCACCCCCACGAGATCTACCGTCCGGGGGGGGGGGGGGAATCGGAGAAGAGGAAGAAAGAAAGAAAGAAAGACATGAAAACTGGTGAGAGTGGGAGTTACAAGGAGAAAGAGAGGCAGGAGGGAGAGAGATAGAAAGAGAGAAATCCTTCTTCCCAGAGAAGGAAAAGAAAGAAAAAGCCGTCCAAACCGTCCCGGGAGGGTGGGGGGGGGGGGTGGAGAGAAAAATCATCGGTGCTAAAAGCGATGCCAAAAATAAGGACAATAACATAATATATAAGCTAAAGACAACAATTGAATACAGCAAATAACAAATAACAGCAAGGATAACAACATTAACTTATACAATAACAACAACTTTCCAGGGAGATCATCTTGGCCCGCTTCCACTTTGTCCAACAAATAATAACCAACAATGCTCGCCGGGGAGGCAGCAAAACCAAAAAAAAAAAAAAAAGTCTGCACAAAAACCAGGTTAACACAGGAATGTTATAAAGTGCATGCCGGTGTTCAGGATTAACTGACAACGCAGAAAATAAAGCATCAAAGAGAAAACGTCGCTCGTTTGAAAACTTCTGCAGCACAGAGCAAGGACAAAAAAAAAAAAACAGGTGAATGAACGTCGAGCATATTTTGTTGTCGCTGTTTTGTTGATATTTTCCTCTCCTACCATGAGAAGAAAGGGGGAAAAAATTACATTTAAAAGAAAAAAAATCAATCTGGGGGGAAAATCGTTTTTGCCTTTATTTGAAGGCGGCCGAGAATGATGGTCTTCATGTATTTGCCTGCCGACCCCAGTGAGGGGCAAGCGAGAAATAAAGAGAGAGAGAGAGAGAGAGAGAGAGAGAGAAGTAGACAGACAAGAGACAGAGCTGTAAAAAGAAAGCAAGACTCAGAGATCGAGAGAAGAGAAAGAAAGGAGGAAGAGATGGGGAGGAAGGGAAGACTGAGAGAGCTAGGGAGAGAGAAGAGAGAATGGGAGAGAGAGAAGAAGGGGGAAAAGGGAGATAGAGAGCGAGAGGAGGAGGTGAGGGGAGGGAGGAAAAGGGACAGACAGAGAGAGAGAGACAGACAGACAGACAGAGAGACAGAGACACACACAGACATTCACTGAGACAGACAGGGAGATTTCCCACAAACTTCACTAAATGTTTCTCACACTTTCTTCTAATAGTTATTTGGGAAATGTTTCATGGCAATTTAGTGCTTCAGTGCTGCATACTGTGAAATCCGCTTAAAGGCAACCTCGGTTTAAACAATATATCCTCTTCACATCCACCCGCTGTTTATTTTGCTATGAAGTGGTGATCATCTTCAATGGATAGCCGGTCTTAGATCATTACCTTCTAGCCAACATCTTGGTCGTACTTAATTTTAAGCTAAATTCTGACGTGGGTCAAGACTATAAATTCCACACAATAATCCCCCCCCCCCCCAACAACTCATTTTCTCTCAATTATTCAAACATACTGGTAAATCTAGATATTTATACAAATTGCAGATTGTCGACATAATCCGGCCGCACACCAAGTCCATCGCTTAAAACGTAAAACGAGTGAAAACGCACTCAATAATTGATAACATGTTGGTTTTTATCACCTGATCCCACCCAACGGTGTAATGTTATATCTGACACCTAGAAATGAAATGGCACAGCATGACAGCAATAGACCAGGGATTCCTGTTAAAGGTTATCGATAACTCAGCAAAGACTGACGCCAGTGCTGAGATCCTACACCCACACATTCCTCCCCTCACACGTTCATCCCACCCCCAGTCTTCCCACAACTGTGGCAAAAAGAAAGTAATGCAGTACCTAACAAAGCGTCCCGTAAGAAATAATACAGAAACTACATACGATAAAACGCATTGAAAAATAGGATACTTTTGGTATATTAACCTTCTTCAGGACAACAAAAAATATATAATATATATGTATATATATAACAGGATAGAACATTCAACAAAGAAAAAAATAATCAAACATATAAAAAGATCGTAGAAAGTTCAACTGAACGTCTACGAGTCCCAAACTTGAGATTCGTGAAACGCAGCACGTCCGTCAATGTATGGTGGACTGTCGAGACGCTTTAACGCTGGTGGGGCGCTGAGACAAATCAGTTCTGTCTCGGTTTCAGAGTGAGATGGAGACCATAGAGTTCACCAGGACTTCGCGCACTTCGCAGCTGACATGCACTGGATGAACGAAGATAGTTCAGGAAAGATACGCAAAAAAGCTTTATAATCCCCAATTATCCAAATGAATCCTGGCATTAAAAGTCTAAACGCTCGTTTTCCTGCAGGCTTAGCAAGCGAAAGGCCCAGGGAATCTGAGTTTGAGTTTGGAGAATGTATGTCGGCACGATAACGGCCATATTGTGCTAGGAAGAAGTAAGACGATAGACAGAATAGTAACCGAATGATAGAACAGAAGGAGACACTACTAGAAACGCTTACCAACCACCCTCGAGTCTCGGGGAAAAGTACAGGTCAAGGTCTAACATTAGTAACAATATCAAAGCTGTAATCCCTAGCGGTAAACACAGCAAAAATATAATGCCAGATACAGCACAGCCTTGGTTGTCTCAGACAAATCATAATATCTGAGCACTCTTATAAATGACCAGAAAAGACGTAACCGAAATGAAAGTGGGTGCCAAAAGGACTTTAAAAAGCCATTTCTGTGTTGTTGTCTCTTTTGAAAAAGGCCACTGTCTGCTTTGACGGTCCAAGGATGAACCTGATTACTTTCTTAGTTCTTTGACATGAAAGCAAGTAAATACAGAACTATGCTGCTTTCGTAATATTTATAAATCGAAAAACCTACAGATGGCTGAATCATGGCAAAAGAAAATTGCACTTTAGCAGAACAAATTACGTTCTGAAATAATTATGACATGGTTGCCCTGTAAATATTCATGATAAAATGACATTTTGATTTCACAAGAACACCGAGTACCCTGTCCCACTATGAACTGAAAAAGGACATATATGATCTCTTTTTTCCCCGCCCCCAAAATTACAATTGAGGGAAGAAGAAAAAAGTTCCTCTCCGCTTTATTTCTTCAGCTTTCATTCAATTGCCTCCGAGAAAAAAAAAACAACAACAAAAACATATTGGCTCTAAAAAAAAAAAAAAGTATAATCCAAACAGAATATTATAAAGTACGGGGTGTCGATTTTCACACTACCAATAGTGATGATGGTCACGTGTAAATGAATAATACAATAAACAAACAAATAAATAAATACATAAATAAAAGCCCACTTAAACATAATAAGTGACGATTCACCTCCAGTCTCTATTATCCAGTATGTAAGTGGATCTTAAAAACAAATCGTCAGCAAAATCCTGATGAACACGAGTCTGAGAAATGGATCGGGGTATAATGTTGACAAAGCTTTGATACCTTGGATTCACAGCTTTAAATCCGCTGACATTTTCTATGGTCTGGGTAATAGATCACCTGGCATGGCAGAGTACTCGCCTTCTACGCCAGAGATCTCGGGATCCGATTTCCAGCACCAGTGTCGAATGTATTCATTTCTTTCTTAATTATCTTTTTCATTTAGATCTATCTCTGTTTTTATGGCAGCCAATCTATCTATCTCTCTGTCTGTCTGTCTGTCCATCCATCCGTCCGTCGATTTATCTATCTATCTATCTGCCTGTGTGTTTATGTGTTCCCCACACCCACCCCACCCTCACCCCCGCCCCGAGTCCCTTATCTGTATATTCCCCCACTCCCTCCCACCGCCATGTAAATTTTAGCTATTTCAAAACGTACCTGGCCTTTTCTTTAACTTCCAGAGACAACACGTACGGCTACATGCTGGAAACACACACACACACACACACACATAAAAACAACTACAACTACAACAACGCCTCTTCACTTTGCAAAATTTCCAGGCACAAAGAAGAAACTACAACAAATAAACCTATTTGTTATTTCAGACTCTGGAATTTCAATCTGTTGGTGCGTGTGGTGTTCCTGAACGTCTTGAGCTGATTTATTTAGAGGAGTAAATCTATAGGTGCAACATCTTCGTTTTCTTGCTGCTTCGTTTCTTTTCTTCTTCTTTGAGCTCCGTGAGTTGACGCCATATGACGTGTTCGTAAAAAAAAAAAATTCTCACCATATTTCTGATATTTTCACGCTCTATTTTTTTTCAGTGCTCCTTTTTAAAAAAATTATTATTATCTTTGATTTTCGTTTACGAGTTTGTACGAATTTTCTTCAACCTGAAATTGACATGGCAGAGTTAGTTTACCGTACAGCTATTTGGGTCAAAGTTATTTACGTCCTGCATCGAGTGCAGCAGCGAGAAGAAATGCACTTTTGTTGGGTGAGTTACCAGCTTCGGCTTAGGCTGTGGCGTAACTTAATAATTATGTGAAGGCTTCTGATGCTGTTCAGTCTAGTTCCACTTTGTTTCATAATTTTAAAAGTAAATTATTATGCCTTTTTTTTTTTTGGCAGAGAAAGGATTTTTATGTTGGATACCCCAAAAGTCTTCAAACTACAGACAGGCTGACAGGGAGACATACAGACAGACAGACAGACAGACAGACAGACAGACAGACAGACAGACAGACAGACAGACAGACAGACAGACAGATAGATAGATAGATAGATAGATAGATAGATAGATAGATAGATAGATAGATAGATAGATATGGATGGTTGGCTGGCTGGATGGATGGATGGATTGGCAGGTACGCCGACAGACGGTCGGACGGACGATAGGATGAATGGATAGATGGATGGTCAGATAGATACACGGCGCCCTGTATAAAAACGAAATATCTATTAAGAAAATGAAAAATCCCGAAAACCAACCAGATAAAAACCACCAGCATCGTTCTCAAGTAAAAATTCCCCGCCTTATCCTTTCTCACCTTCGCCAATTAACTCTAAATCTACCACTATATCGTTTTCAGATGAAACTGTTATTCAGACTGGCAGCAACAGTTTCCAGTTACATCATCATTAACCCTATTATCAACGTCAACTGTTATTTCCCCCAAACAATGGTTTTATCTTACGCCAGCTGCCCCTGCTCATCAAAAAACACCCGATGTATATATGATATAATAACTTTGGCAGGGCACTCTCTCTAGAAAGGGTCGTTCGAGTTCTGAATCATTTGTTGAGAGGTTTATTTGACCCGAGATAAATTAATGCGTTTGTTGCTGTTCGTCTTCTTGTTTCAACAGAAAAATACCTGAAATACATCTTCGTACTGTTTTCTGAAATGTTAACTATTAGGTCGATCAGCCTGGTGCACTGAGTCAAGCCTTTTGTGCCTCTGTTTTGTGGCTATAGGGATAAACAGGTCCTACAGCACTAGTGATAATGAAACAAGTATGTCTCATTGGCTGATTTACAGGTAGCTCAAGCCTGAGCCACAACCAACAGGGGACATGGTGGTCCAGGTGCAAGGTGCTCGCCCCTCATGCCGAAAGTACCGGGTTCGATCCCCGGTCAGTGCAGGCATGTTGGATTTTTTTTTTCGGGGGTAGGAAGGATCGAGCATCTAGTCTTCTCGGATAAGGATAAAAAAAACTCGGAGGGCCCGTGTGCACCTTGATACCCTGGCAGTTAAAAGACGAAAAGAGCAGGCCGAACAAGGCCGCTGCCCGGGCAAACTACTAAAATAAAGATCTAAACTACAAGTCACAATCCACGAAAAGCAGACTTGACGCCGTGCGCTACTGACAGAATTCCTCTCAAATGGATAAAAAATATGGGAGACGTGCTGACCACTTTTGACATTTTACGATCAAAGATTTATTCCTGCTGAGTATTTTGAAGGGACAAATTGAAATAACACATAAAGAATGACAGAAAAGAAATAAAATAAGACAGAATGAAATGAAAATAGAAAATAACAAAATAAGAGAGAAAAAGATATCAATTTCATATTATTTAACCGCCACGAAACAAATCCTCACTCTATCTTAAATGTTAGTCCGAGATTCGTCAGAGAAATACGATTTTTCTTCTCTGTAGAAGCAGAAGTTTGGAGACAAAAGTTGAAAATAATACAGTAAAAGTTCATGTTGTTCTCCATTCTGACATGCTGTCCACGCCGTTGTTCACGAATCAGAAAAGCCAGATCTACATGTAGGGATATGCCATAAGCTAAACATTCCTCAACATGTTTATGCATGTTTGTAAATGGGGGTGAACAACTTTAGATGAGCATCATACCCACACACCTCCAGATCGCATTTGGCAAAGATTCGTCTTTTATACGACTCTTCAGTTCCTCCGCCACTCAAGAAAACCATATCTGAACACCAGAAAACCACATTCGAACACCAGAAAACCACATTCGAACACAAGAAAACCACATTCGAACACCAGAAAATCACATTCGAACACAAGAACACCACACTCGAACACAAAACACCATATTCGAACACCAGAAAACCACATTCGAACACTAGAACACCACATTCGAACACCAGAAAACCACATTCGAACACAAAACACCACGTTCGAAACAAAGAAGTAAAAACAAGGAGAATAACAATGTTCCATAATTCTAAATAAGTAAAAACAAAAAACAAAAATGTAATTCTAGAAACAACGCGATCTGAATAACTAATAATTATCAATCACGTCAAGCTGAAGCATAGACTACGTAAAGTGTTTGCATAACATGCCCATAGAAGCGTTCAAATGTCACAAACATGACGCTGAACTAAAAAATTCGAAAGAAAAAATTTGCACTGAAATCTGTGCAGCTTGACCCGCGTTCACACCGAAGATCCGCGTTCGTTAACTTTCGTACAACTCACGACCGGATGACGTCAATCTTCATTTCTTGCCTATTAGTGTTCTCCAAAAACCTACGACAGTTAGCCAGGAACACTAATAACATTTTATGCCAGATACAAAGATTAACCTTGTCCGTTCGTGAGTAGTACCAAAGTTAACGAAAGCGGATCTCTGGCGTAAACACGGGATAACACGTCTTGACCCTTGCCAGTTTACGTTTTGGTGCACCGTAAGCTAAAAATCCATTACAGCCGACACCGAACGACACTGAGTCGAAATAAATCGCGATAACGCAACTTTTACTTTCTGAATTTATTAACACCAATACAGGCTCCGATACTGACACACACTTCATTTCGGTATTACAACACGGTGTCGGGTATAATTATTATTACGGATTTCCAGCTCTACCGCGGTAATAACGGTGAATCGAGAGTATATTAAAACAACCGCCCAGCTTGTTGCATTATCACTCTCGCTGACGTATCGTGCACACAGATTAGATTACACAGGAAGGTGGAAGGGGCAGGGTGACATATTTGTTTATTCTGTTGATAAGTGTGTGATATTAGTATGTAAGCCTTGCTCTAAAAATGGGCGTGTGGGTTGGTTTCACTTGACTACCTAAGTTTACAATGGGCCTTTCTCCACATAATTAGCATTAAGCGACGTCACGGCTGAGCATTTTGCGAGACCTGTGTAGCTACAATGTGTAAGGCAAAACTTGGCTTACGTCAGCTTTACAAAACCTTTACAAAACCTGCTTCCCCAGACCCACAACACGGAACAATCTATAATTATACGAACTACAGAAATAAATCCCAACGACATAGCGGGAGACGGAGGAGTAAAACAAGAAACAAATAAGTTGAATCGTGACTCCATCAGAACATTTCGGTTAATCATATGGCTGGAGGGTGGAGAGACTTGATTTCAAAATCGTTCTAAATCAAACTTCCACGACAGAATTAGGGAAATGGGCAGACTGTCTTCCACTTGATTCCAAAACTGTTCAGAAATTTCAAACCAGATCAATGACAGAAATGCAAGGAAGAGAAACAAGCATTCCACTTGATTCCAAAACCGTGCAGAAATGACATACAACTCGGTATGTCAAGTTGCAATTAAAAATAAACAACAATTTGAAGAGCAGAACTCCAAAGAAACGAAAAGAAGCGAAAGAAAGAAAAAATATAATAATAACAGATGGAATCAGGTTTGACTGCTGGAATCAAAATGACAGCACTGGCTAGATGATTTTGCTTTGGGGCCTGACGTAAATAGAACAATACTTGTTTTTGTCGTTGCAACAATTGATCACGATTTCACAAACGTGTGAGTACCTGAGAGCAGCTGAATTTTTCACGCAGAATGAAAAGACGCATTTGATATTTAAAGAAAAACAATACAGAAAACCAAAAATCAACTTTTTTTCCAGCAAAAACAACAGATTGGCCATGTGATTTCAAATGAATGACGTTTTTTAACAAATCACCTGATACTGCACAAAGCTCGCCGTATTTGCCGTTTAAAATGAAAAACATATCGTCAACATCATCGACCAGCATCATTAACAATGTCAGCCTTTAACAATTCCGTCTTCAATTATCAAAGAATAAAGACGACCTTGTTGTCTAATGTCTATGAGTATGAGTGTATTGGAGAAAGCATGTCGACGTGATAATGGTCACATTGTGCTAGGAAAAAGCAGAATAAAATAGAAGGATTGGACAGATGAAGACCCTACCAGAAGTGCTCACCAACTTTCACCTTTCACCTAGGCGTTGTCCACCCACTGCAGGATGTAGCCCCCCCCCCCCCTCCGACAATGCTTTCCATTCTCTTCTGTCTGTTGTTTTCCTCATCCATGTTGTTCCTCCTCTCTTTGTAATTTCTTCCTTCCATCTTCTTCCTGATCGTCCTCTTGTTCTCTTGTGCTCATCAAATATACGTTTCTAATATCTATGGCAGCCTTTACTCCCCAACGGGGACAGCTACACGGATGCTGCATAAACATCTCTCACGGGTGGTATTGCCTTGATAAACTTGCCAGAACTTAAACACAGTTGACGCCGCTGTTGTTGATAGTCTACTGGCGATTAATAATCCTAGATCTAATCGATCTATGGAATATGTTATTGGATAACCGTGAGAACTTGTTGACGGTGAAAAAAAATCATTGTCAATGCCGGGAAAATCGATCCATGTTCATTGTCACTGATCCAAGATTATTAGGATAGCTGTTCATACACCCGGACTTACACAAATCAGGAAAGGGTGAGGGGGTGTATCATACCAAGCCCGGAACATCCAACCAGTTGCTGCCAAGAAATAATGGCAGAGCTGACTGTGTCACATCCTATCCCACTTCAGTCTCTTTTGGCGCCCGCCCCAAACTGCTCTTTTGAGGGCTATTAAACAAACAGCCCTTCTCAGGGTTAACCAGCCCTTTTGAGGGTCCCAAGAGACAGCCAGGAGAGGAAGATGAAGAAAGGAGCCACAGGAAAGAAATAAGAAAAACAACAACAACAACAAAAAGGACAAAGAACCAACCCCAGTCAACCAGGTGAAAAGGCCAATGGCTAGTCTCTTGTGTAAACAAAGACCTCAAACATGGACGGACTTCCTGTTTATTTTTGTTAATAATATACTCTTTGTGTGGCATTTTCACGGCTATCTGACACCATATCTATTTTCCACTCTTGTATCATGACGCCAGGTAAACCCAAAGGCAACATTAGGATTCAAGAAATGTTTCCAAGACCTCGGGATCCGCATTTAAATGACTTTTTACATTTAATACTAATGTCATAAAATATATGAGGCGTTTTGTGTTGTCTCTGACATTTGAAGTGCTTGCGCATACAATGTGGAAGTTGAAGAGTCGTTATTGTTTTCAACTCTGACACTACATTTACATCAAATCTCACAAGAGATAAAAATGTCTACTGATGTTGAATTTAATCACAGTTCTCAAGACATAATTTACAGAGCACTGTCACGGCCGTCAAATACACGATTAGTATTATGTGATGAAATAGTTCCAATCACTTTACGATGATTCCTCAGGCCAAAGTGTTGACATCCTGCTTACCTCATTCTACACTGTTAAGATTTCTTTCATTCCTTGCAATTGTTGTACAAGGGTGCAGAAACTGGGCGAGGGCCAGCCTTGACGTCACAACAGATTTTAAACATCCATTTATGACAGAACTCCGAATTTTGCCCTTTTCTCGACAAATAACCCGGTTGAAAGATCACTAGTTATGTATTACTGATCAATCGGCACTTGATTATACAATACATTTTAAAGCAGATGCAAAATATTAGGCAAGCTGAGACATACCGGCAATAAAAGAGGAGTAGGACCAAAATAAGAACTAAGGTCGTGACATGTCAAAAGGTCGAACCAAAGAGAAAAAAAGCGGTTTGCCAGTTAAAGTGTAGGCTGATCAAGCCAAATAATATTTTTTTTTAAAAACTGTTTAGTTTGGTTTTAAAAAATGTATTTGAACAAACCATGTGAAAACCATTTATAACTTCGGTCTGAATTAGTTATTGAAATTTTGTCTCAATGTCACCTTGAAAAATCTGCCATCTCACCCGGGCATTCAGGTGCGAAAGGAATTAATACAAGACAGGAAATCTCCCCCGGGCAAGCCAGAGTATTGCATGACGTGCAAATGGATGAAAAATTACCATGACGACCCGCGGCAGCTAAAATTAACTGAAATATTATCGGTAAAATACCCTTACCAACATTAACGGAAAACAGTATCAAGCGGCTCAGTGATCACAGTAAGCAAAAATAGCGATAAACGTCACGTCACATTCTATAAAAGAAGGGCAAATTAGAAAAAAATTTAATAACGAGTAATTTTCTCCAATTCGTACCGACAACTTTGCGCACTCCGTCTTGATTTGGCCAGCTCTCGAGCTGTGCGGCGAGTGACATTTACGCAGCCACCCGCCATCCTGTCATCTCCGGAGAAAATTGCGCACGAGGAACTAATTTCCCTCGATCGCGGTTGAAAACGTCTTGCCTCTTACCCGCGGGAAAATCAGAGAAAATACCTTTTTAAAAATGACGGCGTCTTCATGACCATATCGACCCTGGGGTCAATTTTAATTGCTCGCGAAGGGATAAATTTCGCTGCTCGTAATCTCCCAACTTCAAACAAAACCGCGGATCAATACGTCGTACTCCACACCCCTGCGTTGTTTAAAGTACGCTTTTCCTAGTGTCTGTTTCCACATTTCTTTGTCAAATTTCGCCCTCGCTCAAGTAAATACCTCAAGACGAGTGTGTTTCAAACTTGATCATTCGGGCAATTTTCTGAACAGACTACACATGATTTTTGTGAATAGACTATAGAACAATTTTCTGAATAGATTATAGAGCAATTCTCTGATAAGACTGTAGAACAATTTTCTGCACGGACTATGGAGCAATTTTCTGAACAGGCTGCAGGACAATGTTCAGAACGCACGAGCATCAGCTCAGCTGGAAATAGAAATATGATTGGAGAATTCTCGTTGGTTCACAAATTTACTGTCATGAGAAAGTCACGAGCAGAGGTGTTAATCGGTCTAGACCTCGCCAGGCTATTATCTGTAGAGTTCAATGTGTTACACAGGAATACTATGTCATATTATAATAAGATATTTCCCCATATGAAAATTACAACATTACAATCATCTGGTTGTAACAGATTTGGGTAAAGAAAGAACAAAAAACAACTACTGAGGTTCCTTGAAATATTAAGCACGCGGCGCTCTAGGTCAAGACTGTTTCGCCAGTGTTTTGACTCAGTGCGCAGGGTCTCTCAAGACAGTCTTGACGGGTCCGAACTAGTGAGACAAACATTGTTTCAGATCTGCCAGTGCGCTCTGTCCAGTTCCACATCTGTCAGTAAAGCCGACACAGACCAAACTCAGGGAGCCACCAGCTTGATCATAATGGCCACGCCAACAGTACCCACAAACATTGTGTTACGGCATTGGTTAACGTAATGATTATGATAGCTACAAGGCCGAGACATGGGACATTTCGAGACCTTAGTCCTTGCTTGTTCCCACTTCATTCTTTGCACATTTGAGAAATTCGATGTTACACGTTTGCCGCTTTAGTATTGTGATAAGGTGTGAGAATGAATCGGAACTGTGAAATGGCTTGATAGGTGCTTGATAGTGAGCATGTATTACACCTTTTCTAAATCACCAAACGATCTCCAGTTTTTCAGAGAATGGAGATATAACAAAGAAGAGTTAATGTCACGATTTACACGCAAGATTTACAGACAGAACAAACAAAAACTAAGGTGGCAATTTGTCTACGTTAGATGAAACACTGGTTCTTGAATGTTCATTCCCAATATCACTTCTAACATTACCGCTGCTAAACCGTTGTCAGAACAATGTTATAGTAATTCCACATTGCTTGTCTATGTGCTAGGCCTTCTGGAAAGACCGAAAGCCCGTGTTCAACACAGAACAATTGTCTTTCTATCCCCTCTTCTCATTCTTTCCCCCCATCTTCCCCCTTAACACCCGTGAAAAAACCACACATACACACACACACATACACATACAAAAACGGAACAATGGCATCCGTTTGTTCGCATACATTTTTTTCTCCCAAACTCCTCATGCCAAACATCGCTGTTCGCATTAACAAAACAAAAACAAAATGAAAACGACAATCTAAGCTTGAACAAAAATAAATGCTGTCAAAATAAAATTCAGATTAAGAAAAAAAAGTAATTCACAAGGCATGTCAGCCATTCAATGCTGTCAAATAATGCTCTTCAAAATAGCACAGGGCTAATTAAATGCTTTGCTGTGTAAGAATCAGCTCAAACATGCCGAGTGGAAGGCTAGATTGCGATCGAAACCTCAGATAAAATGTTTGCTACGTCACAGGCTTGACGTACGTCACGGCTTCGAACCTGTTGTCTATAATAAAAGAGACAATGACCTCTATGTATATACATGTGTGTGTGTCAGTCTGAGAAACCTTCGTATCTATAGTGAGGTTTGTTTGATTTTTCTTCTCTTTTTTTCTCGGCGGTTGTGAGCAGAGATTAAGTTCAGACTTGCATTTTAATAATAGCTAGGAGGTCCGCACGAGACCGCACGTATTACGAGCGAAAGTTATGACGTACGCAGAGGTTCCAACAGCTTACGTAATCATAGAACCTGATCACAAACGTGTTTAACCCCAAACTTGCCACGGCTGAAAAGTTGTAATATACATGGGTGTATCTGACAGAACCAGACTAAAATTAAAAGTTTATACCTCTCTAGAAAATCAAAATAAAATATTTCTCAGACGATTTCAAGCAAAATATTTTTAACGAATGCAGGACAAAAAAGGTTAATCTTTCATATCATAAACAAATCTCAACTTTCATTGAAAATGTCCGCTTCAGGAGGGGTTTTCTACAAAAATTCCGTCTTTCACTTTACGCCCAATTTCGTCAGATCCATTGACACAGAAGTGATAGTCTACGATCATTTTGTCTAATTATATAATTTTCTCAGCGACACTGTCAATGGTGGAATGACAAGCGTGTGTACATTAAGAAAGGCCTTTAAACGGTTAAGACATTATTCATGTCAAGTCTGGTGGCCTATATCCAATACATAATGAGATGACAAGGCCTACATGTTTAGCCTTCAAGCTGTTCGCTCATCATTTTTTTTCTTTAATTCACCAATTCCATTTATTCAATAATAATTTTTTTTTTGCAGGTCCACGCAATCATCAACTCTTTTGTCCATCCTTAAATTCATCTATCCGTTCTATCCAATCGCCTACTCATTTACTTCTCTTGATCAATGAATGAATATTTGAACATCCTCGTCCCATCTGTTGGCCGTTCGTCCATTATTATATATTAACTAGCCGTCTGTCCATCCATCCATTCATCTAGCTATCTATCTATCTATCTATCTATCTATCTATCTATCTATCTATCTATCTATCTATCTATCTATCTATCTATCTATCTATCTATCCATCTATCTATCTATCCGCCCTGCATCAAACCATTCAACCATCTATCCATCCATCCACTCGTCGTCAACCCAATCCATCCATCCAACCAACCATCTTCTCACCTCCCCCCATATCGATCCATCCATATCCC
>OZ007576.1:32970002-32985002 GCA_963931925.1 Onchidella celtica | reverse complement strand
ATCCTTCATCACTTGCGCCTCTTTAATCTCTCCAAATTTATGAAAATACTCCCGTAACGTATCTGAAACAAGCAAAAACATCAACCATTATCATCACAACAGGTAAAATCTCTCACGAACCCAATAATTTTTGCACTAGTGCAAAATGTAAACATTTCCAAAGTTCAGACATTTCAAATCGAAAGCAGCACGGTAAACCACCGTAACTCGACTTTTTGTGAAAAAAAAAAAAGAAAAAGAGAGAAAGACAGATTTGGCACGCATGTGGTCCCTTACAGCCCGAATCTTGTACATAATAAAAGTTGGAGGTTACATTCTGAAAACTAAGAGTTAATTAATTTTCTCTTTTTTTTTTGCTACGTCTCTTGAAAAAATGTAAGAAAAATCGAATTACGACTGTTTACCACGCTGCCCTTGAAGTGTAACAGACGAAACAAAAGTGTAAAAAGGACGTAAGGGAACCAAGCGCATGCTTTGTAAAAGCAATTCAAACATAAACAAACAAAAAAGTTTAGTTGAAGAACAAAGTTTGCATAATATAATAATAATAATATAAATCTTGTTTCTGTGCACCGTGTTATGTCTATAATCATCTCCTCCCTCCTTCGCCCCACCCCAATAATATCTTCCAAGGCCAAAAATTGAATCAAAGTGCGTTATGATCTCTCGGGTTTCAGGTTCCTTTACGGGTAGAGCGGGGGGGGGGGGGGAGGAGAGAGAGAGAGAGAGAGAGAGAAGGAAAGCAAGTGAGGAAGGTATAAAAATGGTTGGGGAGCAGAGACAGGACTGAGAGGAAGAAAGACAGAATCGAGAGAAAGAGATGGATCCGGAGAGAGACACAGTGAGAGACTGACAGAAACAGAGGGAGAGACAGAGTGGGGAAAGAGATAGCCAGACAGATAGACAGACAAGCTTACGGAGGGGCGTGAAGGAGGGGAAGGAAAGGGAGGGGGAGGGATATCAGAGATACTCAGCATAACTTTATTCGTTCAAGAGAGTGAACGTCATGCATGGGTAACTGTGTGTGTTCCAGTCTTCCAAAACGTCATTTTGTATGGAGTTTATTTGTTTTTACAATTACATCAATCTGCCTAAATGTTTCTGAAAAGTACTTTCTTGAGACGAACAGACCAACACAAACACGCACGCATACAGAACAACGTATTAAGGAAAGACAACGACAAAAAGACGTAAGGAATATAATGGGTCATTTAACACTGATGACATCAGAAAGACCTTGCCTTTTGTACCACGAATATTCTACGCTAATGGCATGAGTGATTTTTTTGACACTTTTGTTTCTTTTCCTGTCATTTGGTGACGTGTGCGATTATGTTTTTCTTGGAATATTTACTATTGACACATTCCTTTTTCTATAATATTCTGTGATAGCTCTCAAGCTCAGGAATGCAGCAAACCAGGCAGTTGCCTTTTGGCATACGTCTGACATAATAATATGCCATTATCGTAGGGCAATGACGATATGCGACCTGTCACAAATGAGTCATAATATTTGAAAAGAAAGAAAGAACCCCCCCCCCCCCCACGAGAGGGTGGTCTTTCTTTCCACACACACACACCTTTCCCCAAACACATTAAAAACTTTCAAATCGCATTAATGCACATGAATACAAAAGCAACCGTTCGAGAACAGACTAGGCATTAGCTAGTGTTAAAATATTAACGTGGATGTCATCAGAAGTTTTAAGGTTGGGGGCTCAAGGGTTCTCAGCCTATATAACTCCAATGTTCCTTTGGGGGATCCTTGAGGAAGTAGATACACCGGGCCACATTAAGATGTCACTCGAGGCATGTAGGATTGTAACTATGAGCCCGGGGGGGGGGGGAATTTCCAGTGTTCTATAAATAGAGTCTTAAGTCGTTCAATGGCCCTACATGAGTTGGGAAAAAGAGA
The DNA here is from genome assembly GCA_963931925.1 of Onchidella celtica. Lineage (NCBI taxonomy): Eukaryota > Metazoa > Mollusca > Gastropoda > Systellommatophora > Onchidiidae > Onchidella > Onchidella celtica. Next base: position 32,983,087 of record OZ007576.1, on the reverse strand, counting down.
GCCAGAAACAACGAAGAAGAACGATTGTCCGAGAGAAACACGGACACAAACAGAAAGAGAGAGAGAGGGACGGGAGATAGTGAAACACAGACAGGCGAACAAAGTGAGAAACAGAGAGAAGAGAGGGAGAGGAGGGGGAGAGAGAGAAAGATATAAAGAGGGAGTGGAGGTGGGACAGACAGAGAGGGGAGAGACAGGGAGAGACAAGGACGTGGGGAAAGAGAGAAAGAAAGGGCTAGAGAGACAGCGACAGACAGGGAAAGATACTGAGAAAGAGAGAGAGAGACAAACACAGAGATAGAGAGAGAAAGTGAGAAAGGGAGAGAGAGTGAAAGAGAGAGAGTGTGTGTGTGTGTGCGTATGAGAAAGAGAGACAGACAAACAGAGAGACAAAAACTCCTTACATTTACTGAAAGACAAACACTTACCACTCTGCTAGGACAAAGCTTCAAGCATGATGAGAGAGCATAGCTCACGGATCAACGAGGGACAAATTCTGAGATAGGCCTAAATAATTCAGATCTTATCTAAAACAAGTCTTTTGACAGGATCGATGGAACCCATTCAACCTTAGATCACAGATTTAAGTCTCCACTGGTTTAGAACAAAAGGGACTTGGGAGGTGCAATAGGTGAGGTTTTCATAGAGTGGGAAATGAATAGGCCTAGTCTGTCCGCACTGTCATTCCCTTAATGGAATCCAATACATCAGGTTTTCGATTATAATGGAGCCAAAAACAAACAAACAACCAAAACGGAATGACTTTTTTTTTTTTGAGAGGATCTGGCGAAATTGGGCTTAAGGTGAAACACCAAATTCCTGAGAAAACAGCCAACACACCCAGACAAGAGATGGAGTATAAAATTCCATTATAATAATCAATTCCTGGACTTTTCTTGTTTTTGCACTTTCTATCATCAGATCCCACCCCCATACACACCAATTACACAAACAAACAAACAAACACACCAAGACACATGCAGACACGTGTATAGACACCTACACTCTTACACACACACAAACATAAATATGCACACACTCACACATGAGACAGAAAGAACGATAGATGGCCAGATTAATTAACTACACACTGGGCGCGTTATCTGTCTGTCATCTGACTGTCTGTCTATCTGTATGTTTATTTTCACACCCCATTCTCACGAGACTCGTCTAGTCTGCCTTCTCGATGTTCAAAATGCCACTAGATCTGCTGTGTTCATCCATTTCACTTTTCTGTCTCTTCTTACTGTGCGATAACAAGTCTCAGCCTACGTATTCCAACTTGTCTTCATCTCTCTACGACTCCAGATTCCTTTCGTTTATTCTTCCTTCTTTTCTCACATTCTCTCGTTCTCTCCGATCCTTCTGTCCAATTTTCACAAAGGTCCACCATACATCCTTACAAATACCCATACTGCCATTCATTATTATCTCCCTCGAGCTCCATTCTCCAGAAATTTCCACAATGTCAGCGACTCTGAGGACCTCAGAGAAACGAACGACAAAGTCCACTCTAATATCGTGGCCAGCAATCACGAACGAGCCCGCTGTGTGTGTTTCCACTAACTAACGCCCAACATTCGCATACTCACCAGAAACACTCAAGCCAATATCGATCGCCTCGCGCATCTAAGTAAATTTCAAAGGGATGCGTCGGAAATGACAAAAAGGCCTCTTTGGGGGGGGGGGGGCGGGGGTTGGGGGGGGGAGAGAACGAGAGAGAGAGAGAGAGAGAGAGAGAGAGTGAGAGGACGGTGAGCAATTTCAACACAGAGAAGGGGAAAAAATTTGAGGACGGGATAGACAGAAAGAAGCCATGAGGAAAGATGCTTGTGAGGGGTACAAACAGATAAACCCCAATATGACAGAACAATGGATTGTTGAGAGAGAAAGACAGAACGAGATAGGGAGAGAGAGAAGGAGGGAGAATAGTGAGCAATTTCAACATAGAGGAGGAAATAAAATGTGAGGATGGGGGCATTAGGATAGACAGAAGGAAGCGGTGAGGAAAAATGCTAGTGGGCAATACAGACCAAACAGAATTGTGACGATGGACCCTGGGTGGATAGACGGAATGCAAAAATTGGGATGAGAAACGATAGGCGAGCGGAGAGAAAAGAAAAACTGGGAAGCGGAAAAGTGGGTGGATGGACAGAATACAGAAATTGGAAAGAGGAACAGTGGGTGGACAGAAAGAACACACACAAAAAAGACTGGGATGACAAACAGTGGTTGGATAGAGAGACCGCAAATATTAGGAAGAGAACCAATGGATGGATAGAGTGAAGATAAAGAAGAGAGAGAGGAGGAGGAGAGAACAGGGAACCAGTGGAGAACAAAGAACTAGAGTTTGTAGCCTGTTGGGGGAATAAGACAGCGCATTGGGACATGAAGGAATACAATACCGGCGGCTGAGGCTGGACGGAAATTTAACTAATCCAGACTGAGGTGCTTGTGTGTGCATGTATGAGTATGAGTGTGTGTGTGTGAGTGTGTGTGTGTGTGTGTGTGTGTGTGCCCGCCCGCCCGCGCTCATGCCAGTTTGTGTGCGTGTGCTCTAAGCAGCAGTGCCTCTCAGTGTGTGAGTGTATGAAGAGATGTGAGGTCAAACAACAGACTAAATACATTTCAGGAGGGGGGAGGGGGAGGAGGCGACGCAAAAGACAGTCATGTGAGTAATATCAAACAAGGAAATTGCTTTTTATGCAGCCAGAAAATCACATGGACGAGAAAAAGGTCCACAGAATGATACTTGAACGCCAGGAAAGAGACGACATTCTGTAGGCTCGGCGTGGCTATTTGATGAGGACAAAGTGAAAGATAGCTTCGATCTACCTCAGTTTTGACTTTGGAGAGAGCACGGCGATATGATAACGTTACACTGTGCTAGGAAAAACCAAGACGATAGGCAGAATATTACTGAGCGAGAGGACAGAAGGACAGCCTACCGGAAGCGCTGACCAACCACCCACCAATTTATCTCCCTGGGAGCTAAACAAGGACCAGTAAAAACCTTAGGGGTAAACCAGACCAAGGCTGGTGTAAGAGCCAATCTGATGGCTCGTCGTTTGATTATTTATGCATCAAACTAAAACACTACTCACTGGCCACATCGCGGTGATATGGGTAGAGTAATGTTTTGGAGTGATGAATAATAATTAGGCGGCGCGCCACCAGCCTGGCGCTTACGCTAGCCTCGGTCTGGTTTACCCCTTACGGTGCAAAATGTCAAGTATTTGACAAGGGTACGAAGTAAAGCATTAACGATGGTGGATACAGCGACATTATGACTGGATAGGACATAAGGAGATTGCAGAGGGAGATGGGTCTTTGCAAATGAGTAATAATAGAGTGTGAAGGCAGACGAGAACCAACACTCTCATTTGGCGAGGGTTCTTTGTTTTTTTCTAAAGATCTCCTGTTGTCTCCCTCTCCCATGAGTTTGAGTTTGGGTTTACAGAAAGTACGTCGACACCATAACGGCCACGTTGTGCTGGGAAGAAGTATGACGATAGACAGAATAGAACAGAATGACAGCACTGAAGAAGACCCTACCAGGCGCGCCCTCCAATCACCCACTAGAAATGAACACTCAGATAAACAAACAACGGAGATAGATAGATCTAGATGACGCAGAATGGAACCTTATATAATAATTATACCCTCACGCACTTACTAGTTCTATATACAGGCATACACAAACGGAACGTGACACAAAAGAATCTTATTGGTGGACGCCTAGATATTGACATCAACCAGATCCGATGAGTTGAAAACATAGACATATATATCAGCTTAACAACAAAGGACTCTCCATCGATCTGTGCGACAATGTACGTAGGCTGTTAGGTGCTTTTGTTTGTTCATGTGGAATGATTGTGGGAGATCGAAAGATATAGGGAGATAGATGCAGAGGACTTTGTGTAACTGCTTGGACTTCTTGCAAGAATTGAATGATATTGTGTGTGTGTGTGTGTGTGTGTGTGTGTGTGCAGATCAAATTTTGGTCTGTTTAGTTTCCGAAGGGTTTGGGTGTGTCCGTCCTGTGACGATACAAAATTCATTCTCTCTCTCTCTCTCTCTCTCTCTCTCTCTCTCTCTCTCTCTCCCCCCCCCCCTCTCTCTCTCTCTCTCTCTCTCTCTCTCTCTCTCTCTCTCTCTCTCTCTCTCTCTCTCTCTCTCTCTCTCCCTTCCTCCCTCTCTCTCCCCTCTTTCCCTCCCCCCTCTCTTTCACTCTCTCTAACTCCATTGTGTGTGTCTGTGAATGTATATAATGTTCAAAGTAAACAGAAAAAATTCAGAAGATCGTTTTTGGGTTCAGTAATCCGCCTCAACTAGACATTAGAGCTAAATGTGTCCCATGTTGTAGTGAGATTTCTTAGCACGTTACTTCATGTAAAACCAACAATATCCTTAATCCTATCCCCCTCCCTGTAGCACTTTCAGAACCACTAGCGTCATCCAAGTAACACATGGGAGATCTAATAAAATAACCCAAGTATGGAAATAGAAATGATGGTTATTTCCAGTGGGCACAGGTGTGAGGAGGTGTTAGATTCCACAGGTCCTCACCGACACGTTAGCTCTTTTTCGGCGCACCCGCGTTTGTGCAGTGAGGAGTAAAAACCTGCATGGTTTGATCTACTGGCAATGAATTAATGATCAAATGCTCGTGTTTCTCACACTGTGGCCCGGGGTGTTTCGCCAATAAAAGGTTGCTTTTCTGTGAGAACTACGTTAGATTTGTTCATAATGGTAATTAATGTTATAGTAATTGGAAATGAAGAGAGAGAGAGAGAGGCGAAGAGAGAAAGGCAGAGAGAGAGACAGACAGAGAAAGAAAGAGAGATAGACAGTGAAAGAGACAAGGGAGAGTGAGACAGAGAGAGGGAAAGAGAGACAGAGGGGTGGAGAGGGGGAAAGGAGAGAGAGACAGTGAGAGTGAAAGAGAGAGAGAGAGAAAGAGAGAGAGAGAGAGAGAGAGAGAGAGGTAGAGAGAGAGAGAGAAAAGACAATCCGAGTCACAATTTCAAAAAAAAAGTTCGAAGTTTTAAAGTTTATCTAAGACAATATTAATCAGAATGACACACAAAATTACCGAAGACGTCAAATACATACATACACAATACCAACTTTACATTAATTGTATAGTGACAGACAGGCACATTGGCTGATTGAGCCCAAGACACATTTCGACGATATTATAATTGTGATAGCAAAGACACCGGGGCACCGTGACCACATAGCATAAACTTAAAACCAGGACATAAAACAGAGCGACATTTAGAATTCTATTGACGTTTCGATGCATCTGATTCTCCCAAAGTTCAAGAATCTTCCGTCATGACAGTGCTGATGACTGCCAGGAGCCCTTGTTGTCCACGTAAACCTCTCTGGTTCAATTAAAACCTCATAAAATATTTAAATTGTAGGCGTTCAAGCATACTTAAGCTGCTGTGGTGTGGATGGGGAAAGGGAAGATGAAGGGGTTGGGGAGAGGAGTAATTAGGAGAAAGATACATCATGACCTGGGTGTGGCCCGCGGCCCGCGGTCCGGCCACACGGAACGGAAGAAAGTTGGGGGCCAAAAAACACTTTTTTTGCACAGGGGTCTATGTGCACGCGTGCGATTTTGATGTGGTGCGGTCGCTTCGCAGTCGCTTCCCAGTTTTTAAAATCAAATCTGGACCAAATGAATGGAGGTGCACACACATGTGAGACACCAGTTCAACACAGGATCGAAGGGAATATAGTTACGCACATACAGGAACGTGACGGCGAGTGGCAAGTGTGTCGTCTTGCCCTCCCAGACAGAGAAAGAGAGAGAGACAGATAGACAGACAGACAGACAGAGAGTGTGTATGGAAGAGCAGAGAGACACAGAGACAAAGGGGGGGGGAGTGTAGGTGTATACGTGTGTGTGAGCGAGAGTGTGTGTGTATGTGTGTGTGTGTGAGAGAGAGAGAGAGAGAGAGAGACAGACAGACAGACAGAGAGAACGAGAGAGAGTTTGGAGATGGCACGTCGACAAAATATGGGCCATGCCGTGCTAGGAAGCAGAAAAACGATAGACTTAATAAAGCAAAATGACAGACCTGGACAGATGAAAGATGTCTGTGAGTGAGTGAGATAGACAGACAGACAGACAGACAGACAGACACACACACAGAGACAGTCCAGTGAGCTTTTTAGTAAGCACAATTGAACATGATAGAAAGAAAGGACGTTTGGAAAGACAGAAAATCGACCCCTAGGGCAACAAGGTCGAGAGCCTAACGTATGTCATACATCCTGAAGGCCTGGGACACAAAACACACGGATGCAGTCACGAGCTATCACCTGGCAGTGAGTAATATACTTCGTATTGCAGGTTAATATTCTCTCAACACTCTAAATTACCATGCATGATACATTTGGCCAGGGACCACCTGGTGACTTTTTATCACCCCTGGGTGTCGAAATGAGTGACAGACAGACATGATCTGATGTTTCTATGGAGCTGATAGCTCACCCTCGCGTGTAAAATGTGAACACAGCGTTATGACTATGTATAAAGCATCCCTATAGATGTGGGGAGTTTCACACTGAAGCACTGCAGTTATTAAACCAGGCTTATTTCCGGACTGTACACAGTACCAAGGCTCTGATGAAAATCGTTTCGCCACGGGCCAGTGACCACGAATATTCTGGGCTCTCAACATCAGCACAGCTAGGCGCAGCCAGGCGAAAGTATTAATATTATAATATTTATGAGAATCATTTCATTTATACTTCATCCGGGTGGCTGAAATGACCAGCTCAGTTACTACCAGTCTACGGCCCGTAGTGCTCTGAATCATGCCTGTTTTGTGCTGGTTTCAGTGTGAGGTGTGGACTGTGGATTCAAACGAGACCTCGCACACTGGCGAGGCTCAGTCGCTGAAAGAAATCTGTCTTATTAGTTCGGGAGGGTTAAAGCTGTCTTCAGTCAACTGGGGGGAAGACAGACCTCACGCACCGAGTCCGACACAAAACAGACACGACTCCGTGGACCATCACGCCTAGAAGAGAAGCCAACATGTTATGCCTGCATTGTCGAGATATCATTGCTCTTCAGGATTAGAGCTTTGGAGGAAACTTTAAGAAAACAGACACGTCGAATAAAACGAAGTTTAATCCACGGGTTTGCTGCACAGTAATTGTATAATATATATATTTTTTTTTTCGCATCTCAAAATATGTACGCTCCAATTTAAATACTCATACAGTATTCAATACTTTGTCATGCCAGGATACAAGTTATCTCTCCCTTGACTCCACTTTTGAGAAATTTTGCCACACTAGTCCTTATTTCTAACTTCATTTTCTGAAAAACCGAACATCTTTTTAATGTGTGAAACAGGTATAGTAAATGCAGACTTTACACTTGTTGAAAATGCATTGTTGTACTTCGCAAACTGTTTCACCGTTCCTACTTAGTCTAACTCCTTATCATAATGCTAAAGCCGCAAACTCGCAACGCCGAATTTCTCAGTTGTGCAAAAAGTGGAGTTGGAACAAACTAGAATTAAGGTCGCAATTTGGCTTCAGCATCCAAGCTCCTCTTTACAACAAAAGAAAATGAAAATATAAAAGTTTTGAGTTTCATCACCGTCCTGCTTCTGAAAAACGTATAAACTTGAAATTAATAGGGGATAAATTATTGCAGATTTTAGCAGAAGTCCACTGATATCATTCGCTGGACATAAAACCCTTTGTAAATTGGCGAAGGTTGGGGGCCATAAATAAATTCTTGTAGTCTAGATTGACAAAAATTAATCAGGGCGTTGTCGGCAGACTGTTTTTGAGAAGTGGTGGTTCCCACTATTGAATGTTGGGTGACTGGGAGTGAAGGGTACACAGATGTTGAGCCAAGCAATGATAAAGTGGGTCATGCCGTCTCAACCATGACAGCCAATGTCATGTCAGGCCGTGTCACTGTTGTCGTGTAAAACATTCGTGTAGATCGAGAGACAGATAGACAGGTACACATACACACACAGTGATGAGTAGTGGGACAGACAGACAGACAGAAAGACAGACAGAAAGACAGGCAGGCAGGCAGGCAGGCAGGCAGGCCGGCGACCGGCCGACCGACCGACAGACAGACAGACAGACAGACAGACAGACAGACAGACAGACAGACAGACAGACAGACAGACAGACAGACAGACAGATAGATAGATAGATAGATAGATAGATAGATAGATAGATAGATAGATAGATAGATAGATAGATAGATAGATAGATAGATAGATGGACGGGCCCCACACATGCCCTGTATTAAGTTTAGCACTAAAGTGTTTGACGATGTGTAGAACATGCTATTGGACACACCAAAAATGAACAACATTATTTTGTTCACATTAAGATGCCCATGCATGTTCGTTCATTCAGACAAAACAAGAAGGAGAGAAAGAAAAAAAGAACGAAAGAAAACTTGTTGAGGCGAAAAAGGGAGGCACCATAATGAGTGATTCTTTGTGGCAGATAATTACATAATTATCCTAGTACCAGGTGCTTTTTTGTGCTGTGAACTCTTCAGCACTGGTGTGGTTGCAGAACCAAATCGTGACTAGCTCGCTAACGTTCGTTACAGTTACGGTATTTCGTTACGGTGCCTTGAAACTGGAGCAGTGCTAAAATGTATGATTTTCCTCAGTGCGAATGGCAGTGTAGCCCTCTCTGGTGTTACCTCGGTGACGTAAGTTACACAATACACAAAAGACAATGGTTTACTACAAATTTGTTTGCCGCAATTCCAAATCCGTAACATTAAACTACCCTGACTTTTCCCCCACATTTCCTATCAATCTGGCTACTTTTGAGTTAATATAAATTGGATTCAGTTTGTAACGTATCAGTATTTCACATGTAACTTGAACTGAGCTAGCTGCACATTATAGAAACGAATCTGATGCCGTGGAACTTTAGCTGAACGCAAAGATATCATGGGTTAATTTCATTGACCCGGGGCGGGACCCCACCCAGTGTTGTTAACCTATGTGTGTGAGTGGGGGGGGGGGGGCAGGCTATAAAATTTTAAGATCCACTATTCTAGAGAAACCAAAACCAGTCAAGAGAACACATAATTTATGAGATGATATGGATAAATTTTAATCTATTAATTTCAATTTTGCCCGGGCAGCGGTCTTTCGGCCTGCTCTTTACGATTTCCAACTGCCAAGGTATCTTTAACGTGCGCAACGTGCACACGGGCCCTCCGAATTTTTTCGTCCTTATCCGAGAAGACTAGGTACTCGATCCTACCCCCCAATAGGACCAGGGACTTGAAAATATGAGAAAAATCCAATTTCCAAGAACTACTCGATCCTACCCCCCAATAGGACCAGGGACTTGAAAATATGAGAAAAATCCACTTTCCAACATGCCTGCACTGCCCGGGTTTAGAACCCGGGACCCTTGGCATGAGAGGCGAGCACCTTGCCTCTAGACCACCCTTGTCCCCACCTTGTCTCCTACACAGCGTGTGCTAATTTTATATTTATGACAAATTCCTATTTATTCTAGTGTACACATTTGGCTAAGCTTCTTCTCCCTGAGTTGCTTCCATTGAAAGCCCGAGATGGGCGATATTTTCGGCACGCAGTTTCAATTTCTTTATCATATTTTCTGTGTCATCTCCAAGCACAGTCGGCGTGCGCTCTTCCTCCTCTCTGCAGAGGTAATCACACCGTGGAGTGCGTAGGATTTGTGTGGGATAGTTCGACACAGGCTACGGATTCCTTTCTCTCCTTAACAAATCCTCATTTTGTCTTCATGAGGAGGGCGTTTTAGAGTGTACATCTGTGGTGTGCAGCGGATGGTTGTAGTAAAGGCTGTTGGTTCATGAAGGTGAACTTGTACTGGGTACCAGTGTGTGTGGTGCTTGGGTTGTTGGTGTTGTTGTTGCTTTTGATATTGCTATAGCGTTTCTTCTCCTTGCTGCCACTGTTGTTGTTACTTTGTTTTCATAGTTCTTGTCATATTTTTGTAGTAGTAGTAGTAGCAACAGCAGCAGAGGTATCAGTCGTAGTTGCTGTAGCAAAAGTAGTAATAGTTGTAAAAGAAGTAGTAGTAGTTGTTGTTCCTGTTGTTGCTCTCTCTCTCTCTCTCTCTCTCTCTCTCTCTCTCTCTCTCTCTCTCTCTCTCTCTCTCTCTCTCTCTCTCTCTCTCTCTCATTTATCCTACTGAATATTGTTGCTTAAGAAATTGCCCGAATGCATAACTGCTTTAAAAATCCTACAACCCTGCCCCTCTTTCACGTAGGCCTCTCAGAAAAACAAGTGTAAAACAGGTATATATGGCCTAGACTATAGCGTGTCCCTGTATCTCCATGCTGAGCACGCCATCTCATAATTTGTCATAGGGTCGCTCCACAGGATCAGGGGACGTCGAGTTACCTACAGTTTTACAATGAATTGGACTAGGCCAGTGATCGTGGGAAAGTGAACAGAAAGGTGTCAAAGGCTAAATTTGGATTAGGTTATTGTTTGATACATTCAATCTATCCACCGGTCCGTCTGTTCTACCTACCTACCTACCTACCTACCTACCTACCTTCGTTCCTACCTACCTATCCACCTACCTACCGACCTATCTACCCACTTGCTACCTACCTACCTACTACCTACCTACCTATCTACCTACCTATCCACTTACCTACTTACCTAATTACCTACCTACCCACTTACCTACCTACCTGCCTGCCTGCTTGCCTACCTGCCTGCCTGCCTGCCTACCTACCTACCCACCCCTCCGACACAAACATAATTACACGAACAAGAATACAGTCATACAGTTACACAATCAAAGAAATAAAAGGAGACACCCCCGTCCAAACATCCCGCATATTCATTGAGAATTCAAATGTGCAAATTTGCTTTGAAAATGGAGGACGCATTCTCTGAACTATTGACGCTTCTTAAACCTTACACAAGCACGTTACACAGCTTTTTACATCCCACTTAAACTGTGTATCCATAAAACACACAATGGGTTTGTGTTTTATCAAAGAATGCGATTTGGGTAAGCTATAGTAAAACTACATTGCCCAAGGGGCATCGACCTCTACATACATAATAATATGTGAGGTTCCTCAAAGTTATGGAGAGAACAGAGGCGTTGCTCAATGTTGGAAAGAAGACAGGGTGTGTTGAAAATGGCTGGGCACGGGGCGGGGGCAGGGTGGAGACAGCGTGAAGTTGAAGAGAGATACAGACAGACAGACAGACGGACTGACAGACAGACACACAGAAAAATAGAGAAAGAGCAAGAGAGACAGTGAGAGAGAGACAGGCATGGAGATGGGAGAGAGAGAGAGAGAGAGAGGAAGAGGGAATGGGAGAGAGAGAGAGAAAGAGAGAGAGAGAGAGAGAGAAAGAAAGAGAGAGAGAGGAAGAGAGAAAGAGAGAAAGAGAGAGAGAAAGAGAGAGAGAGAGAAAGAGAGAGCGAGAAAAAAAAAAGAGAGAGAGAGAAGCAGGCACAATAAACTGATTCGGTTAAGCACTGACTCAACAGTATTTCCAGCTTAGTGCACCTTGAAAATCGAACATCCCCCCCCCCCCACCTCCAAATCTGAACGCCACAGATACAATGGGCCTGTTTCTCTTCTCTTTCACCCATCCTGCTCACCTTTCATTCCTCGCCCATCGAAAGATTTTAAGCCTAGCGTCTTCCGCGATATTGATATCACATCCAACGACAGTGGGCCTACTGGTACTATGGCAAACAACATTTCGTAGATGGTTCCGATGCAGTCAATATTTTGGTGCACATAGTCAACATTAACAGCTGTCCAGGTCACAGGATATAATGTTCATCGGCGAGTCCAAAACCGAAAACTAAGAATACATTGCATCTACTATAGAAATTATATAAGAATGGTGTTATTACGAGACAATTATTCATACCACAGTACTGACTACTGGCTCTGGGCTTCAGAAACATTCACGTCAGAGAAACTGATATTAACTTGTAAATTGTAGCATAATATAAAGATCTAACTCTGTCCATATCAGACTGTTATCATTTACTGTTGCTTTTGTCTTGCAAGTTTCATACGGCTGCAATTCACATATCGCCGAATCCTTATCACCCCTTACGACCTGCTGAAATCGCCTCTTCACAGTGATCTCTGTCATTGGTTAAACACTTGACACTGGTGAACCCACGATGTCAAGAGGTGTGTTAGGACGATAAAAAGTACTTTACCAAAAAGAATTGCAACAGCTCAAGGTGTCAAGAACAGATTTGATTCATAAATGTTTCCACTGAGTAAATTTTTGTGAGAGAGCAGTGAGTAATTTTTACAAACGTAATTATTGTGCGAGCCAGCATAACTTGGTCTCGTAAACAATTTGTTTTGAACAGTTTTTTTCCTAAAAGATAGACAGAAGGTGTGGGGAAGGATAGACGGACAGCTTAGGTGTGCATGACTGAGCACTTTTTATATCTCGTGTTTTGAACTAGGTTTAGTAGAGAGGGAAGGGGTGAGTAGGAATTAAATGTTGTTGAGACGTGGGTTGACGTACAGAAAATCCGTGATCCAGAGTAAAAGCTCGGGGTTTTGAACATGTTAAGAATTTATTGCTATAAAATTACATTATATTGTATTGAGTGATTCGACCTTTGATGTCGACCCAAGGTCGTTGCGTAGGGCTGTTACTTAAAATAACTCAGTTCGGCAGCTGAGCTAGAAGTGGTTGCACCAATCACAATCCAGGAATTAGACGGTAAGCTGCAGATGCAGACCAGTATTTAAGGCCATACAGAACTTAGTTCTGGGCCACATGTAGACAGTCCATTTACGAGGTGGTCGGCGATAGTCCTCAGCCAGATGAGAGACATAGAGACGCAGTTGAGCAGTCCATTGTGAGGAGCCTGATTTAAAGCTCCAGAGCCTAAGCTACTTGGTTTGATATAAACCCACAGCGTTTACATCCAGCGCTCTCACTCCCAGTGAGGGCCTCATGGTGAGAGTCCATACTAATGTGTAATGATGAAAGTGAACCGTTCTACTTACTTTTGAAGACAGTTTCAGAGCTACCGCCAGACAACGCATGGTT
>OZ007576.1:32842669-32969802 GCA_963931925.1 Onchidella celtica | reverse complement strand
TGCCGTTTATCTTTGTGTTGGTGGCAAAGCGTAACACCCTGGGCTGGTAATTACGCTAGCTTTTGTTGTTTCATCCTTGTTTACGGTGTGGTGTCTTCATAGCGGTCGACTATGGTTCTGAAGTAACCAGCGTGAGCAAGCGCCCTCTGTGAGTTATACGCGAGAGTTGGAATGTGAGCATGGATACGGAGATGATTAAACAGTTTCGATTGCGTAGATTTAATTTATTGTTTGCAGGAGAGAAATACCTAAAATCAATCCAATGGCAAGAAGACCCAGAATTTCGGTGCGCCTGGTCTCAACACTATTATAATAAATTAATGTGCTCATCAGACGGTCCGGTTAGCGCTTTCAAGATCATGATATCACGCAGTCAAATTGTATTTCTTATGACAAGAAAGGGCGTTGGAAGTGAACGCACATGGACGCAATTGGTGGAAAAGAAAAAGTCAAACAATATTTTTTACTTTCATTGTACAAAAATACCTGTTCGTTAAAGAATAATAAACGAATAAAAAATTAGTCCAAACCGACATTTTGTTTTTGAGTGTTGCTTTCTGTGGGTTACTCTAATTCTCTTTCTCCCTCTTTCTTTTCATGGATCAATCGTTTTTAATTCGGCACATAATTGGGAAACGGGGGAAGGCGGTTACACAAGAGTTAAAATGTCAAACTGACATTTCCACCGCCTTTGATGATAATAACACCAAATTTATCATATTACGATAAACGCTTCCAGCTATAGCTGATACACTACAACGTGATACCTTCCGATGCAACGTGTGTATGACGCCCAGGTGCTGATGATGGTCGGGGACGGGAAGGTCCATCACAGCGCAGTGAATTGGAGTCTGCTTTGCCTCAGCATTAATTTTTGTCGGACTGGGGAATTCAATAAGACCTCGCACAACTAATGAGATTGAAACACTTCCGCCTCCCTGGTTCAAGTTTGAACTGAATTGACATTTGACTCCCTGCATTACCAGCCGTATAATTTACGATACAAACTATATGGGAAGGCGTCTTTTTCTGACAGTGGACGGTAAGCATGAAGAATAAAATGACGAATGAAGAAAGAAAAGTGCCGAAAAAATGAAAAACAACACCGAAGACCAAAAAAAAAAAAAAAAAGGCACGCAGTATCTTCTTATGTGCGAAACCTACTGTCTGTACTCATCCAGTCACTACACGCAGTATCTTCTTATGTGCGAAACCTACTGTCTGTACTCATCCAGTCACTACACGCAGTATCTTCTTATGTGCGAAACCTACTGTCTGTACTCATCCAGTCACTACACGCAGTATCTTCTTATGTGCGAAACCTACTGTCTGTACTCATCCAGTCACTACACGCAGTATCTTCTTATGTGCGAAACCTACTGTCTGTACTCATCCAGTCACTACACGCAGTATCTTCTTATGTGCGAAACCTACTGTCTGTACTCATCCAGTCACTACACGCAGTATCTTCTTATGTGCGAAACCTACTGTCTGTACTCATCCAGTCACTACACGCAGTATCTTCTTATGTGCGAAACCTACTGTCTGTACTCATCCAGTCACTACACGCAGTATCTTCTTATGTGCGAAACCTACTGTCTGTACTCATCCAGTCACTACACGCAGTATCTTCTTATGTGCGAAACCTACTGTCTGTACTCATCCAGTCACTACACGCAGTATCTTCTTATGTGCGAAACCTACTGTCTGTACTCATCCAGTCACTACACGCAGTATCTTCTTATGTGCGAAACCTACTGTCTGTACTCATCCAGTCACTACACGCAGTATCTTCTTATGTGCGAAACCTACTGTCTGTACTCATCCAGTCACTACACGCAGTATCTTCTTATGTGCGAAACCTACTGTCTGTACTCATCCAGTCACTACACGCAGTATCTTCTTATGTGCGAAACCTACTGTCTGTACTCATCCAGTCACTACACGCAGTATCTTCTTATGTGCGAAACCTACTGTCTGTACTCATCCAGTCACTGACAACCCGCTTAAAGACACCATCGACTCAAACAAACCAGCCAGTAACCCTTTCGGAAATCCGACGCCAAGGACTGACATCAAGAATGTACATAGAAATAACATCATTCCTACGTAGCTGCGCCGGTTACGATATCGCCCCGACGTTGGTTTGATAAAAGGAACCCGCCCCTGCAGTAATCCTACCAATCCTACGAAAATCTACGTCGGATTGACGTAGTGATGCTGGCTAAGATTAAACTTTTTCTCCAAATCCTGCAGCTCAAAGCCAAATTCTAAGTTCTCATCGGTGAAGGATAAACATTAATGGAATGCAAGATATTAATATAAATCAAGAAAACGTTACGAGTACATATAAATAAAATAAAAACCCAGCAAGAATCGGTTTCACTTCTATCTATGATCATCATTAGTGCGTGCTTTAATGTACCTTTTTAATTTCAAAACATCAATGAAAATCACTGAGGTAAAAAAAAACTTCAAATCACCGTGAAACGAGTTCGTTAGCACTGCCGGGAATGGTTTGCATTACTGATCGATAAGTATCGGCCTGTCAGCGTTTTCGCAGAGTTCCGCATGGTCACAAGATAGCCGTACCTACAACATACATCAAAATAGACAACACAACAGCGCATTTTGTCAAGTTAACGTCAAACGTCATCACTGAGTTAACAAGGTGCTCGCCTCTCGTGCCAAGGGTCCCGGGTTCGAAACCCGGGCCGTGCAGGCATGTTGGAAGTTTGGGATTTTTCTCATATTTTCGTGTCCCTGATTCTATTGAGGGGTAGGATCGAGTACCTAGTCTTCTCGGATAAGGACGAAAAAATTCGGAGGGCCCGTGTGCACGTTGCGCACGTTAAAGATACCTTGGCAGTTGGAAATCGTAAAGAGCAGGCCGAACAGGCCGCTGCCCGGGCAAAATTAAATTAAATTCATCTCTACCAGTCCCTCCCCCTCCCCCCTCATCTCCCCCCCCCCAAAAAAAAAAAAAAAAAAAACGCCGACCGGCGCTGCACTGTGGCGACGACGTGCCTGCTCCAGTTATAACTGGGCTGCAATGGCACAAAGGCAAAATTTCCCAAATGGGATTAAAGAGTTATACAAATACAAATACAAATACAAATACATAATAATTATTCACTGCCCTGTCAATTTAAGTGCATGGCCCGTTATAACGCACTAAGTCGAGTCTATATTCCACGGTTTTGTGAACCATGGGGTTAAACGGGACATCTTGAAATATTACGTCAGTGTCGCTGGTTGTTTCACAAAAAGTTCAGGTGTGAGTCAAAGGCGACGCAAAACAGACTGAACTCGTGTGTTTTAGGAGGTTCGCTGCCAGAGGTATACATCTCACGTTTCTTGTTCTTGGTTCCATGTGTATTTGTGATAGATAGGGATTAGTTCCTAAAGCCCGGGTAATGGCTTTGTTCGGCCTGCTCTTCTCGACTTTTAACTGCCAAGGTATCTTTAACATGTGCGACGTGCACACGGGCCCTCCGAGTTTTCCGTCCTTACCCGAGAAGACTAGGTGCTCGATCCTACCTACCATAGGATCAGGTACGGGAATTTCCCCTGGAAAAAAAAAAAACCAACATGCCTGCCCCGACCGGGGGATCGAACCCGGTACCTTCGGCATGAGGGGCGAGCATCTTGCGTCTAGACCAGCGTGTGTAATAGACTTGATTCAATGATTTACCAACCTAGAAAGTAACTGAAAATACCCCCGCCTTCCTCTTTTCTTTTTTTTTCCGTATCTTTAGGGGGGCAAAATGAAAGGACAAAAAATAGGAAACTTTTTATGTATCTGCGAGAGCCTTGTAGGAGATAACGGGTATAGACAAGACACAAGACTCAACACAAGAACCGGGACGAGACTAAATCGAGAGTTTGCACAAACCGGATTTCCCACTGTAGTGTCGAGACGTGATGACTAAACGATCTGGTAATATACGGGCATCCTGTCCTGGGTTACCTACCCACTAAACTGCCTTAGTCTTATCGTATTACTAGAAAGCCAAACCCAGTAAAATGAACAAAGTCAATAGACAACTTGATAGCATGTCCGCAAATCTTCCCAAGTGCTACTGCCATTTCATTTGACTGTAATGCGTAGTGTCAATAAAAGAAAAAGCAAAAACTGTTTGCCATTAACAGCGTATCAATTCCCACGACTCTGCGTTACCTTCACAGGCTGCCAGAAAAGCGTTGTTTATAAACGGAACACGTCGTACTCCCGACCTGATAATAAGACGGGTAATAAGCGGGCTAATTCCTCTCTTACTCTCCACCTAATCAGTAACGCATTTGGAGCAACTACCAGAAACCGGAAAGATATGATTTATACGCAGTAACGTTAACGTGACCTAAGTTCTTGTTTGTTCTATCTCCATTTCATGGAAAAAACTGGAGACCTTTTAGTATGTAGAAGAAGTGTATGACATATTTATGCACACTTTGGCGCTTGTTTAAAATGCGTTGTGGTACTTAGCAAGCTGTTTCATAGTTCCGATTTATTCTAACTCCTTATTATCATATTCCTGTTGGTAGGGGACCGTATAGACTAATTACCAAGCCGCAAAGAGAAAACATTGAGTTGTGTTCATTGCTCATCTAAAGCTTACTGTGTAAAATACCGCGTTTTGCCCAAGCAACAGCACCATACAAAAACCGCAAAAGTTGAACGTCGAAATTCTCAGTTGTGCAGAAAGTGGAGTGTTGGAACAAACAAGAACTGGGGTCGCGTTATGCGGACAAAACTATAACCAGTCCCATTGGGGCTCGAAAATAATCCCAAACAAAACAGGAAATAAACAGGTCAATGGAATTCCCCGTCTAGTCCACAACGTATTCAAATAAAACTAAATTTTTATGCCATGCTCCCCGATAGCGGTAAAAAAAAACAAAATACAATTAAACGAACATTGTGATTATACGACTTCGCATTGTAGGAAGTTCCCCAGCCTTCTAGTTCTTAGGCAAAGTAAATTGTACACCACACCCCAGGTTGCAACGAAAAAAAAAAGGCAATTAAATGAACAGTGTCATTACACAGTTTGACATTATGCGGGTAACATTGTACCCATTTCCCATGGCACTGAACTATCTCATTAGGCTGGTAGGATGTGTATTTAAATACAACTAATCATCAATGAATAGCTGAAGCTTCGGTGATTCATCAATTATTAATTTACATGTGCATGAGTTTGATGGTTGGATCTGATCATAGATTGTACTGGTCACGACATAGTGCTTCTCTCTCTCTCTCTCTCTCTCTCTCTCTCTCTCTCTCTCTCTCTCTCTCTCTCTCTCTCTCTCTCTCTCTCTCTCTCTCTCTCTCTATCTCTCTCTCTCTCTCTCTATCTCTCTCTCTCTCTCTCGCTCTAAATGGAAATCCAGTATCCACACTACAATCAGTGATCCACCTTTACTTCTCTGTACTTCAGTCTCTCTCTTTTTCCCTCTTGCTCTCTCTTTACGTGTCTGTCTATCTTTTTATCTATCTATCCATCCATCCATCCATCCATCCATCCATCCATCCATCCATCCATCCACCCACCCACCCACCCACCCATCCATCCATCCATCCATCCATCCATCCATCCATCCATCCATCCATCCATCCATCCATCCACCCACCCACCCACCCACCCACCCATCCATCCATCCATCCATCCATCCATCCATCCATCCATCCATCCATCCATCCATCCATCCATCCATCCATCTATCTATCTATCTATCTATCTATCTATCTATCTATCTATCTATCTATCCATCCATCCATCCATCCATCCATCCATCCATCCATCCATCCATCCATCCATCCACCCACCCACCCACCCATCCATCCATCCATCCATCCATCCATCCATCCATCTATCTATCTATCTATCTATCTATCTATCTATCTATCTATCTATCTATCTATCTACCAACGCTTCTTCTTACTTTCAGGATTAATCCCAACAAAGACAAACATGTATACATATTATTATGACAGAAAAACACAGACCCCATCTATCTAAGCAATTTAAACAAAGACATACTGAAATAGCTGACAGACCAATAAACACACAACAGTACACAATGACTGACCAAAACCTACAAGGAATAAAATATAGACAGCAACCACAAGGGCCCATAATCTGTCCGCGTCCGTAATTAACAGTGCTTAAACTTCAGAACTGTCACTGAAATTTATGACGAAATTATGCATGTTTCAGCGTGACGTCCAACTGCCTTCATGCAGTGTTAGTTACCCAGGTGATGAATAATTTCAAACTCAGGCTTGACCAAATAAACAGTCGTTGACGGGCTAATTTGCATACAGAATTCTACTTCATTAGCATGAGCGGCACAGGCTGTGGGATTAATTAAGTGAAGGGCTTAAACACATTATAATTTTATGTAGATGTGGGAAGTATGCGGATTTTTTTTTCTTTTTTGTTATTTAACTTCCACTGTATTAGGTTTGCAAAAATATAGGTAAGCTTCCTCCGTTATCATATTATTTAGTAGATACAGAAAACACTGGCTCATTGACAGAAAGAAAGAAAGGAAGAGAGATAGAAAGAGAGAAGTCCATTGAGGATATTCCACATGGTGAATAATTACAAAAGAAAGATTTATCCTTCCAATTTCGAAATTTACTTGTAACAAAATCGACTTTTCCTTAAAACAAAACAGAGAGAGATATATAGAGAAAGTTCGAGAGAAAGAAAGACAGAAACAAAGACAGACAAGGAGATATAGAGACAGACAGGAGCACAGAGAGAGAAACCAAGTCAGAGGCATAGAGAGACAGACAGAGAGAGACAGAAAGAGAAACAAAAAGAGAGCCACAGAGAGAGAGAGAGAGAGACAAACAGACAGAGAGAGAAAGAGAGACAGAGAGAGACAAAGAGAGAGAGAGAGACAGACAGACAGACAGACAAACACAGAGACAGAGAGAATGGGGGAGGGAGAGAGAGAGAGAGAGCGAGAGAGATCAGAAAGACAGGTCTATTTTTCCTGTGTTTTCCCATTTCACAACAACAGAGCCATCACTACAAAGCGGCAGTCAAACACACCTCAAACAAACAAATGTCAGCACTAACTCTACACACACTAGTACTACTATCAGTCCCATGACAAATCTGCCAACACAAATGTGCCCTTACACATAAAGCAACACACTGGCGTCGCAAAACCTCTACAAGCACAACTGTGTCAAGACAAACATGCCAATACACTCATGTCGTGACATTAAGTATCTACCCTACACACATTCCCAAATCCGTCTTTCATTACAAAACTGTAGTCTCTGGCAGTGATACACTGGTATCGAAATAGATGTAATTACAGCAGCATTTCAGAATGGGAAAGCGAGTCTTATGTTGAATACACTGTTTTACTGTGGTGCTCCGCACGATCCATCTACTACTGGTCGGTCCCCCGGGTTTTGGTTCCCTCCTGGGGCAAGAATCTAACACTATCGATCGAAGAATCGATACCAGTGAATTACTTGTAATTGCTAATTCTTTGCTTGGATGCTGTGAATATACTACAGTGGATGGTGGGGGTGTGGATTGGAGGGGCAAAGAGTAAGGTATGGGGGCAAGGCTGAATAAGAGTCACAGGCAAAAAGGAGCAGGGGGGGTGGGGGGGGGGGGCAAGGGAGCGGATGAACCAGTAATGTATACCTAAAACAAAAAAGTGGGGGCGGGGAAACTGAACCAGACAATCAATTATTCAAAGACGGGGGGGGGGGGTAAAGAAGATGAGAAATGGGGGGGGGGGGAGAGAATCATAAGCAAAATGGAGTTGCTGGACAGAAGAGGGGGGGGGGCTAAATCAGACTCTAATGCACAAAAGGGGGGGGGGGTGAACCGGTACCGGAAAATAAAGGAGAGGGGGGGGGGGGAGTGGAGAGAACCAGAATCATTAGAGTAAAACAAAAGAGGCGAGTACCGAAAATAGTCCAGGGGAGAGAACCAGATTCATAGGCAAAAAAAAGGGGGTGGGTGGGGATTGAGGGTTTTTGTTTGAGGGGGGGGGGAGAAGAAAGAGGGAAAAAGGGGGAGGGGGGGAGAAGAAAGAGGGAAAAAGGGGGGGGGCTGCTAAGTTATCAGTGTGTGTCGATGTCACCGTCCACTGCAGATTTTTATCTTAACCATTGATGAGTGAGCGCTATTGTGATTTCCTTCCAATGTTTACGATGTGTCCCCCCCCCCCCACCCCCACCCCCACCCCCACATGCGAAACTGTGACAGGGAGGGACGGAGAGGAGGGGGGGGGAGGAGATGGGAAAATGTGATAATGGAGGGAGAAGGGGTGGTCCCGGCGGTGGATAAGGGGGGGGGGAGGGGGCTGCATGAGTGGATTATTGATGTTAATCAGTAGATACGCCAGGGACACACGGGTTATTAGTGGATAATTACAGTGGCCTGAGTTTCTAATGCAGGTCCTTGTATGAAGGTCTTTGCTCGGGCTTGAAGCCTGGGTTGGGGGAGGGGGTGGTGCTTGTTTGCTTTTAGTGAGTGAATTTCATAGGGCCAAATGGAATGCTGAGCAATCTTTATCTCAGATCTTCAGATCAGCGAGTTGTTACATCTAACTTTCCGAAGAACTGGCCGTCTCTAGGGCCTGTGGCGAAATGGAATGCTGAGGAATCTTCTCTTCAGTTCTTCAGATCAGCAAGTTCTTACATCTAACTTTCCGAAGAACTGGCCCTTTCTAGGGCCTGTGGCGAAATGGAATGTCGAGGAATCTTCACTTCAGTTCTTCAGATCAGCAAGTTCTTACATCTAACTTTCCGACGAACTGGGCCATTTCTAGACCCTGTATAGATGATCTGCAATCCATAAATTACATTACAATTCTCGGAAGCCGCGAGGGGCAGGGTTGGGGCGCTGCATACTCAGAATTTTGTGGGTTTTTTGTTGTTGTTACAAAGTAACTTATTGGGTTTTCTAAAACGCACTTTCCTAATGAAACAATCAATTAATCCTTGTAAAAAAAAAAAGATCACATAAAGTTTTTTTGAGTACAAAGACCGTGTCACTGGCACTCGCCATTGTAATGGAACAACTGGGGACGGTGGGGGGAGGGGGAGAGGGGAGGAGACGGAGTGTTTGAAAAGCGACATGTAAATAGGTAAAATAAATAAATAAAATAACAAAACGTGAGGGATTCATCAACCCATCAATATTAATATGCATCTTTCAAAGTACACGTGGAATTTGATATATAAAGGTCAAAACAATTCCGCCATGTGTGTTAATTGCATGTCCAATCTGATGCCAAAAGTAAGTCTGACATCCGGCACGACCTGCCCACTCTGGGACCCCTCTCACTAACATTCAATGTCCTTAAAAAAAAATTTAAAAAAACTACTCTGTCTTATTCAAATTACAAGTCACACAATGATCGATGCGATAGACCTTGTTTACGATTTTTTTTTTCTCTCCCTCACTCGGCATTTCTCTTGGCCACCCCAGTCGTACGTTACGCAAGACAGAATCAATTCTCTGAAATGGCAGATTGTGTTCAGCTTCAGCAATCAATAGACACCTAGATTTAATTGTTATTAGGTGAGTTCTCCCCCCCCCCCCTCTCTCTCTCTCTCTCTCTCTCTCTCTTTTCTGCCCTCAATTTTCGTTCGTGTATTACGTTATCCTCGTTTCACGGTTCATATCCTCACAACAAAAGCTTATGTCAATCACTTCATGCCATGCCTTGATACACATGGACGAATGTATTATATGAGTGCGTGTGTGTGTGTGCGCGCGCATGTGTTTGTGTGTGTATTCATGTTTGTCTTTAAGGACAGGGCTGAGTATGGAGGCTTGGGAAATAGGCGTGGGAGGGGAAGGAAAGGAAGTGAAGGCATCCATGACTGCGAGCGTATTTCGCAAGGTGTGTGCTCACCTGTGACACCCACGCGTTTCTCTAAAGGTTGACCGCGAGACTGAAGACATTTTTTTTTCTACCAATAAAAAATAAAGGAAAGAACTGCAATATTTCGTCTCTATGGAAATGACATTAGTAAATTTGCATATTTAAACAATTCTTCACTGTTAGGGAAATAAACAGTCAAAAAATATAATTTTACAGCTTATTCTCTCTCCTCAAGTTCCATTTTGTTACGACCAGTTTGACCAGAGAGTATGCATGTACAGAGACGTTTCACTATTGGTCCATTTGCACTGCGAGACACGGGAGGCGCCGCGAAACCACTGTTAGGATGGAGTGGAAAGTAGGTCGCTGCGGTAAACAATACCCGTTTGTGCATTTCCACTTACAAAAGGCTCTAAATTGTTTCAATCAGCCCAAAAATATGAACAAACTACAGTAAATAGATACGCACACAATCTTTGGTGAAGACGGTCTCTTTCAATTCTTCAATAAAAAATTTCTTGTTCGCGACCTAGTTCCGCGATTTGGCGGAAGTGACATCTCTCTATACATCTATACTCTCTGGTTTGACTTTTGAGTTTTGAGTTAGGAGAAAGCGCCTGGGCACGCTGACAGCCACACTGTGCTAGGAAAAAGCAAGACGATAGACAGAACAGAACAGAACAGAACAGAACAGAACGAGAGAGCCTACCAGATAACCAAAAAAGGAACTATTAGTTGTACAAACTCAAACTCCAGAGAAATGGAGCACGTTAATAAAATGATGTTAAAATAACTTTTATCTAGATTTTGAGTCCATGGTTCTTTCTCCTTAACAACGACAGAATTCAAAACTATTTTTGGCACCCTTTCGCCCGTGTGTCTATTTCAGTGTTTTGCAATGCTAAAATATCATGTTAGCACATAAGTATGGGAATGTGTAGACCAGTGATTCTCAACGAGAGGCTCTTAGTTCCCAAGGGAAGAATGTCAAATCTAAGGGAAGGGATTTTGGTCGGGGTGGGTGGGAAAGAATGTATTCTGCATACTGTCTATATCGCCACTGCTTTACGATAATGGTTTACGATAATGGTGTCAGACTTATGCCAAAAGGCAACTGGAGGTTCCATGCACCCCTGAGCATGAGGGCTATTATAGAAAGAGAAATGCGCCAATAGGAAAATTTAATAATCCAATAGAATCTTAACGGCATAAGTCACCAAATGACAGAAA
Organism: Onchidella celtica; assembly: GCA_963931925.1. Taxonomy (NCBI): domain Eukaryota; kingdom Metazoa; phylum Mollusca; class Gastropoda; order Systellommatophora; family Onchidiidae; genus Onchidella; species Onchidella celtica. The sequence continues at coordinate 32,958,696 of OZ007576.1, read as the reverse complement.
AAGATACAGTTGTTTTTTTTCTTGATATCTTGAAAGTGTCAAAAAATGACTTGCGCCATTAACGTTGAGCAGTGACGATATGATATATCAAAGGAAAGCTGTAAGAGCGATCACGAATTAACACTTCACAAAATACTGCTGATCGAAAATGAATACCATTAATTTGGAATCATTCAAGTACTGAGGTTTGAAAAGTGACCTCATGTTAATATAATGCTCGGGTTCAAAGAAGGTCTCACTCACACTGTGCACGCATCTTCATATCATTAGATTCTTGTTCTTCTGGACTGATTCCCAGCGAATCGGACAATTTCACAAATGTTTTCTTTACTACCTGTAAATTCTTCTTTAAATTTACTTTCATTACATGAGAGACATTTCTGAATCAGGATCTGAAACTAATCATTCCCCGGGCTCTGCTGCCAATACTCAAAGGTTCCCTGGGAGTTCATTAGATGTTCAAACAAGTCTACAATCGATAAAACTTGGAAACCGCCAATTTACTGTGGACTCGACTTGTTTACACAAGACGTTCTACATTTCTTCAGACATGCCAAACTGCAAAGAAATACATACCCAAAACAAACTAAGACTACAAATTAATGTATTCTTCATATGTTGAAACATCTTTTCAAACGAACTTTAGAAATCTAAATTTACCTCAGTTCTCTGGTTAGACTTAAGTAAAGAAACTCCTCTTCAGCAAGTCTTAAACTGAAATAAAATCACTACTTCTTAACATGAAGATAACATAGTTATGCATTTAGCTTTCCTGCATAGATAGTATACCCGGATTTCACTCTTAACCCAAAGTGTCAAAACTGGTTTTGTCAAAAGCTACTTCGCTGTGCACATGTCCAAATTAGGCCCAGAAAACTAACTATAACTATGAACACACTTTAAGCAGGAGAAAAAGAGAATGAATGTGTTTGACTAAGGAATGGCGAGGAGGTCGATAGATCACATACGCTTTCGAGCCAGGCTTTCCAAACTTTTTTTTTTCAAACCTGAATTTTACAGCGCAAACACATTTGATGGCCTGAAGCGGGTGTACGCCGTACACAAACTTTGTACAACACCTACAACTTCACACTGCATTATTTTACAGATCTTGAAATCCTATGGCTGGCCGAGAATGAAAGAAAACGCTTTATACATCGCTAGTTTCCTCTGTAGTTCAAATAATATCCTATTTTTAGTTCGGCTAGTTAGTTCAGCTTCAATACAGTTCCTTATGTTTCTTTCCACCCAGCTTCAAAAACGTCCACCCCTAGGCATAACATTTCAAAAATCTGCTGTGTGTTCATACACAAAGTTTAATCAACTATCCTTTCAACGTGCTGGCGGCTTAAATAATCAAATCTCTTCTTAAGCTATCCCTAAGTTTAAAAATAAAATGGCGGGGAATCAGCCGTGCAGTTTACGACAACGCAATCTGTAAGAAACTGGTCAAATTTCTTGTTTCCTGATTTTTAATTATCTCGATATTTTATATCCCTGTATATCGCGATCTTAGTTCATGTTTGTTCCAACTCCACTTTTTGCACAATTGAGAAATTCAACGTTAAACATTTGCGGCTTTAGTATTATGCCAAGGAGTTAGAATAAATCGGGACGGTGAAACATCTAGATAAGTGCCACAACGCATTTAAGGAAGTGTAAGAGTCTGCATTTTTTTTATACATGTACCTCTTCTACATACTAAAGATCTCCTTTTTTTTTTCTAAAGAAAAATGAGATAGAACACGCAAGGAGGACGGTCGCGATGCAGCATCAAGACCTCCAACAGTGCTATTTGGCTACCACAGCGGTAAACCATCCTGGCTGATGGCCCACTGGTTCAACTCTATTTTTGCATCTGTTTTGACTCCTTGCACGGAGGTCTCTCTCTCCGCAAACTGACGCAAGACAGTTCTGACGTGCCCTAAACTAGTGAGATAGGACTTGTGTCAGTCTTGCCAGTGCGTGACGTCCCGTTTAACGTCATAGTCCACATCTCACACTGTCCTACAACTCAGGCTTAACAGACTGGGCTCAGTGTGCCACCAAGTACACATTACATCAACTGACCTTCTCAAATACTGACACTATGTTGTATTAATGCGAGTGGGTCTGACGAAATAGGGCTTAAAGTGAAACACGAAATTCCTCAGAAAACGCCTCCGAGGACGGACAATTTTAACTACAGAAATTGAGATTTGCTTATGGTATGAAAGATTAGCCATTTTTCTGAATTCAGTTAAAATATTTAGCAAGAAACCGTCTTAGAAATATTTTATTTTTGATTTTTTTAAAGAAGTATAAATAATGTCATCCTTGGCCGGGTTTACCGTTCCATCTATTGTAAGTCCATTGCTAACTGTGAATTACAGATTGACGGACATCACGATCCAGATTCACATTAATTTGCTATTTAAAGTATATTGTACTTGAAAATAATTGGATCTAAATATAAACAAGATTTCTGAAAAATCCAATTTTCATAATGTCAGTAGTCTAAGGAATTAAGAACAACAATTTCTCCAGTCTCAAGAGAAAGTATCGATTGATAACTCTCCAGCCTTATCATTTCAATCTCAGGGCAAAAATACACGCTACATTTCATACACAAGGAATGATCTAGTATTGAACAACTGAATTCTCAGGATTCTGTGGCCGCTTAAGTCAGTGGCGCGTTCAGACACATCACGTTCGTTTTCATTGGTTTTCTAGCGTCAAAGTACTGAGTGCGTGCACCGTACGGAACGTTCGTTATTCTGCATAGTCAGTCTTGTACTTCGCTCACTGGTTAGCATTGCTTTGGGTTACGTTTGATAAAACCATAACTGTTTGTTAGAAGGAATTTTTGTTTCCAATTCTACCTCCAAGAAACCTAAAGACAGAGGATAGAATGGAGTGCAGGCGGACACATAGAGGAAAAACAACAACAACAACAACAGAACGAAAGAAACAGAACAGATAGACGAAGTGGCTAAACAGGAGAGAAAGAGACAGACAGAAAAGCTAAAGATGAAAGAAAGGAATGGACAGACCAATTGGCATTAAAAAAAAAGTCAAATGTGAAAGACACCCACGGACAGATGAAAAGGGTAAAGATGACAGGAACAGAGAGACGGAAAGGCTGGAGAGGAAGGAAAAGGGTAGACAAATTAGATTAAATGTGAAAGAAACAGTTCGACACCCACGAAAGCTGAAATGGGAAGAACTGGATAGACAGACAGGCTAAGGGCCAAATGTGAAAGAAGAGGATAGACAGACGGGAAACACACATATGAAAGAAAGAAAAAAAAACCTGCTGCTGTCAGTGTTAAGAACACACACCGGTTAATTAAACTGAATAGCTTGGCTTTTTGGTGTATTGATTGAATGATGTAATAACTGATTGATGTATTGACCAAAATGATGTATTAACTGATTGATGTGTCTCTCAATTGTTCCGCCAATTAATTCATTTATTCATCATCACCCATGCTAATAACACCGGCTTGATTAAAATTAACTCGTCATTAGCACAAGACGCGAATACAGGGCATAGCGTTTCCTGTCCAAACTGAAACCTGAATAATTATCAAAGTGTACCCAAGTAATTATTCATAATCTGTAGATTTCACATAAATTTTACATAAAAACACAAGAAATATTATGGATTTTGTGCACGGCTTGGCAAATATTTTTTTGGGGGGCCGCATTTGAATCCAGACCAATTCACCAGTGTTTACATCGTAGGAGATTCTGAAATATGGCTGTGTCGGTCGAGGATGACCATGAAATTTTGCAGCAAAGTGTTGAAAATCGAAGACGCCCATTGCAAGAAATAGTTTTCCTTTTTTCCTTTTTCTAAAAAAATGTGAACTTGGCACTAAATTAGTGTGTTCTGATTTTTGACTCCCCGAGTTGTATTTCAGTGAGTAAACCTAGATATCTCTGTCTGTCTGTCTGTCTGTCTGTCTGTCTGTCTGTCTGTCTGTCTGTCTATCTATCTATCTATCTATCTATCTATCTATCTATCTATCTATCTATCTATGTGTCTGTCTGTCTGTCTGTCTGCCTGCCTACCTGCCTGCCTGTTCATGAAACTGGTGGAATAAGTCTATGAACGACCACGCTGTTGAAAACCTCTCCCATATATATAGACATATATTGTCTATCCCTTTGATACGGGTTCTCTAACTTCAGAAGCTTACAAGCAGCGATATCTCGAGTATACATGTACAGCATTAACACGCAGACAGCCCTTAACTACCTGTTCCAACCCAACATGTTAACAACACACACACCCGACACGTCATGTACAGTAAAGATATTGGAAACATTCCTTACTCGTCCAGTACACAGCCCGTATCTCAGCAGCCCAGGCTGATCCCCCCCCCCCCCGTGCCCCCCCCTCCACCTTCCCTACAAAAGTTAAAATTGAATTTCGTTAGTTCGTTACTGAATCAGCTGATAACGAGTGTCTCACGTGTTAAATCAGGGTGAAACCTTGAAGTAGAGGCGGAGACAGTAATCCAATCCTTTTCCTTCACCTACAACAGTTTTCAAGCTGTGTATGTCTCTGGACCCTGTAACACTACAGCTCTCAGAATTTTTTTTTTTTTTTTTTTTCAGTTTCTTTTTTTTTTCCTTCCTTCTCTGTATTTAAACAGACAGAAAGAAAGTAAGAGAGATCGAGAAAGAGACCGAGGCATAGGCAGACAAGGAAAGATAGAGACAGGGAGGAGCAGAGAGTGAAAGAGAAACAAAGAGAGAGGTACAGGAAGATACAGAACAGGCAGACAAACAGAGAGAGACAGAAAGACAGACATGAAAGACAGACAGAGATGCATGCCTTCAAACAAGACAGACAGAGACGGGCAGACACACAAGACAGAAAGACAGACAAACAAGACAAGACAGAGACAGACACACAAGACTGACAGACAGATAAGACAAGACAGAAACAGACACACAGAACAGACAGACAAGACAGAGATAGACACACATAGCAGACAGACAAGACAGAGACAGACACACATAACAGACAGACAAGACAGAGACAGACAGACAGAAGCACCTAAGACTGGTGGCCCACTGAGAGTGTGATCTGTTTTGTGCTCAGGTTTTACAATGAAATGTAAACTATGGCATTCAATGGGGACCTCGCACACTAGTGACGGAAACAAGTCTGGTCTGGTCTAACCAGTTCGGGGCGGGTCAAAACTGTCTCCAGTCAACCGGCGGAAAGACAAATCTCTCGTACTGAGACAAAACAGTCACGTTCTTCTTTCTGCAAGAGATTTCTCAGACAGCTTATTCTGGGAGTAAAAGTTATTGCACTGCCCAAACAGATCTGATTTCATTCCATGTGTAATTCATTATCTGTTATTGCTAATTAAATACAACTGCATGGATGTCTTTTTGTATCAATTTCACATCACTGACGCCCATACAGAGGAGAACAGGTAAAATTAATGATTTGTACTGAATTATACAGACGAGATAAGGTTTGAACGTGGAGGAGTGGACTTTTTTTTTCTCGCGATTTGTTTTGGAGGTTATCCATCCATCCATCCAGCTAACAATCCAGCCACTCATCCATCCATCTATCCCTCCGTCCATCTACCCACCCATCCATCCCACACAACGGTCACACTGTGCTAGGAAGGAGAAAGGCTATAGAAAGAATATACTAATCGTCTAATTGAAGATGCCATGAAAAATACAGGTGAATTATGCCAGTTTGACACGATTTATTTAGGTTAATACTTTCAAAATAATTATCGATCTATAATTTCCCACACACCCGTACCGTGAGGTTGGGGTGGGGGTAAGGGGTAGGAATTGTGATTATACAAAAAAATATCGTAGTTTATTTCGGCCATTTTCTTCAATAAATGCCCTGAAAAATGGTTTGGACGATTAGCAAAGCTCTATCCCGGCAAGCAATGGTGGTCTTTAGTATAATTTGTAATAATAGTTCGTCCATCAGGTATGATGATGACCTTAACAACACCAGAGGAATAAAGAACAGAAATTGTTGAGAATTTTCAACACATGGAGAATAAAGAGAAGTAAAGGACACAGAGGACAGAATGGAAAGACTGTTCTTTCATGACTTATGGCTTCTCATGTGACTGATAAGTCCTATTTTTGCCCTGAAGAATCTTCCGCATAAGTGACAAGAGTGCTCCGTTGGTTCAGTACCACTGGGCCTTTTCTTGCGCCGTTCTCTTTTTTTTTGATAGCCTGCTGGACTCTGTCAGCTTCCCATGCTTTGCTGCCTCTGGTAAGGGCCGCCCTCCAATTTGCACGATCAAGCGAGAGCTTTTCCCACTCACTCACATCAATGGCAAAGGCCTTCAGTGATTGCTTGAGAGTGTCTTTGTAACGTCTCTTTGGGGCCCCAACATTCCTCGTTCCATTGGAGAGCTCAGAGAAGAAGATTTGCTTAGGGAGTCTGGAGTCGGGCATTCTGACAACATGTCCTGCCCAACGTAGCTGAATTTTTTTCAGGTGGCAGAAGATGCTCAATTCCTTGGCACGATTGAGGACCTCCGTGTCTGGAATTTTATCCTGCCATTTGATCCTTAGGATCTTTCTAAGGCAGGCCAGATGAAAGTGATTTAGTTTTCTGGCATGCGATTGGTACACTGTCCAGGTTTCAGCCCCATAGAGTAGGGTGGGAAGGACCACAGCATTGTACACTTTCAGCTTAATGTCTGTGCGAATGCCGGCAACATCCCACACTCTCTTTCGAAGCCTGCCAAATGCAGAGCTGGCTTTGCTGATTCTTGAGGGAATTTCAGTATCAACACGAGCCGTGGAAGACAGTGTACTGCCAAGATAGGTGAAGTTCTCCGACACCTTCAGAAGACTGTCATGGACTTTGATATTTGGGGTCACAGGATACTTGTCGTCTGGAGTAGGCTGATGGAGCACTTCCGTCTTCTTTGTGCTTATTATGAGGCCAAAGTTGTCACAGGCACTAGAGAATTTATCAACACAGTTTTGCATGCTATCCTCATCGTGTGCCAGAAGTGCACAATCATCAGCAAATAGTAGGTCACAGACTTGAGTACTTTTGGTTTTGGTTTTTGCCTGAAGTCTCCTGAGGTTGAATAGACTGCCATCAGTTCGGTACTTGATGCTTACCCCTTGAGGAGGAGAGCTAAAGGCTTCTTGTAGCATTGCAGAGAACATGATGCTGAATAGAGTTGGGGCTAAGACACAACCCTGTTTTACCCCATTTGTGACAGGGGGGGGGGGAATTTTGTTTTACGTTTCAGTAATAGCAGCAGTACCAGTAGTGGTAGTTGTAGAAGTGTAGCAGTGGTAGTAGCAGCAGCGGTAAGAGCAGTAGTAGGAGTAGGGGGGGGGGGGAGGAAGAGTAGTAGTAGTGATATTACATGTATTAATACTATTATTCGAAATGGAAATGTTCCTAGTTGAATGAAATTACGAAGACCTCTAACTCCTTTCCCCCTCTCTCCCCCAAATCCCTTTGATTCATGTGTCAGCAAACCGGAATCAAAGGGCCAGTGGCAAGACATTGTGACCAATAACTATTACAGTGCCGGCAGGTTTCCTGTTCGCTTCATGGGCAACTGTTCTCAAACCCCGTTTCATGTTGTGTAGCCCGGAAGTCTTTTCTGCACCAATACAATTTTCCTCCTTCTGTCATATTATCCTTCTGTCATGATTCTGTCTATCGTCTTGTTTTTTCCGACTGCAATATCCTGTCAACGTTCTTTCTCCAAACTTGAAGAAACTCAGAGCTCAAGGTTTTACTTACTTCTCACCCCTTCTCGTTTTCTTCACTACCATGTCACGTTGCCATCTTGCTCTCCCATTTTTATTGATTAAATTGGATGTATATTACAGGATTTTCGCGGCAGAGGCGGCCAAAAAGAGCAGGGATGATTTGTTATCATCAATTCCATGCGCGCCCATTTCAGCGGTTCCCGATCCTTGACGTACAGGATATTCCAGGCATGGGGAGCATGACTTCCCTATATGAAAACTATAGTGCCACCTTTTGGGCCGGGGAAGAGGGGGGCGGGTGGACGGGGGGCGGGTGGACGGGGGGCTAGGTGGGCCAGTTGGCAAAGTGTCTACGATTTTCTGGGGCCCCACTCCCCCTTGCAAAGCCGGGGGGGGGGGGTTGACCCTTTTGATAAAAATAATATTGATGTTGTAAAGAAAGGGAGAGAGTGAGTCAGTGGGGCCTCGTGTCTTGTCCTCAACCTTGTGTCTTGGATATCTACCATTCAAGAGCAAGGAATAAAATTAGACACAACACATTCTGATTGATAACCTTCGATAATTATGTTCTAGCTTTATTAAATGTATCTCTGTAATTAACTGAACGAAAGGAACATGTTATGCAATTTTAAGCGCTCTCAGCGGGTTTTTGGTGGGCTCTTCTGGTAGGGGTCTCCTTCTGTTATATTCCCTTATATTCTGTCTGTTGTCTTGCTTCTTCCTGCCTAGCACAGTGTGACCGTTATCGTGTGGACGTACCTTCTCCAAACTCGAACTCCCGTCGGTTTGACCTGCAGCCTTATTGGCCCAAACCCACCGACCTGAATATCAAACTCTATGGTGCTCTGCCAGAACTGCAGAAAACCGCAGATTTTCTTAAAAGAACAAATCTGCAGATTTAGATTGGTGAACGAAAGAAGAAGAAGAAGAAGAAGAACCTGGGGCCAATTACATGTGCCAGCTTTTGCACGGGGTCCGAAAACCGCTGGTAATATTGGCGGCCAATTCGATATCAGAGCCCCCCGACCAGAGCAAAGGTAAACAATCTTGAGGGGCAGTAGAACAGAAGAGGCAATAGGCAATGTATGAGACACGCAGGTTCTCTGTGTGTCTGGATGTGTCAACACAACAAGACGACAGGGGGAAATAAAACAAGGAATGTAGGTGAACCCGAACCGGCTGCTGTTTTCAGAACTGCGGTCAAATTATAAAGCCATATTGAGAAAATACTGAGTCTCTTCACTGTTCAGCTGTAGCTTAAATGTAAACTATCACGATTCTCTAACAACAGCAAACCTGAACGTTCGTTACTCCACAAGGGTGAGAAATCACTTCTCAAGACTCTATTGTAACCCTTCCCTTTTCTTGTATGCCTCTGTTATCTCCCCTGGTCCCCATTTTTTTTTAACGTAAAAAAAAAATGTGTTAACAATTAAATTTATCCTCGCCATTCGCCCTAATCTGTTTCCTCCTGTTTCGTCGTGTTCAGTTAAGCCGAACGAGGTCTGAGTAAGACAATTTGATTGAAAAGGTGCACAATAGCGCGACAGAGAATACTTTGAACGAACGCAATATCATAAAAAGCACAGAAAAACTGTGGGGTCGCAGCAGGGCTATAAGCAAAGTCAAAATTGGGCAAAAAGAAAAAGTTGTATGTTGCAAAGCCCCCGCGTGAGAAATAAAACCCAAACAGCGAACTGTCTTCTCTTTAGTTCGCTTTGTATTGTTTGGGTTTTATTTCTCACGCGGGGTTTTGCAACATACAACCTTTTCTTTTTGCCCAATTTTGTCTTTGAACGAACGCCCAGCCGTGCAATCCCTTTGTTCGATAAGAAGACAATGGCTGCACCACTAGGCATGTAGGCATACAATAGCTGTAGGCCGTGACAAGCATCGTTGCTAACTTCCAAGGCCGTAAAAGGCTTGGGTGGGGGGGGGGGGGATTATAATGAAATGGAACCCTCTGGTAATACCGATAGGATGGGACGCATTATGAGGGAATTAAGCATGGTATTTTAGGAAATAAGATTGTGTCGGTACTTGAACTAACTTGATCATTTTTAGCATTCCGTTGTAGATCCAGTTAAGTATATAATTATAAGGCCTTGCTTTCATGGTTTTTATTTATTTATTTTTTTCTAATGTTTACATCTGGCATAATATAGTTCGGCGCCTTAGAGCACATCATTTTTTAAAATTTTTTTTTGCTGTGCCCTATACAAGCTTTTAGTTCACCGAAAAATGAAATACAGCAAACTTATAGCCATACATTGGTTTAAAAAATCGAAAAGTACTATGCAAAATTAAACGTTATATGATTTTTCTCTATGATCCAATACATAATTCATTAAACATTCCATCGATCCATCAGTCCTTAGCTAACATTTGCTCGCACAGTGGCCCAGTGTTGGAGGACTTGTCGAAGGTGCGAGAGGTCCCAAGTTCCAGACCCGCTTGGGGTAATTTCCAAGTCTACTCTTTCGTCAAAAGTCTGGTTGGTTAGCATCCGTTGTGTCTTCCCCAGACGGGGTAGCACGCCATGAACTTTTGAGCATACCGTTCATTGATATTTCTATTGATTCAACTATTATACAGTTTGCCATCATGCATACGTTAGGCAGGTGTCCAGAAAGCTAAAGCCTTTTACTCCTCGGGCAGAGACCGGTGTTGGAGCACTGAATGGAGCACTGAATTTTTCGATTCTTTTGCTTTATCCTGATTAATTTTTTCTTTCTTTTCGGGACATTTCTTGGCCGTGCATGGCTCAAGCTATTATCATACAAACTCCGCTCATTTTGATCGAACGGAGGAAGACATGTTTTGTAAGAAATGATTATTTTTTTCATTATTATTATTAATCGTTCTTTTGTTGATTTTATTTGACAAAACATTCCAGTGGTTCTGTTTGGATACATTTATTACACATGTATTTGATTGGCCGAGTACACAGTTATTATGACTGTACAGGATCTGAAATGTATTGCCTTATTATGTCAATGCAAGCAGAGCCGTGGAAATGGCAAGTACTCAGACTGCCTTATTGAATCTCATCTTAATGTAGGCTTGAGGCAATATGGGAGGATATTCAGATGATTGTTCTGAGAATTACTATCGATGAGTTTGTGGGGTTTTGGGGGGTTTTTTGGAGTTTTTGTTGTTGTTGTTGTTCACTGATAAGATTGAACCACAAAATGCACTCCTTCGAGAAAAGTCTGTGAGGGCGGTATCGCACTAAGCCCGACACACCACAGCTAGTTGGTGCAAGCAAAATGTGCACCTAAGAAATAATGGCAGAATCTGATTGTGTCTGACCGGGCTAAGCATGATAGGGTCTTCCCGGATATACTAAGAAATATAGAAAGTTATGGCGTGCACTTCTTTTCTGCCGGCATGTAACTGTTGTCTGTCCGGGCTCAGTATGATACTGGCACTTTCAGTCATGTCCGTTTGGACTTAATTTTAGTGTAGGGTGTGGGAACTATGGAGTTAAAACGCCAACTTGCCCACTGGCCATAGTGACACAAGTGTGTCAAACTAATGCGAGCACGTCAAACCTGACTTAAATCAGTAGTTGGTGGACAGAAAAACCTCGCACACTGTGTGTCAAAACAGACTCAACCAGAAGTCACTCAGTGCGACACCAGCCAATAATATTATGTACAGAGACATTTTCAAAACGCACCGCGACCAATTCCTTACACATACACAAAGAAGAAACGGAACAATGTTCAAGTAGGCCCTGATTATTTACGATCCCCCTAAAATGAAAGCTTATCAAAGGCTGAGAAGAACTTGTGTAGCCTTTACGAACGAAACTGTATTTGAAAAACAGAAGCGACATAACGCTGTGCATAACGTCTTAAGTACGTGGTTAAACGGATTTTTTTCATTGAAGATAACGTGCAATAAATCTGAATCCAAACCACAACGTCATACACTGGTCTACAGTTACACACAGCAGGGTTTTGTTTTTGTTTGTTCTATTCTGGTTCGTTTTGTTTTTTTCTAGGGTTTCATTCGACATTTCCACAGGGGCGTCTAGGGGGGGGAGGGGGGGGGTCATTCGACATTTCCACAGGGGCGTCTAGGGGGGGAGGGGGGGGGGTCATTCGACATTTCCACAGGGGCGTCTAGGGGGGGGGAGGGGGGGTCATTCGACATTTCCACAGGGGCGTCTAGGGGGGGGAGGGGGGGGGTAATTCGACATTTCCACAGGGGCGTCTAGGGGGGGGAGGGGGGGGTCATTCGACATTTCCACAGGAGCGTCTAGGGGGGGGGGAGGGGGGGGTCATTCGACATTTCCACAGGGGCGTCTAGGGGGGGGGGAGGGGGTGGGGGGTCATTCGACATTTCCACAGGGGAAATCCTTCCCACCATTTTTTGTTCTCTTTTGTTTATTTTTGGAATAGACTGCTCCATAGGAATATTATGTTATAAATTACGGGGAGGGGGGGGAGGGGGGGGGGGTCATTGGACATGTAGGCTATCCTCAAAGTGTCCCAGGTTCCCTTCAAATATACTGTGCTGAAGAAGTGCCTGTTTAATAATTATGTGTATTTCATATCGCGCCATTGATGATTTTTTGCTCGAAATATTAAACTCTCCTTTTTTTTTTTTTGTTTGTCTGTGATTTCCGTGGTCGTAAATTGATTTAAAAATAGTAACAAAGGTTTAATTAATGTACAATATAAGATAATAATAATAATTCTGAATTTCTTCTCTGATTTCCACCCTGAAACCAATCCATCTAAATGTACGTGCGCTGCACGATTCACAATACCATAAAACCCTTGCAGTGATTCTGAGTCTATATGTATTCAAGTACAATTCACAGCCAATTATTTCCAAGCACCATGCACGGCCTGCCATATATGTATTTTCATTATGTATGTACAGAGTTCAATAATCGATTTTATAGTAACGCTAACAAAGCAAGAGTGGGTCTTTTCTCTAAAAGTGTCTTTTGGGCCTGGAGACTGTATTTAATTCACTCCTTGAACTATTTTTACACAATTTTAATTGCCTGTTTCTAGCTCAATTTTGCTGTTACCGGGTCTCACGATAACAATATTAGGTTTTTGTTTATAAATATAATATAATTATCTGCAAACTTCAAAACCTTTTAAGATACCATAATTGTTACTTTGATAAGTTCGCATTATAACGAGCAATACACGTGCGGCTTCTTCAGAATCTTGATTTCATCTTGCAGGTAAATTACCCACTGTTTTAAAAACTTCAAGGATGGTGGCGTTAGTAATTTTCAAACGTTCGTTTCCAACAGGATATAATAAGGCGGCTGATAAACACTACGAGAAAGGAAAATGCTTTCTGTAAACAACGGATGAAGGATCATATCGGGTGCCACTTGATAAGCTACCGTAACGTGTGTGTGTGTGTGTGTGTTTTAACAATCTTCTCAGGAGAAACCAGAAAAAGAAAACAACTGTAAAACTGTCTTTATCAGATTTTGCAGTTAGACATTTTTAAAAAAACAACTTTAAGACTGTCTTTGTCAGACCTAGGAAATAGATACTTTTAAAAAAACAACTTTAAGACTGTCTTTGTCAGACCTAGGAAATAGATACTTTTAAAAAAACAACTTTAAGACTGTCTTTGTCAGACCTAGGAAATAGATACTTTTAAAAAAACAACTTTAAGACTGTCTTTGTCAGACCTAGGAAATAGATACTTTTAAAAAAACAACTTTAAGACTGTCTTTGTCAGACCTAGGAAATAGATACTTTTAAAAAAACAACTTTAAGACTGTCTTTGTCAGACCTAGGAAATAGATACTTTTAAAAAAACAACTTTAAGACTGTCTTTGTCAGACCTAGGAAATAGATACTTTTAAAAAAACAACTCGAAGACTGTCTTTATCAGAGTTAGTAGTTATCTCACCCTTAGCACTCAGAATGTAACCCCCAATGTTTAACTCAACGTGCGGGCTGTCCAGCCCAGAGGTACAAACATGCCAAAATATCTCCATTTTTTGCATACACAAAAAAATGTCCAGTTACCATAATTTACGATGTCGCCCTCGATTTAAGAGTAACGATAGATAGAATCTCTCTCCTCCCCACCCCCCTCACCGTCCCTCTTATCAAATTCAGTAATAGCCCCAGCCCCAACACACTTAGTGACTAAAAAATATAGTCAAAAACACGACAGGTCCGCCAATTCCCTCACACATATTATAATTATTCCCACATACAAATGATACCACCCACCTGTGAACAAAGGCAACCGAAATATTAACGTTTTCAGCGGCGCTCATAAAACGCTCAGCCTTAGTCAAATAAAACATCGGGTTTTATGTCAAATAAATTGGTCTCCGCCTGTTAGTGAAACGCTCGCCTACTGCCATGTCACGACAAAAAACGGTATACACACAACTTTAGATCAAATTGACTTTTTTTTTTTTAGCCTTATTTTCTTGTTAGGCATTGTCCGTCCACTACAGGATGTAGCCCTCCACCAATGATCTCCATTCTTCTCTGTTTTCCGTTTGTCTTGTCCATGCGTGTCCAGCTATCTGTAGAAGCATACGGTCTTCTTCCTTGAACCAGTGACTAAAGTGGGACAAAATTAGATTCCCCTCCACGGAACTTAATGGCTTTTCTTGTCAAATTCCAATGACATTAAGATGAATGGAGGAAAAAAAACAACAATCCAGAATGCTTTTCGCGTCAGCGGGATATTAAGCCTTTTGTTTGACGCACATGTAAATCTGGGTATAGGAATCTTTTAAGACCAAATTGTGGTTTTGGCAAAGGTAAATAATTTAACGAGGGGGATCACTGCTGGGATTTTGTCTGCGAAAAACTTTTTTCTTGCTATTGCTGTTGTGGCTGCTGTAATAATTATGATCACTGTGATAGTAGCTGTAGTAGTGGTAGTGGTAGACGTTCTTTTGTTATTGAAAGCATGGGATTTTTTGTTTTGTTCTGTTTTTGGTGACGAATACTATACTAAATACCCCCCCCCCCCCTTCCCCGTTTTTCTTTGTTACATACATTGATTGAAACAAATGATCACTCCCCACCCCCAAAAGGGTTTACTTTCAGACAGAGCAATATTATTCATTACACGCCATTTCCATGACAAATTAGCTCATTAATCATTCATTCGAGGTGTCCATTATGTTTTATTCCTGCACTGTAAATCTATAAAAATGGTGAAAAACGTAGAAGTCTCTTGACTAGGGCCAATACAGACAAAAACACACCGATACCAGAGATATTTTCTGCTTCGACTTTACCGTAATACTGATACTGTTTGTGATCAATGTTTTAGTAATCAATCATGATCAGGCCTACTTTTTTTTTTTTTCATGGTATCTGTGTTAGTAGCTAAATTAGGTGGAGACCTATACCGTCGAGTGGTGCAAAGGGATCAGATTCCTTTCTCTTCCTTTTTCTTTTCCTGCCCTATATAGAATTATTTGTATTGTGAGTTGCGAGTTGTTGCGAGTTGTGTACTGCGCCTAACAGGCTGCGTCACAATTTGCTCTGAGATAGAGAGAGAGAGTCAGCGAGACAGGGCGAGAGAAAGAAGCAGTGTAGTGTGTTGAGCGCTTTGCCGGCGCTCCATTCTGCTCTGTGGTTGACAGGTTTCTTCTGTAAAGCGCACAGAGCATTTTAAAAATGGATATGCGCCATATAAAATAATAATAATAATCATAATAATAATGAAAGCTATAATAGCACGCTGAGACAGGTCTGGTTTGCGTCGATTTTGACTCAGACTTGAATTTTATTTTGAATCAACCACAGAGGCGGATTTGTTTCAGTTGTTACTACTGAGTGCGCCAGGCATCGTTTAAACTCCATCGTCCACATCCCACATTAAAGCAGAAACAATGCAAACTTGCCCCATTGAGCTAATTTCTTATAGTGTGTAAGGACGGGCCTCAGACTAAGGAACGTTGCCATAAATCAGACAGTGTACAAAGTTTAGATACTGACCCACGCACCTAATTTTCCGTATAACAAATTTTTTGACGCAAAGTCTGAGATAACGCCACGCATGCCTAAGAAAGGCCACAGAATTCGGTCACCGAGCGACTAGGCGCTTTAGGTGAGAAGAATTGCACTATATAATTTCAACAACTGCACACAGAGCCCACCTAGATTCGGCCCGTTTATGTAGTGCAATTCTTCTCACCTAAAGCGCCTAGTGGCTCGGTGACCGAATTCGGTGGCCTTTGTGTGGCTACCCAAAGACATCATGGAGAAAAACTTCACTATTCATCAGAATGGACACAACTCATTCCAAAGCCTTTTAGAGTTTAGGATGCCACGTCTGTGTACTTAACGTTTTCCTAATCCCAGAAGTTAACTGAAAAAACAAGCCAAAAAGATGTCTTACGTGTCAAATAAGTTGAGAAACACAATTAAAAGTACACGGCAGTGCAGTATTTCAGCCTTGTTTTCCGCCTCCCTTTGTTATCCAGCAGTTGTCAGAAACACGAGACGTTGCTACGTTATGAGCGGCGCGCGCGAACATGCCTAAAACAGAAACTTATCTAAATTTAGCCACTATCGCGCTCTTATCGTTACAATTTCTTGTTACGCACGCGACAAGGATAAGGCAACTCTAAACAACACCACCCGGAGTTCTTTTTCCCTGAGACTTGTCCGCTGTGGTGGGGCATCTGGCTGACAACGAGGGTATCGTCTGAATTTATAAAATTTCCTTGTATAATATATCTCACATTTCTCTTTATTTTCTGTTTATGGAGGCTGAGAAATTTCAGTGCGAACTTTTTTTTTTTGGGGGGGGGGGGAAAGAGGCAGAGGAGGAGGAGGGGGGAGGGGGGGGGTGTCTATTTTGTTGGGAAGACAAATAATTATCTCCATTATTTTTAAATTTGAAAATATGAACCGTTAAAAAGAATGCATGCCAGGATATGAGATACTGTCAGTCTTGCATTTTGCACTGTGACTTAGTAAGGACGGCAGAAGTGAGATATTGTCAGTTTTGACACAGACCATCGCAAGTGCAGCATAGACCACGAATGGGGAAACTGTAGAAAACTAACACACGAAAGTGACTCTAGATCAATCTTCTAAACAGAGGGGTTGGACACTATTAAGTTTGAAATTAATTCTCAGATGTATAACCATGAACAGTCTACTGTTGCGAAATTATTTCTTTTTCTGTCATTGAAGACACTATTGATAGTTAAAATGATTCTTTCGATTTACATAATGTGCCGGATGAAATAGCTGCCGTACATCTCTAATAATAAGAACAATACTGCAGTACATAAAATCACAAGTGTCTTAGATCAGTAGTTAAATGGTTAAAATTCACACTCGTCCCAATGTCACAATCATAATATTACATCTGGGTATTGATTTCATCAATGACCTTCGGTACACTATGCGAGTGCACGTATTTATTCTCATACTCTGGCAAACAAATACGCCTTATCATTAAATTTGTTTCAACAGTTCTCTAAATTCCAAATTCAGAACACGCAAATGGTCTCAAAACAGGCGAAAATTTTAATAATATGACAAACATGCCTCATTAATGAGTAAGATCAAGTGTATCATGTACGTCCTTTTAAACATTCTGTGAACATGAATTTCCCTAATGGGATAACAAAGCGATTCTTATCTAATCAAAATTCTGTATTTTTCAAGTTCTTAAAAGTTCAAACCCTAAACACGCAATGGTCTCAGAATAGACAAAAGTTAAGAACTTTAAACCATAGAAGAGAGAAAAATCAGATAGCGAGAAGACAGAAATCCAGAAACAGCTGACAATGATTGACATGCGCGTCTGACGTCAGTTCTTCACTAAATATGCCAGAAATGCGTCATTTTTTGCCTTTTCATGTTGTTGTTGACAAACGTTTACATGTAGATCAAATGTCAAACGTTACACAGGTGAAAGGAGAAACAATATAACTTGTCCACGAGTGATCAAAATAGGCTTACATTTCGACAAGTTCGTGGGAAATGATTTTTGTTTAGAAAAAACTCTTTCCCGTGTCTTAGAAAAATCTGAAAATGATGTCCTTACAAAATTAGTTCGCGGGTATTGCTTTTGCAGCAATAAAATGCACATTATTCACGTAGGCCTTTTAAATTTTAATTTTTCTTTCTTTGGAAGTCGTTTCGTTCCGAAACCTTTTGTGGGTAAAGCAAATTTAATATTATACATTACATATATATATATATATATATATGAACGGCATGTTTTTAACAACTTCTCAATATTTCTTTCTAAGCTAGTCCAAAATTCTAGTAATTTTTTTTTTTTACGATTCTGTGAATTTCATCATTAGTTGCGACAAATTGTTTAGACGTAAAACATACACACACACACACACACACACACACACACACATAAACACAAGTTTGAGTGCAAGAACAATGAGTATGTTCCAGTACTCACCTCCAGTTGTCTGCCATGATAATCCACCCACAAACATTTTTCTGTAAATAAAGGAAAAGAAATAACGGTTAGAATGCAGTTACTTCATGTCATGTTATGATGGTGGCATAAATTAGTGAGATAAAACGTATCAAGAATGGCAT
The DNA here is from genome assembly GCA_963931925.1 of Onchidella celtica. Taxonomy (NCBI): domain Eukaryota; kingdom Metazoa; phylum Mollusca; class Gastropoda; order Systellommatophora; family Onchidiidae; genus Onchidella; species Onchidella celtica. The sequence continues at coordinate 32,940,406 of OZ007576.1, read as the reverse complement.
AAGTAAGAATTAATGTTGTTGATTAGGATTATACATGTAGTGGTATCAGTAGCAAAAGACCCAGAGACAGAGAGGAAGGGGGGAGAGAGAGAGAGAGAGACGGGCAGATACACATAGGAAGGGAGAGAGAGGGGAGGGGAGAAAGAGAGAACAAAAAAGAGAAACAGAGGGAGAGTGGGATAAAGAAGACTGGGAAAAAGACAGACAAACCGAGAGAGAGAAAGAGAAAGGCAGATACACACATAGAAAGGGAAGGGAAGAGAGGAAGGGAGAGGGACAGAGGAACAGACAGACAGACAGACAGACAGGCAGGCAGAGAGACAGCGAAAGATGGAACAGAACCGTTTTGGGGTGAAACAAAACCATTCAAAAGACCGTGAATGTAGACGAGAAAAGGTTTTTAACATCTAAGAACTGCCGGTATAGTTAGAAAGAATCTTCCTATCAAGAAACAAGATCTGTAGATTAGACACCGTATCTCGGGCCACCTGTTGATGCGTGTCCTCCAGCGATAAGTTACGTTGCTGCTATCTCCTATTTCTGGTTCCTAATGAAAGATCCTGACACCACAGCTTCCAGTAATAAACGGCTTCGCGTTGCGGCACTTAAAAAATTCTGTACATATCGGCTCTACACAATGACGTGCAGGATTTCAAAATGTAACATATCAAACCACAGTGTGGATTACACGAACATGACAAGCGCAAAGGTTCGCACAGTACATTTTGTTAAGTGTAATAATATAATATTCAGTTTCCATAGGTGGATTTCACTCGCCGGTTTACATGGAAACACAAACAAACGCCATGCTATTTACTCCCCAGTTCATTTTAATTGTAGCAGGTCAAATTATATATCATCGTGTTTCATGTCAGCGTAACGCTTATACCACAGCGCAGTGAGTCAATTCTGTTTTTGCCTCGGTTTTGTGGACTGTGGAGATAGGGAGGGGAGGAAGGGAGAGAAAAAAAGTTGTGTGTGGGGGAGGGGAGGAGAGCGAGAACAAGAGGGAGAGAGCGTGAGACAGAGGACCTGGCGCACTAGTGAGACTGAACCAGATTCTGTCTTTCTGGTTGATTCACAGAAAGTTCAAGTCTGTGTCAAAACCGACGCCAAACAGACTTGTGCTACAAGACCCAGATCTAATCTTTCGTGTAATTATGTTTAGTTTTTTCTATTGTTGTTGTTCCGTTGTTGGTGTTGCTGTTACTGTTGGTGGTGGTGGTATTGTTGTTGTTGTTGTCGTTGTTGTTGCTGCTGTTGCTCTTGTTGGTGATGTTGTTACTGTTGACATTGTTGTTATTGCTGTTGTCGTTGTTGTTGCTTTTACTGTTGGTGGTGGTGGTGGTACTGTGGTTGTTGTTGCTGCTGTTGCTCTTGTTGCTGATGTTGTTACTGTTGTCATTGTTGTTATTGCTGTTGTCGTTGTTGTTGCTTTTACTGTTGGTGGTGGTGGTGGTACTGTGGTTGTTGTTGCTGCTGCTGTTACTCTTGTTGGTGATGTTGTTGCTGCTGTTGTTGTTGTTGTGCCTTGGGAGTGTGCCTTTTTTTCACTTGTTGTGGTTTTAAAACACATTTACTAACAATTCAGATCACTAAATAAAAGGTAGGCTCTTTACAGTAGATAATAATGTAACTCGTATGCGTTTGTACCATCGGTGAAGATAAATATTCTTGTGGTTACAGAACACAGCAAAGATAAGATAATAATTCCTTTTTCCAGCCAACTATTTAAGCACACAGAATGAAACACGACGCGCAAACAGAAAGAACAGAAAAATGGGAAGAAAAAAAAAAGGCAAAATATAAACACTTTAATTATTATCGTTATCTTCAAGATGCACGCGGCTAATTTTAACCATGTGTGTGAGGTTTTCTATTCTGATTTCTTTACTCGTCTGTGTTTGAAAGTGGAGATACGCGTCTTCTGCTTTCAACAGGAATTTTTAGGAATGAAACCAAAAAATGTGTTTATTATAAGTCTTGTATGCACTAATTAAACATCAAACAGGTTTGTTGTTGTTGGTCTTTTTTCGTCTTTCAAAAGGGGCTTATCGGCCCAATGGAAGAACTTCTATCGCAAATCCCAGAACCGTGATTTTTAGCGCTGTAATTGTATTCCATCACTTAACTAATTTCAACCGTTTCTGAACGTAGCAAAAGGTTCTGTCAACAGTAAAGGTAACTCTTTCGCTCATCAAAGCTACTGCTCTCTGTAATTACTTTCCTACCAGCTTTGCCGCAATCAATTTTCACCCAGGATGTTTGTTTTCTCTCGGTATTTGTTATACACTGGGGTATGTGAAAACCAAAAAACGGACGTCTAGTCTTCTCAAACGTACATGATAACTTTAGTGTAGATAACGCTGTAATTAATAGGCCTTCTCTTCCAACAAACCAAACGGTGCACCACTGCAGTCTGTTCTACAAAAGGGTGCCTGAATGACAAGATACGGTTACAGACCAAAGGGAAATCCCTTTTTGAAACTTAACTGATTTCCCATGTGTTTGTTTATGTTTTTCTGTATAACTGTGATAAAATGAGTGAACTAGAAATGGCTTACAGGGTGCAATAATTACATAGTTCTACCCCCACCACGATTCGTCGCCTCGGCAGTGCTCTAAATTGACACAGTGCTCTAACATGGTATAAACAACGTGTATTCTATCATTTCGGCTAAAAACTTAAGAGTACTTCACCTCTAGGAATAGATTTTAAAGTGTGAAAAAGTTCATCCAGCACTTTGTAAGGTTTAACTACTAAACTTGACATGCCATTTTCTTGAAGCGCGCTGATGTGGAGATGGAATGAGGCAGTATCACAGCGACATATCGTTAAGCATTACTAAAACCCAGAGATATCTTACGCTAACAGTGTAAGATATCTCTGCTAAAAACCTTTATCAAACTTTTAAAACGTCAGTGCACGGTAATATCAGAGACACGGGATTATCTGTATTCTGTGTCTCGGGTATTATCCCATAACCATCTGGCAAGACGACTCAAAAATTCAGAAACTACCGGCTGTGGTGTAGAACACGCCATGTACCGTTTCACCTCAGGCAAGTCTGAGCTACGGATGAAGACGAGCGTGCCAAAAACTAAGAGGGAAATACCTCGCTTATCTGCAGGATAAATATACTAATTTGCAGGTGAGTTGGCTTTTCTTTTGTGTTTGGTTGCGTCATTTGGTAGAAGGGGGGAGAGGGGGTTGCGGGAGATGGGGGGAGTTGAATATGAACATTAAGAAAACCGGTTTGGGAGAAGACACTAGTTAATTTAGTCCACCTGTCAGGGCTCACTCATCTAGTTTTCCTTGTCAAAACACAGCGATGACTTCAGAGGGTGGGGGGAAAAAAATAACGGCCGCTGTGTAGCTAGTAAGAAAAAATGAAATTAAATCAAGGCGATTGGACGGAGGAGAGAAATTTGCGTATCAAGCTGAGCCTGATAACATCGAGCATTGCGAAGCAGTGGGGGTTTGCGAGGGAGATACCAGGCCCTGATAAAAGGAGCTACGGCGACGCACGCGCGCGCACGCTCCAACACGCCAGTGGGTGAGTGACGGGCTTTGTCAATGAAAGATTACACGTTTTATGTCTGTAACCTCTAGGATTTTACACGTAATGTGTGTGCTCACAGGAGTACAAAGTTATTATCTTTTGAGTAAGGAGTGCGCCCTGAGTGCGTGCGTGCGTGAGTAAGTACTCTCATGACGTATGACGGACGACCCGTGCTCTGAGATTTGTGTGCGTGCTAAAAATATCCCCCGGGCGTAGGAATTCCACCCGACAGTGTGCGCGGGTGTCAAAACAGTTTACTTTCTGGAGGAAACTGATTGACATCTGTCTGTGTTTTCAGTGTCTTCTTCCCGGGGCCCAGCAGATGCTGAGCAAAGATTTATCAGGGTACAAATGTCCTGGGGTACCACGCTGTTGAGATTGGCGCCTGGCACATTATAATCGCATCAAAATCCTGGGGAACATTAACTGAAGAAAATTCAGTGCTAAAAACTGCCCATGCGCACCGCTAAAAGTTGCCGCAGTGTGCGCGCAATCAGGTCAGTTTATTTAATGAACATTCAACATAACTTCCACGACAACTGGGTGTTTCCGAAAAGTAAACAATGGTTTATCAAATAAATTGTAGGAGAGTTTATGTAAACATTTTATTAGTTCAACAACTAAGCTGAGCAGTTCGGCGGGCACTTTGCTAAGTTTGAAAGCGCTACAAGATAATATTAAGGGAGGGTTTGGGTGTGAAAAAGAAAAAGAAACCGACAAGTCCAGGTTAACTCTCCAGCTCGCCCCCACTCCCCACCCCCCCCCCCTTTCTGCTAGTGGGAAAATTCGGATTTTATGATACAAATAAGATAAATATAAATATACAATGATAAATCAGCGGCACTAAATATTTGGAATTTTCCAGTCAAAGACAATCACGTTCCTGAAGAGTTCTAAAAATGGGTGAATTCAGGGATTTGCCGAAATGTATTAAAACTGTCAAAAGAATGCTATTTGCCAGTGGAAGAGAATTCCAGGAATGGAGATACGATTATATTATATATAACATGTCTGTATTGTTGGGATAAAAAAAAAAACGGTTTTGGGCGGAATGTTTGCTAAAAATAACAAGCATTTACGACTTGCCATAAAACATGCATTATGGAATATCTTGAAACGACACAGTTTGAAAAAAACACATTCGCCGATTCCTGGGAATTCTGTGGTTTTCCTTGCTTCCGTTGCTCTATCCAATATCATTGTCCAACAAAATGTCAAACTTACAATGTATTTGATATGTATTATGCACGCCTTTGCAGTACGCGACATTTGTTATTGCTCATTCTATCTCCACTTTCTGAAAAACTGGAGGTCTTTTAGCAGTAGAAGAGGTATAACAAATGCACACTTTGACACTTGTTTAAAATGCATTCTGGCACTTATCAACCTGTCTCACACTTCCAATTTATTCCAACTCCTTATCATAATGCTGAAGCCGTCTACGGTCAACGTAGAATTTCTCAGTTGTTCAGAAAGTCGAGTTGAAACAAAAATGAATTAAGGTAAATGAAAGCCCACATGGCTGATAGGTTTTCAGGTTCATAGGTTTTCAGAATTGTTCACTATGAATCCTGAGGCCCGCAGCGCCATGACTCGAGTCTGTCTTTTGTCTGTTTTGACTCCAGTGGTCTTTCCGGCTGCTTGCTCAAAGCGGCTTTGACCGCAACACAGACTTTTTGTTTCAGTCTCGCCAATGGGTGAGATCAAGTTGAACTCCATAGTTTTACATCTCACACTAAAAACCGAAACAAATCAGTCTTGTCTCAATGTGCTGCAAACCTGATTCGTTTATGCCAAAGCTCGCTGTCGTAACAACCATAAAACGTCCAAGACGTCTTTTTAAGAAGACGACAAAACGTCCAAGACGTCTTTCTAACGCGATGAAACGTCCGAGACGTCTTTTTAACACGATAAAACGTCCAAGTCGTCTTAACCAAGAATGATCCTCTCTGGAAATGCTTCCAGTGGACGTGTGAACGGACCCCCCACTGAACAACATGTACAAGAAAAATCACGCCCCCATTGTGACACACGCCATTCTTCGGCTCCTGAAATGTTTTCTCTAATTGAGAAATACGACTGCAAATTAGCAGAACTATTTTGTTCAAGTCTTGTATCATCTTTATCCTCTAAGATTATATCTGTTGGCTGTTTTTCTTTTGGTTTTGTGTTTTCTTTTCGTCATACGTTTTTCTTGTTTTGCTTTCTGATTTTTAGGATGGGACATGTCCTCTCAAAGCATGCCAGTGTAGACAATTTTATTGTTTTCGTCCCAGAGCCTGAGAGCGCATGAAATACACAGATTTACAATGCCAAATGTTATGTATTTGTTTTTCTTTAACATAGCTAATGAATGAAGCCTGCATGTAATCATGAGCACTTTATATATAGAAAGAGACAGGGGGGTCAACCCGTGTATCGCGCGTTCGTACGCTTTTGCTGAAGCTGTGATTCATCTTTTAGGCACAGTGTATATAAATATAAACTTGTAGAGATGTCGAAAGTTTTATGATAAACATGCAGTGTATAACTGATCACTGAAACATGTCTGAGCTGAGAGGGGGAAATCTGGTATTCACTCAAGGATGGGCGTTGCCATTTCTTTGTCTAACCTTTATCACATTTTTTTTCTCATCTCTCTCTCTCTCTCTCTCTCTCTCTCTCTCTCTCTCTCTCTATCTCTCTATCTCTCTCTACCTGTGTATCTGTCTGTCTGTCCTTCTCTCACCTTCTCTGTCTTCTCTTGAGACATAATCTGAGGGGTTGCAAATCTAAATGTGCTATGAGCAATATCCATACGTTTGAGAATTTTTATTTTTTTTCCTGTGGTCGTTTCAAGTAAGTTTAGATTACATGTACTATGTTTCCGAACGTGGGGTGTGGTTTTCGGAATCCTCTCATCTGGTGGGCCAAACAAACAAATAAAAAATGGGGGCTAGGAGAGACATAGAAAAAGAGAAAGGGGCCCGGAAAGAAGTATACCGTGATTGCCAGAGTCAATCTGAGGTATCCGTGGAAGTTGGGGGGGGGGGGGGTGTGCTATTTTCTGTGCCACCTCCAGGGCTGTGCGAAACTGGCGATAATCTCTAAACCTTGTCTCGATCTGCTGTCCAGATTTCCTGATTCACCACATCCTCCCCTTCCCCCTCCCCCCCCCCCTTTCCCCGAACGGCTAGCACTGAGGCATCCAACAAGACAGAGCGCATGCCAAGTCTCTACTGAACGATCCACATAGCCTAGCTAGGCTATGAAAGGCGCATGACCTCATTTTCACTTGGTGTGAGCTGCCTGTTTTTCTCACCACAGTTTAAACAAAAACCTCGTACAGTGACAGGTAGGGAAGGAACCACGCGCTGATGAGTGCGTATGCATGGATTTATCCAGAGCATCTCAGTCTATGCCACTGAGCAGTTTCTGTTCTATGAACAACAGCTAGTTTATGCAGAAATAACTTTTCCGTTTTCAGTCGCTGAAACATTGAAGAGCTGTCCTCATACAATTTGAATTTCAAATTCTGTGACTTTGACTCGTTGTATACTTTTCGCCGATATATCGGAACAAAATCTGGACTCAACAGGACCGTATTATGTCCATGTGTTGGGTCTGCTTTGGTCGCACAAATGCTGTCCTCTTAAGTATAAAGGCTCTTGAGACAATGTCTTAATATCCTTTCTCAATCTTTCTCCTTTTTACAGACATTTTATTTATGTTTTGCGAATTTACTGAGAAAATATAGAAAATTTGGGGGATGCACGTGGTGTCTGCCCGCATCTGGCTGCGCCGTTCTGGGTCCAGTATGGTATCCCCTAAAGAGACCAATGCCCACTACCTATGAAGATGTATGTGTCAAGTATTTTGAAAAATTTAATCATCTGCAAATCTTTCTATCAACTTGAAACAGCGCAGTGACCAAGCATTCCAATTTAATGTCATGTAATTTTTCCATTCCTGAGCAGTGGTTTATAATGTATTGTTCTTGCTCTTGTTCCTACACAAAGATCAGAACGAAACTTGACTTTCGCACCACATCCCACCCGCTAAAATTATGTTCATTAACAGCATTATTAGTGTGCGGGAGCAAACGAAAGAAGAAAAAAATAGCAGCAGACTAAGAAAACAAGATTATATCAACAATTAGCGGCTCCTTTTGTTCTGCGTTTAATTAACTTATGTCTGAAGTTGGAAGATGGTTGCAGTTCGAAAGATTCAGTTCCTTTCATTTGTACTGAAAAGAAAAAAGTAATTTACTCATTCCCATAAGCCGCTGTGAGCGGTTCACCAGAAAAAACGTAAAATTGAAGCAGTATGTAAATACCACACTGAGAGGTGTTCTTTACAAAATTCCTATACTTAAAGCCTTGCTCCTACAACGCTGTGTTACTTATCATCGACATACAGAGATAGCTGTATGAAAGCCACCCACCCAGTAGACAGGTCAAACTGAATGCAGACGATTAACTCACGCACTGTACATAACTACATCGATTTTGTAACACTTACAAATATGCTGACCCAGATAATGGATGTGTCGTGAAACTGCACTGGTGTAGAACTGTCGAATAAGATAGGAATTTCGTCTTACAACGAACTCATTATTTTTATGTCCCCTGGAATAAATTAGCACGCTATCCTTCCTTTCATCTATAATCTATACATCGCTGTTCGTCAGACAATCTTGACGACTTACGCTGCACGTAACAACAACAACAACAACAAAAAAACGTATGTTAGAAGTGTCTCTGTATTGCCAGCATTACTTTTTCTCACAGTAAGATCAAATACGGGAAGGGTTCTTTTTCAGTAGGTCAGTACGACTACTTCTACTACTATTACAATGACCCCGGTCACTACTCCTACCTCTACAGTCTCTCGTTGATTTAGATCAAAAAGAGCTTTCGTTATGTAAATACTACTACTACTACTACACTACTATTACCGCCACCACTATTACTACAACTAGTACTACTTCTAACCACTATTACTACAACTACTACTACTTCTAATACTGTACTACTACTACTTCATTTACAACTGCTACCATTTTTACTACTACTACTACTGTTACTACTACTAATGCGTCTTCTTCTTTTTCTGCGAACTCTAATTAACCCTATTTTCCCATTCTCTTGGGGGATGTTATGTATGGTGAAAACAGAGAGTGTTTGGGATCTGTCAGACACCAAGTGTAAAATAGAGTTAAGATCAAATGTTCTTGTAGTGATGTAACAACATATATAATTATATCCTTGTGGTTTTTAAAGCCTGCATTTTTCTTCAGCCCAAAGTTTCCCCATGCATCACCGCGGGTGCCTCATATGCAATATATATTATCGGACGTGGTATGTGAGCAATTTGCCACGCTTGAGCCGCACTAATTGAACTTTCTTCACATACGAGGACTCCGAATAATAATTCCACTATAATTACGTCACATGAAAAAAAAAACGTGCAGCGTTAATCAAAGAATCCTGTGAGCATCTCTTCAATTCCTGATAACCCTTGACCTAGCCACCCCTCCCCCGCCCCCTTTACCTCTCCTTTACCTGCATTCCTGATATTGATGTTTACAAGCTGTTCATAACTCTAAATGTTCGGGCTACATTCCGCTTCTATCATATTATTTGCTTTTAAGTTTGCTGGGCAGATCTAAAAATATAATATGACTATTACAAACGCTCTTTTTCAAGAGACAACCACGTGAAAAGTTGGAAATCGTAAAGAGCAGGCCAAACAGGCCGCTTCCCGGGCAAAATTAAATAAAATTCATCCCTACCATTCCCTCCCCCTCCCTCCCTCATCTACCCCCCCCCCCAAAATTCCGCCGACCGGCGCTGCACTGTGGCGACGACGTGCCTGCTCCAGTTATAACTGGGCTGCAATGGCACAAAGGCAACTTTGGGCCAACAGCACTATGCTGAGGCCCCCGAGAAACAAAAGAACTCATCACAAAGGCAACTTTCCCAATGGGATTAAAGAAGTATACAAATACAAATACAAAGTAAATAGGCTTCTTGACAGAAGATGTGACTTTTTATGGCTAAATTTTGTACACGACCTTGCAAGTTTTTATGAAATTTCAAGCATCATTTTCTGATTATCACAAATACACCCTTTTCAGAGAGACAGCCACACTGGAATAAATAAGCATCTTCACAAAAGATGTGACTATTTTTAACCAAATTTTTTACACGATCATCACGCAGGTTTTGACGAAATTGCAAGCATCAGTTTCTATATATAAATAAAATTTTACCACGCTGTGCATCATCAACTGACGTGCCTCGTCTACTCTGAGAACACAAAAAAATTTAAGAACAGATAAAATTCCCTGCTCACCAGCTTCTTTAGCTAGGAAATTTCCCCCAAATATTTATCATTTTGACATAAAGGATTTACCTACATCAGCCTCGTGGAAAACAAAAGACGAAAAACTGAATTAAACGTTGACAGAACTGAGCTCCTGGGGACGAAAATAAAATCATTTTTTTTTCTCTTGTTGTTGTTGTCGTTGTTTCTTCTTATAATTTCTCGTTCCAAGACGGTTAAAAAAAAAAAAGGTATCCAAAAGAAAAAATTTTTTAAAAGAGAGAAGAACTCGTGCATTCCCCCCCCCCCCCCCCCCCCAATGACCCAATTTCTAATCGAGGCTTACAGATAAAATAAAATAAGAACATATCGAGGGTTGGCAACCAGAATATTCTGCGTTTAAAACAGTCAAACTGAGAAAGACGAGTTTAAAATTTGTAACCTGCATGAAAATTCATTTAACTGCAATAACGTCAACAAGTCACTTGAATACTTTTATTGGGTTATGAAATAAAGTCACACACCTTGTGTCTTGGACATCTACAACCATTTTGCAGCAATGAATAATACTGGATAAACACATTCCGGTTGATAACCCTCGATATATTTGCTGAATATAACCGGCATCACTCTACGCTATAGTCGGTAACTATACACGATACACAAGTTTCACCAATTATGAATATCTCAGGGCCGTATCTTCGAACACAAAATGACAGTGACCTCCGTCGTGGACGTCAGCTGCAAAAAATTTCAACATCACTGAAAAATGAAAAAAACCATACTACAATAGAGCTAGAGGGTGAAACATCTGGTAAACATCAAAAAACTTCCCGCCGCGAAAAAAAAAAAGAGTGAAACTTCATGTACTACTGTTACCTCAATGTTTGACCACAAATTACGTGGACACGTCCATTTGGGGGCAAAATATAGTTGCTGGTATTATTTTATTTTGAACTTCTGAGCCGCCATAAAAGAAGACACATCAGGTAAAATAGAAAAGTATGACTGGAAATTTCGTTTTGCGCCTTCATCTGTTGAACTTCGCCAATTCCAAACTCAAAATCAAATTATAAGTCCATGGGGCCAACCAGTTCAGACAAACTACTTTTCCACGGACTAACAACATCCCCCCCCCCCTCCACTTTGTTCCACTTAACTACTAATAGCACTACAATTCCTTAGGTTATCAGGTTATCATATCACATTACATCAAACAATTAGAAACCACCTTTTTTTTTTGGTTGTTGTTTTTCAATACATGTATTAGAATTTCTGATTACAATATAGCCAAAGGGACGCCGCGGTATTTCTATTCTGGCTTTCAAAAAAAAAAAAAAAAGTTATAGAATTGGTGCAAGTTTCTCGGTTAAGCAACTAAGAGTTTGTATGTTTGATTGTCTTTTTTAATGGGGTGGGGGGTGGATGGGGGGGGGGGGGAGAGACGAGGGGGAGAATTCTCGCATGTTCGATCTGTGGGACAGATCAATTAAATGATTACTCCGCAGGTTTCGTAGACACTAAGGCAATGCTCCCTCCCCCCCCCCCTTCTCTCTGTCGCTGGTGACGTACTCTATTTAATTCCTAGTTAACGAACTGACTGGCTCGCTCAACCGCTGGCCGATTTCTCAACAGATTGGAAGGATAATTTGGCATGAGGTGTTGGGATGGGTGGGGACCGTGGGGGTAGGGTTTGAAGTGGTCATTGGGTTATCTTGTCCTGGGTGGCCTGCCATACTTCCACCACCACCTCCCCCACCACCCACCACCACCACCCACTTACCCGTCATCATGCACAGAACAATCGATACATCTTTCCCTATTCTCTACGTACAAACACAGACAATGATGGAAATTGGTGGCGCTTGTCAAGAGTAATTAGGAAATATTGTGTATTACACGTCCAGCAACTTACAAAACAGCACAAAAATGTGGGCACTTGACCAGGGACAGCGTGAATGGGGGCAGAGAGAGAGAGAGAGAGAGAGAGAGAGAGAGAAAGAGAGAATGGAAGAGAGACAGTGGCAGTACCAGGAGAAAGAGCAGAGAGTGACAGTGTGAGAGATACACACACACACACACACACACAGAGGGCGATAGGGCGAGGGACAGAGGAGACAGAGAGTTGCAGTGCGAGACATCGGGGCAGTGCGGGAGAGAGGATGGCGGTTTTTTTTGGGGGGGGGGGGGGAGAGAGAGAGAAACAAACAGAAAGATAGTTAGGCAGTGCGAGAGAGAGAGGGCAACGGTGACAGAGAGAGAGAGAGAGAGAAACAAAGAGAAAGAGAGTGAGGCAGTGCGAGAGAGAGGGCGACGGTGAGAGCGAGAGAGAGAGAAACAAAGAGAAAGAGAGTGAGGCAGTGCGAGAGAGGGGGCGACGGTGAGAGCGAGAGAGAGAGAAACAAAGAGAAAGAGAGTGAGGCAGTGCGAGAGAGAGAGCAACGGTGAGAGAGAGAGAGATAGAGGGGGGGGCAGGGAAGACAGAGAGTGGCAGTGGGAGAGAAAACCCCGAGGGAAATGGGAGAGAGAGAGAGAGAGAGAGAGAGAGCGAGACATGGCGAGGGAGAGAGAGATTTAAAACGTCCGACGGCGCCAGGAATGACAAAGTGAGCAGCACATAAAGACAGACAGATAGACAGAGAAAGAGAGAAAGAGGCACGTTTTTTCCAAACATTCAAAAACAAGGAAAACAACTCCCGATAGTTGTCAGATGTCATTAGAAGAATTATGCCTTATTGCGAAATAAAAATGAATGAATAAAAAAGAAAATAAAGAGATAAACGAGAATGAGTGAGAGAAAATATGAAAATTGCTAGCTGTCAAGAGTGATAAGGATGAAGGGCGTATGATGAAAATTTAAAGAATATTACGCTGAAATGAGGAAGAACTTCAACAGATGGAAAGTGCATGCACGACGCAAACATGGAATGCAAAAGGTGGTTATGACGAGGAATGAGAGAGGGATTCACAAAACTGAGAAACGAAGAAGATGAAAGTAAAAGAAGATGAACAGAAAATAGCCAGAAAGATCAAGATGGACAAAATGAGAGAGCGAGAGAGAGAGAGAGAGGGATGGGGGGGGGGAGAGAGAGAGAGAGACAGGCACACAGAGAGACAGACAAACGGGCACATAGACAGAGACAGACTGACAGACACACAGACAGACACCCAGAAACAGAGAGAGAGAAAGAGAGAGAGAGCACAAAAATAGTGAAAAACATCAGAGAAAATGAGAAGGAGAGAAAGTGAGGAGAAGGAAGAGATGGACAGAACGCCAACTGAGATAACTCAAGGGAAAGAAATCCCCTTGTCAAAGCCCGTGTGATCGCTCATTTCGTTGACTCGCGCTGGTCGGGCCATTAGAATTACAAATTTGGACCCTGGACGGCGCAATGAACGTTATTTATCCAGCTCGTTATGCCCGGTCCTGCTGCAGTTATTAGATCAATGGTCCTCACCCTGGGACGGGGAACCCACGTATTTCTGGACGCACATGTAGCGAGCTTCGCTCTTGTTTGTTCCAACTCCAATTAACGCACAAACGAGAAATTCGACGTTAAACTGTTGCACCTTAAGTATTATGAGGAAATAGAGTAAGTCGGAATTGTAAAAAAGCTTGATAAGTGCCACAACGCATTTTAAACAAGTGTCAACTTGTGCATTTGATATGCTTTTTTTACATACTACAAGATCTCCAGTTGTTGGGGTTTTTTTGTTGTTGTTTTTTTCAGAAAATGGAGTCAGAACAAACAAAAACTAAAGCTGCAACAGGACTTACTTCATAAGTGTGTGTGTTTTGGTGTACCTGTGTGTGTATGAAAATGAAACAATGAATTTTAAAACACAGCGAGGAAGTACCAGGGTCCAGCCAAATTTGAGAATCCCTGGGTTTGGTAATTCAGCATTGAGGATTCCACTGAACTACACCATCCACCACTACTACGAGTAGTTGCTTGTTTACTCCAGGGAAGTAGATGTTGTCAACAGCAACAACTTCACCACGTCGACAACAATAAACTTTGATGACGAAAGAGCTAATGAATCGTGAGGATAATGGCCGCGAGTGACTGATGATGATACTGGAGAGATGAGATAAAATGTGCCCATGAATAAAAGAGTGGCGTAACTCCACTTTTGTTGGAAATTGGGGTAACGTTGCGGGCATGTATAGGACTTACCAATCATTCACTAACATAACTCCACCCAAGAACAAAATTAATAAACCAAGTATATGACTGTATTCCGTATCGTCTCTTTTAGCCTTATTCATTTCCTTCTTTCTTTTACTTTCTTTCTCTTCTTCTTTTTTTATTTCTTTCCATCTTTCTTCCCTTCTTTCGTTTCTTTTTGTCTGTTTTCTCCTGCCTTTTTTGCGTTTCCCTCTTTTTTCTCTCGCTCTCTCCTCAATTGGTACGGATTCTGGCGACATGCTCAAGATGAAAAAAACTCAAACAACCTTGATGAGAGCCATGCCAGTTTGTGTGTGTGTGGAGTGGTCCTGGGATGGGGGGGAGGGGGTGGCAAGGGCATCAGTGAAGCAGAGAGAGAGAGACATTGAGGGAAAAGAACCCCGCCCTTGCAGGAATGTGGAATGAGATCTGGGACCAGCTAACACAGATGGAATAGACTTGGGGGCTATAAAATCCAATTGGCATACATTCAAGATCGGGAGGGCCAATCTGCTCAATGTGCCGCCCCTACAGGCTGCTGTGAGATACGATAATATGATAACAATACATATTATTAATATTCTGTTTCGTGCCCAAATAATAATAATAAGAAGAAGAAGAAGAATGATAACACTGACAATAATGATGCTAAACAAAATGATAGTAAAAGAAAAAACAGGTTACCGGATATGGAATTTTTTAATGTTTGCTCAAAATGGCCGTTCTCATCCCCGGAGATTTTATTACTTTGCAGGGCTGGCATTAGGGGTGAAAAGAACAAATAATACTGGAATAGCAGGGTAACCGGCAGATACTTTTTTTTTTTTTTTTTGGAGAACCGTTGAGTCCAAACATAATGCTGCCGTGCTACAGAAAAAAAAAAGACCGCATGCGCCAAACTAGGTCAAATTCACTTTTTAAGATATTTTTGTTGTTGTTGTTTGTTTGTTTGTTTTTTGTTTTAGTATGAAATGTGTTGGATCCTTGTATCTGGGTAATCATTTCGGACGACTAACAGTTTATTTTGGTCATCACAAAATGGAAACTGGACAAGCCGCACGCACGCTAAAAAATGTCTTGGGTCTCCGGTAATTTTTTATTTTTTTTTACTTGTACGGACTTTTGCTATAGCAAAGGCGGTATAAACAGTATAATCTAACGGAACCTAGTGTGGTCTATGCTTGGGAAGCACACTGCTCTACATACATGAAATTGCAAGAAAAGATGAACGAACGGTGCACTGACAAAAATGTTTCTTGCGCCCGTTAGTTCAACCATACGGTCTTTTGCCATGGCACAGCAGTATAGGCAGCATAATCCAACAGAAGAGAGTATGCATCAAAGCCTGGGAAACTATACTGCTCTACATTCATGACACTGCATGATTGCAAAGAGATGAACGAACGGTATATTGACTGACAAAGATCTTTCTTACGCCCGTAAATTCAGCTTGACAGGTCATCATAATAATTGTATTGATATGAAAAAAATACGCGATGAAAGCTTTTGACGATCACAAAAATGACGTCAATGTCTACACACAAAACCCCCAGATGCCCCACCCATCATCTGGGCATTCAGGAACACGCGGGTGATCGTTCCTGGCGTGTATTTATATAGAAGCAAATACTTTTATTTCATTCTAGCCGAGACGGGCCCATATAGCTACCATTATAAGTCATATTTCCTGTGCTTTATGTTTCATAGACGTCCACATAAAACACATCCCGCCCTGACTCATATTGGGGCCTTTTGATACACGGGGATTTGGAACTGACCGATTTCACAACATACGGTTTTACGGGAATGTTGATTAAATGAATGTCACTACGTTTGCAAACACGATTATGAATTTCTAGACTTGCTGTGTTGTAACTGAACCCTGAACTTAGGGTGAAAACAAAAATACCGATTGTGCATGAAATATTATATGTGAACGGATCTGGGGAAATTGGGTCTAAGGACAAGGTGAATTTTTTTTTTAATTCTTTGAAAAAAAATCGAAATAAAATATTTACAAGACGATTTCAAGAAAATATTTTAACTGAATGCAGAAGAAAAATGGCTAATCTTTCATTTTATAAGTAAATCTCAGTTTCCATAGACAAAAAGTTCCCCCTTTGGAAAGGTGATCTGAGGAATTTCGTCTTTCGCCTTAAGCCCGATTTCGTCGGATCCACTCATACTTGTTCCCTTCGACTACAAACAAATGCTTTCACAGAGGAATACCACTGCCTCTCATTATACACACCATACACATAACCTACATTCCAAGTTCATCAAACTGTCTTCAAAATCATTCATTATATCCACCAGTTGTTGTTGGTTTGTTTGTTTTTTTTCTGTTTCAGTCAACCATTTCTGCCTGCATTGCCTGCATATCCGAGACGTAATATATGACGAACTACAACTTCATCCAATTCTTCAAAGAAAGAATTAAGAAAAAAAAGAAAGAAAGACAGACAGACAGATAGACAGAAAAAATGAAAGAAAGAAAAGCCTCATTTAGTTGGCTCTCTGTCCTCAGTTCCTTCGCTTTTACATCACGAGTAAAAGCCTAATGGAAAAGACACCCCTGCTCTTAAACGGAGCCAGTGTTCCCAATTAAGCGGTTCAAGTGCCTTTCTCACCCAATAATAAAGACCCATTTGAATTAGACCATGACGGGTACCTCTTTTATTGGCAACGGTTAAAGTTCTCGGCATGTGGTTGAATCTGTTTTCTATAGCTGCCTCCCTACCTCCCATTTCCCGAAGCCTTCTAAAGACTAGACCGAATTTTTAGTCACTGGAGTGAGGGAGTTTTTTAGGTGCTACGATGCACTTTGGCAAGAGTTGCTGGGTTAGATCTGGGTATTTGATATGAACGAGGCAGTGGAACCGAGGCAATGAATGTTGTCAGAATATAATATAGATACGGGTGTGGATGTAGTGGGAGTGGAATATCTGGAGATCAAAGATGGTTGTCATGGTTGTGGTGGTGTTATTAGAATTATGTGGTGGTTAGTGGTGGAGAAGTGGTACTGACAATAACGGGTTTGCGTGGTCGCTCGTGTCAGGAGACGAAAATGGTTGCCGTATGAGTTTTGAGTTTGGAGATAGCATTTGGACAGGATAATGGCCATATTGTGCTAGGAAAAAAACAAGCATGGCTATAGACAAAATAATAATATAGCAGACGGACAGGACAGAAGGTTAAGGAGACCCTGTACCAGTAGGTCAAGTGATGGTGTTGATAGAGGTTGAGGTTGTAGTGGTATAACTGCTTGTGGTGTGGTGCCTGTGGTTATTCGTGGAAATTTGCTGAAAATGGTTGTCGTGGTAGTTAGTGGTTTTCCCAGGTCTCTTTATACCAGACAATGTGGACCCAATGGGTTTTACAATGAAAAATGACCATTTCTCTCGCTATCTCTCTCTCTCTCTATCTCTCTCTCTCTCTACCTCTATCTCTCTCTCTGTATCTATCTATCTATCTATCTATCTATCTATCTATCTATCTATCTATCTATCTATCTATCTATCTATCTATCTATCTATCTATCTATCCTACTCTATCTGTCTATCTATCCTCTCTCTCTCTTTCTCTTTTCCTCCTTTTCTCTCTCTCTTTCTCTCTTCCTCCCATCTCTCTCTCTCTTTTCTGTCTATCTCTCCTCTCTCTCTCTCTTCCTCTTTCTCTCTATCTCTCTTTCTCTCTTTCTCTCTCTCTCCCTCCCTCTCTAATACCACAGCGAATCTTCACCGTCATAAACTCCACTGGCTGAACATGGCTCAACTAAACAGGAGATTGAATTAAATAAATTGTGCGTAAAATCGATGAGCTCGAACCCCCTGACAGTTCACATTTTCTAAACACTTTTCATACTGAAAGGTTTATAAAAATGTCTTAATGCTGTGCAGCTCAGGTTCATCATGTTACAACTGTATATTTTATGGCTTCATGGAATCATGTAATAATAATAATAATAATAATACTAATAATAATGGATGGCATTTATATAGCGATATGTTGGGCAAAACGTGTGTCACACATATATATATCCATTCATTCATTCATACATTCATTTCATTCATTCGTTGGTTCGTTCATTCTTTCGCCTGTCTCTTCATTTATTTATTTACTTATTTATTTAGTTATATGTGTTTATTTATTTCTATACAGTGTATAGCATTTCTGCGTCTGAATACAGTGGAACCGGAGGTACGGGGCGTGCACTGACACAACTCACTGAAATCCAAGAACGACAAATTCTCTTCCAGAACTTAAAGAAAAATATATTATATTATATTACTACACAAACATTCAATATAATTATAATATAATCATTTCAAATGCACGAAATAATAATTTTCTACCCCCTCAGTAAAAAAAATCAAACCATCAATTTTATAATCATAATTACAATCATTAACTTGTTTCTCTTCCAGTACTTATTCGTACGACAAACTTCAAGCGATATCGCTGTTACAGAGCTCATTAAATATTCACCATTCTTCTGGTTTTGTTCGCTTTCAATCGTCACACATTTTTTTTTTACCCACAGAACAATGAAACGCAGAGTGAACGAAAATAAAAACTCAGCATGCGCCATAATAAAGCCCTCGCTGTTTGCAGGTCTGTGATTCAAGTTTGCTAATAATAGATCTATTATTATAATTATAGCTGGCATTTCCCATTCAGTAATCTACAACTTCCAAGTGAAAAGAAGATAAGACAACGCACTTGTGGGGGCAATGACAGGTTCGCAAAGGGTCAATAGTAATGTCTGAGATTAAACAAAGCCCGTGGTCTAGATCGATCTCCAACTCTTGACTTCAAACTTTCACTGTTCTCAAACGGTCGAAACTGTCTCGTCTCTTTTCTTGTGTGTTTATGAGACGGAGTGGCTAAGGTTTGTTCTTCCCTGTAGGGCGGTTGGTGACACAGCAGAGGTCGCCGGTTCGGCCCCCGCCTTGGTTCTACTTTCCTGAGCCCTAACTAGATTATACAACTCCATTCGTCTCACATTTCCTCTGAATTATTTTCTTTGTGCTCCGTATCCCCCAAGCTTCTGCCTACTTTTATTTACTCTGCATCAGGTTGTATAGAGTTTGCTATTATATTTAGCCAGTTGAGCCTGATACTCTTTTCAGCGCCGTGCTATCAAAACCATGGAAATTTGATTTTTCCGGAATTATTATAATAACAGTTTAGGTGATTCTTATTACAACCTTGAGAATTTCCGAATCCAGCCAATCTTGAATTGACAACAGACACGATTATAATGAACCGGCATTTTTCATTTCGGTCACTCGGTAACTTTTTCGGCCCAGTACTGGTTTTCGCATATTTTGTGCTCGACATCAGTTTATTTAAGACAAATCTAAATCTCAACATACACTTTTTTTTTTTTTAATCAAAATATGATGGAATTGTTTGGTTCGTGCGTGGTAGGCTGAAACATCATGCGAAAAGATTTGAAGCGGCACCGGCAGAAGCACCACGCCGATCTTTACTAGTCGAATGGGAATGTAGCCTAATAAAGGGCGTATCAATACCACTGAATCAAAAGTCACTCTCCAGCTCACACGCCCGTTGGTACGACAGCAATGAGTGCTGTATACTACCAACTGGTGCGGACCACACGCGACCTAAGTTCTTGTTTGCTCCAACTCCACTCTTTGCACAACTGGGAAATTCCACCACGTTAAACGTTTGCGGCTTCAGTATTATGATAAGGAGTTAGAATAAATCGGAGGTGTGAAACAGCTTGATAGGTGTTATAAAGCACTCTAAATAAGCGTCAAAGTATGCATTTGTTTTACCTCTTCTACACACTAAACGATCTCCAGTTTTTCGGAAAATGGAGACCAAACCAACAAGAAGTAAGGTCACTAGCAAGCTGGTTGATGTCAGCGAATGCCCGGGCGAGATGTGTCTTGTGGTACTAAGCAAGGCCACGTACTAAGTCGTAATCGCGTCGTTACAGGGAGTTTTATCTTCACTACATCAAAGGTATCATCGCCCTCTCCACCGAACATTCCAGTGAGAGAGAGATAGTGTCGTTCTAAGTTTGTATGGGTGTGTGGGTGCGTGTCTGTGTGTGTGTGATTGGGCGTGTATGCGTGTTTCCGAACATCTCAGAGACAGGGGTGTCGTTCTACGTCGTGTCTGTGTATGGGTGTATGTGCGTGTGTCCGTGTTTCCGAACATCCTAGAGACAGTGTCGTTGTACGTCGCACCTGTGTATGGGTGTATGTGCGTGTGTCCGTGCGTGTAGGAAGGCGTGTGTCTGTTTTTCCAAACAGCCCAGAGATAATGTCATTATGTTTGTAAATGGGTGTGTGAGTGCGTGTGCGTGTGTCCGTGTGCTTAGATGGGCGTGCTTGTGCGTGCGTATTGCCGTGAAAGCTAAGTTTTACAACTTTGGTGCATTGGGACTATCGTGCTATACCCCCAAAAAACAAAAGGGGGTGGGTTGCGCGAGTGGGGGAACATGTGACAAAACGCGTGAGATGGACTGCAGGAAGTGAGCAACTATGAAGACAAGCGACATTCAATATAATGAACACCTGACAGATGTTTAATATGAGACAAAGAGAGAAAAAGTACAAATTAAAAAACTTCTCGTATAGAAAGTAATCTAGAAATCTATAAATAATTACATAGCATTTTGAAATGCAGATAATGGCATGTTGTTTTCCATTTATACATATAAGCGAAATTTACATGATCATTATCATACTAATATTATTGCATAATTATGTTATCAGTGAAACACAATTATTATTGCCACTGCCTCTATGACAGGAAGTTTATCATGTAATTGCGGTGGTATTATCAAGTCTAGTAGTAAAACTGTATTTTTATCAGTTATTTGTGTTGTTGTTGTTATCATTATTGTGATGGTGGTTGTCAGTGTTGCTGTTGTTGTTCTACATGATGATAATGATCTCTCTCTCTCTCTCTCTCTCTCTCTCTCTCTCTCTCTCTCTCTCTCTCTCTCTCTCTCTCTCTCTCTATCTCTCTCTCTTCTTTTCTATCCTCTGCTCTCCTTCTCTCTCTCTCCCAGCCTATATGAATAATATACAGCCACTCATCCACTTTCATTCTATCCATCCATCCATCCATCCATCCATCCATCCATCCATCTATCCACCAATCCATCGGTCCATATATCTATCTATCTATCTATCTATATATCTATCTATCTTTCTATCTATCTATCCCTGAATAGCTATACACTCATACATTTTCATTCTTTGCACTTTCATCTATCAATCAATAAATCAACCAATCTCTCTCTCTCTCACTTGATAACCCTGATAATAATGATGACAATCTGTAGGTTACTGCAGCTGCTGTTGTTTATATTATTGTTACTTTGTTGAGATTGCATAATCATTCAGCTAACCCTTCAGCTCAAATTACATTATACTATCACTGTTCTTCCTCACGGAATTTCAAGAAAACAACCAATCGTCAAAACAAAACGAAAAAAAAAAAAAACGGTGTGGTATCGAACACAACAAAACGATCGATACTCCTGCCAAGCTCAGCACAACATAATTACTGAGAGTCAATGCCGAGTGCCAGGATTATCAAACCCAACGATTATTTCTACTGGCTAATATCTCGTGGAAAAGTGGGAGCTGTCGAGGGCTCTGATATAAAACGATAGTTTTATCGGGGATTCTTCTCCAGCTTTCGACGCCAAGACAACTCCACGTATTCCAAGCTGACATTTAAAGCTTTGGTGCTGAGCATCGGAAAGATTGTGGGTAGTTGGCAGGGGCTACTCGTGTAGTAAACTTGCCTGCTTTTCAATCCTTGTAATGTAATAATATATGTTTATATTGTAGTGTTAGGGTGTTGTTATTTATTTAGAATTAAATTATAATCAAACATTATGCCGTGTATATGTAATATATGAGAGCACATCGGTTCTTTTCCCTCTCTCTGTCTCTCTCTCTCTCTCTCTCTCTCTCAGACTCTCTCTCTCTCTCTCTTTCTCTCTCTCTCTCTCTCTTCGCACATACACACACATGCATACACTTATACACTGCAAAACCACATACCCACTCACTCCCTTTCATTTCCACATAGATTTTCAACTTCCCCCCCCCCCCCAGCACCTCTCTCTCTCTCTTTCTCTCACACACATAGACCACACACAATGAATCACGCAATATACGCTAACGCCCTTTTATTTCTCTGTATTTCATTCTCAAATTACGTGTATGAACACGCCTCTCTTTGTCCCACCCCCTTTCTCTCCTCCCACCCTCCCAAAATCTCTCTCTCTCTCTCTCCCTCTCTGAGACACACATATCCACTCTCTCTCTCTCTCTCTCTCTCTCTCTCTCTCTCTCTCTCTCTCTCTCTCTCTCTCCCCTCCCCTCTCTCTCTCTCTCATCAAACCCACTGCCACAAGTTATCAAAGGTTATCCCATTGCAAATCGAAACAGCACGCGAGGGCCCCCGGATTCCCCCACTGGAAAATACACGTAATTTCCCAGATACCGATCTGATGGCTCATCAGCGCTTGTAAAATATACATGTAAATTATGATCAATACCTTGCCGCCGTCGCTCGTTTTAATGTGTTCGGCTTTCTGTCTCAGATTCTCCCGTTTCTACCCTGGAAAATACATGGAAATTGAGCCTTAAACCAAAACGATCGAATTCTAACTACGCTAGCCAGCTATTTTACGTATCGCAATCCTAGTTTCCCCGTCGATGCTGTCAGAATGAGGTGCGCCGTAAAGTCATGCAAACCGACTCTGTGTTACGAAAATCGCTGTTGTTACGAAACCGCGGTAGTTTATACAGCAAGTTATTCAAGAACAATGAACACAATTTAGTAGTTTCTCTGTGTGTCTTTGTAATTACACTGCGGTCCCCTAACAACAGATTCCGGAGCACGTCGACACGAGAACAGCTCTACTGTGCCAGGAAGAAACAAGACGATAGACAGAACAGAACAGAATGATAGGACAGAAGAAGACACTGCCAGAAACGTCTCACCCTCAATACTTAACTTTCTGATTCACCAAAATTTTTTTTTTTTTTTTGTGGCGAAATATAGGGGTTTTTTTGGCTTATTTTTCACAGTCCTAAATCAGTTCAACATCTTTAGACATTTTTTGATAATGTACCTTTTGTCCTGGCGTTTATGGGTTGAAGAAAATATAAGCGATCTTCTTTCATATCCGTGCCAAGTCATCAAGTAAAGAGCTCAATCAATGCTTTTAGTGTAATGATATAATTTTCTTTCTAACAGTAGGATCTGCCCTGCAGCCTTTCGGAAAGCAAACGTCTTTCTCCTCAAAATAGCTTCTTTCAGCGAGGGTATAACCAGCTAGCATTATCTGTGAATGGAATTTTTGTGCGTGAGTTCATCAAAGAGGCACCTCAACAGGATAAGACAAGACCATCCCCCCTCTACTCCCCCCTCCCCACTTCCAAACTACCACATCACCGCCAAAGACAGACTATCAGCCTTACAGATCTACCAAGAATTCACCTGTACTATACTGCCGTCTTCCGGAAAAAGACGGTAAAAGTCAAACTAGGTTAAATTCACCTTTTAACATCATTGAATTGAATGAAATGTACTTATCTTTCTATCTACGTTACAAGTTTGTACGATTGGTAGTTTCTTTTGAATATCACAAAATGGAAACTGAACAAAGATTTGAGCGAAATGTTTTCTGTGTCTCCTGTTAAGTTCTGGTCTTGCCATTTACGGTGTTTTCTCATCAAACAGCAGTATAAACGAGACGAACGCCCGGCTTAAAAACAGTATACAGCAGCGGTTCTTAACCTTTCAAAAACCTGTTTTTCCCTCTGCATTTACATCCTTATTGAATGTTTCTCTGCATCTCACCCCGGTTTTGGAGGATGACCGTTTAGCCAGTAAGTAGATTTTTTTTTTTTTTTTCTAAAACCCAGAAAATGTTAGGGTGTGCTAAAAGGCTTGAAACATTAAAGAAATTAATAATAATCGTTTTATTAAATTTCTAGATCATCCAGGAGCAAACAGGATAATTCACATGAAAGCAAACAGAGAAAGATACAGAAGATCGTCTTTTTCATTCCGCAATTCGCCCCAACAAGATACTTCAGCTAAATGTGTGCCATATCCCACCAAGGTTCCTTACCATGTCACTTCATGTATGCCTGTTATTGAGTTTACTGAGTTACAGTGATATATGTTTATGTAATGACACACTAGATATGTGTGTACCATGTATGTGCTCTTAAACGCCCCGTAAAAGAGAAATTCCCTCGTGGGATAAAAGAAAGTGATTCTTTAGCTTATCTTGTAATAAAAATTAAAAAATAATACAGAAAAGATATAACAAAATACAATATAGCACCGTTTTCTGGAATTCAGACATTTGCCATCACAATCTTTAATAACTTTGTGTGTGTGTGTATGTGAGTGTGTTCTGTTTAAAAAAAAAAAAATCGGTGTTGGATGGACAGGAATAAACAGTAACCATATCTGTTTGGCTTCATCAATGCCCCCAACCCCTACTCCCTTCCCAAACTACACACAACACACAAGAATAACATTTCAACCAGTTTGTACTTTGAAAAAAACCACGCCTAGCAACACAGACAGGGCAAGCCCAGGTCAATGGGAGATTTGAGTTTACAAACTTCAGCAGAAAGTCCTTATCTGGGATAAGAAAAAAGTAAAGACGACTTTGCACTTTGGCAAAACACCATCCTGTGCATTATCTAACCGGGGACTTGGAGCCACCATACACTGGCTGACGGAAGGGCTGCGTTCAGCAGATCAAAGTCTGGAACTCGTAGCTAAGTACTCGTATTTCTATAACATCCTGCAATTTTTACATCTTTTTCTATCCTTTTTTTTGTTTGTTTGTTTGTTTTTGTGTTTGTTTTCCTGATGAAGATTAATCTGACAGAACCTTGATTTGTCTTTCCTTTTCCTTTGCGTCTGATTGCATCGTTTCTGCAGTATTACCTAAGCGACTCACTACTTTTCACAGTACATGTTGCGTGCATCATTCCACAGCTTAAAATATTTCTCACTTGAAATCTCCACCCCCACACTCCTTTAACTTAAGAACCGCTTCCGGTATAGACGTATGTATAATCACACTGGAAAAATCATTTCTGGGGCTGAAAGAAATGTGCTTATCGTTGGTGAGAGGGGAAAAGTGAGACTACCTCTTGTGGTAAACACTCGTCTTGTAAAGATGACTAAGAAAAAGCAAACGCATCCAATCTTTGTCTATCTTGAGCACCAAAATCGTGCACGACATCGGGAAGTTCACAACACCGTACTGATAGTTTTTATCATCTTCGCTGTGGTTCGCCACCCACTTTTGAAAGCGTTTTTTTTTTTATAGCCCGAAGGATTAGAGTGAAAGAGCATAGCCCTCCATAGCAACATTCATCCGCTAAGCATGGGTCTGGGTCTTGTAATTTTACCCTTCGACAAGGGAAAATAACAGGCAAGACTGACTGGTGAATATGAAGTCGGCGACAATGAGGTATGATAAAGAGGTCAGGGGGCGGGAGTGAAAGCAGTAAGGGGCGGGCGGCGGGGGGGGGGGGTAAGACTTCCTGTGTGTATCCTCTTCTTCTTCTTCGTTCTTTTGAAATTATGGGATTTGTATTCATTTATCATGGCGTTACAGCTTCAGTGACAACAATACACAGGGTGTTTTAATTCTTCCTGGAGGGTGGAGACAGAGAGAGAGAGAGAGAGAGAGAGAGAGACAGAGAGAGAGACAGAGAGAGAGAGAGAGAGAGAGAGAGAGAGAGAGAAATATTGTGGAGAGAGACAGACAGAGACACACGGACAAATGAACAAACAGACAGACAGATGAAGACAGACCGACGGAGATAGAGACAGAGCGAGAAGGAGGGGAGACAGACATACAGACAAGCAAGCACACAGTACAGACACACACACGGACAAACAAACAGACAGGGCTTTTGTTTTTTCTCTCTCCTGTGACTTCTGCAACACAAAACACAATTTCTCTAGTCTGAAAGGAGGTGTAAAAAGCAAGAAAGAAGAGGCCAGGCTAAACCGTTATTGCCACTGGCTGACCCTGACAGATCGACACAGACACAGATTTGAACATTGTAACGATCTGAATAATGAATGTCCACGATACCCCTGAAAACAGGCAGTGTCGACTGGAATCGATAGAACAGTTATTATGTTATAATTTTTATCTTTTCTAATACTCGGCTGAAACCGCCCTTGCCCTTGCTGCTACACAGGGTTCACTCTTGTGATGGACGCACACCGCCCTCCCCCACCCCCCCCCCCATTCTCATTCTTCCCACCCCCCAGGGGAGCTTCCTGTCTTTCTTAACGAGTTCAAGAGTCATAGGAGAAGAAATATAAAAAAAGAAAAAAATGGGATGTTTTGTCTGATTGTTACAGCGCTACTGGGGTATTTTATCCATTATTCCGGTAAGTGCTCAGCTCAGCGTTGTGGTTGTGTCATTTTTGTTGTTGTTGCAATTGTGGCTGTTGTAGCTTTTATTGTTGTTGTTGTTGTTGTTGTTGTTGTTGTCACAGCCAGCCCCCTACAACATCGGCAGCAGAATGGAACTAAGACATTGAAAATAATAATAATAATAACAACAATAGTAGTAATATTAAACAGGTCTAATGCAAACACGTGTGTGTTCCCCTGATCCGCGGGTACTCAGTGCCCAGTGTTCGGTCAAGAAAAAAGAAATAACCCGGTGCCCGATGTTCTATATTATTTGTAACAATTTCTATTCAACAGGGTTAATCCTATACCAAACTCAGTCTTCACTCGGGTCAAACACAAACACGTGTGTGCTTCTCTGATCCGAGGGTACCCAGTACCCAGTGTTTGGACCAAAAAAAAAAACAACCGGTGCCCGATGTTCTACATGCATATTATTTGTAACATTCACTAATCAACAGGATTAATCCTATACCAAACTGAGCCTTCACCCGCCACCGTTCTGTGACCTGGTTATTTTTTGAAGTTAACTGTGGTTCTATTGTTACAGAATAGATAATGACTTGAAACTGCGCACAGCTGTGCCACTTGTATTTGAATCTAGTAGTAGTAATATTAGTAATTCAGCGATATGAAATCAATAAATGCTTGTTATGGTAAAATATTTACACGGTATATAATTTACATTCATTTGGTTATTATAGCTTAGCTCTGTAAGATGTAGGATTCTTCGTTCTGGAAATTTACATCTATGCTTTAGCGAGTTAGGCGTCCGAGCACACGCAATCATTACACAAATATGTACACAAAAATGAATAAATAAATAAATAAATAATAAACCCTGCGCAACCCAGGCCTTAAAATCCTTTCACTTTTCAGTGCCGGTTACGTATAAAGTGAGCAAGTTACGTGTCTTTAGGTATCTTGGTGACGGTTTAAACAACATTTCTCTGCAGATTATTTCTATTAAAAAACAGACCGTTCTACTATTTCAACTCATATCTTCAGCATGAAACGGAGAGCAGTTATCAGATGTACACAATTGTAACCAAACCTATAATAATGATAATAAATAAATAAATAAATAAATAAAAATCAGCTCCGCCTCACAGGCAATGAAATATTTAAACCAATCAATGGTTTATTATCTTGGGGGCGGGGGGTGCGACATCAAATAATTTCAACACCAACAAAACCAGCGTTGGGTTCGAACTCGTGGTTATGAAGAAGATTATCATCTGCTTGAAGAGATTTCTGTTGAAGCCAAACCGCGGCACCCGACCACCATCATTCCATGAGCCTCATAACTTCAGTTTTGATTGATAGAGCATAGTCAAATTGTGCTCTTTGTTTAAATTCAAGACATTATTTCTATATCCTCTACTGTTTCATTATGGCACGCCAGGCTCAAGGGGGCCAATTACAATATTCCATCAGAGGTCATAATTGATTTGCAAGAGTAATCCCACAATTCTAAACAAAAAACGAGTTTGCACTCAAATCTAGTAGTAGCAGTGCTCGACACACTAAAGGCCTTGGCCTTTCTTAAAGTGTGGAAGAAAAGACTAAAAATCGCATTTGGAAATCGAAAAGAGCAGGCCAAACAGGCCGCTGCCCGGGCAAAATTCTAAAAAACAAATCCCAACCACAACAAGACAACTAAAAACAAGAGGTGTAAATACCATGGGCAGCGACCCTCCTAAAGTAAAGACCGAAACACTAAAAAGCGCATTCCATGAATAATACAAAATGACATCTCAAGAAGCGCTTAGAGGGGGGGGGGGCGGGGGGTATTCTACCTTAAATGTTCGGTACAGATAATAATTAAATGGTCTGACGCAAACATGGGGAAAAAAATAAACAGCACGTGTTTCACTAATCACCAGGTAGATAATAAACCTACTGACAAGCCAGTGTACATCAAAGAATCAGCGGTAATGGCCCAAATCATTTAGACGGCCGTTTCATTTAAACGATGTGAAAGATGTTAAGGACCACCCGAGTAGTCAGGACTAAGCAACACATCTCACACAGGCATCGGGTACAAGGTATTTTTCCCCACTGAGTAACTAAAACGTATCAAATACATGCGAATGTACACGATACTGAGTGTCCCAAAAGTTTGATGTTTGAGTTTGGGTTTGGAGAGAGCACGTCGACGCGGTAACGGACACGCTGTGCTAGGAAGAAGGAAGAGGATAGACAGAATGCGGCAGAATGATAGGGCAGAATGAGATCCTACCAGAAATGCCCACCAAACACACCCTAAGTATCCCAAAGGTCTGGATCTATAGGCGTTTTTCCTTACACAAAAATCGAATTATTTTCTTTTTATTTCATAATTATCCAAGAACGCTTGGAAACTATTTTAAATAGAAGATTGTATTGTTCTCAGCACACACTTTAAGCATCTACTGTAACAAACATTTAAGTCCATTTTTTGTCTATGAATCCAGACCTTCGTTACACCTGCATGTGTACTAAATCCAATTCTTCACATAATAACCTAAATAAATGAAAATAATATCAGTTTGCTGCTATTATTTCTTGGGAGCTTTCTTTCAGTATGATTTGGACAGACTAAGAAAGCCTTCCAGATGTGCTATAAACGGCTGGAATTCTTAACAACAGTTAATCAATCAATACATATATAGATAAATAATTAAATAAATAAACAAAACAAAATAAATAAATAAATAAATCTTATATGTGAAATAATTAAATGCCCTTTCCAATCCCAAGTTCCATTCGTGAAATGCCACGGAACTAATTAAATAAGAAATAACATCCTAGACATAAAGTTGATTTTCAATTAATTTCAATTAATAATCATCTCGGTACGTTTTGAATCTTTTCTGGTCAATAATATTGTCTGAAGTTCAAATTTCATGGCAAAACCTTTTTTTTTTCCTCAATTTTTATTCCATTTCTTTGTTTGTTTCTTTATGTGTTCGTTTGTGTGTTCATTTGTGTGTTTGTTCGTTCTTTCGAGGGTTTGTGTGTTTTCAGTTTCCCGTTGTTGTAACAACATCCAGTGTTTTGCTGGTGTACGAGGTGACCGTATGGTTAACAGTATTTACAATACAGAAAGGCGGAGCACTGAGATCACTTCAAATAACAATTAGGTGAAAAATTGATACGTGAGCAAATAACATTATGATGATTTTGTTAATTTACATCCTCTTTAACCTACTGGATATAGAGACAACCAGGCTAAAGTTGAACAAAAACTCCCTGGAATGTAAAACTATGGAAGATAGAATGTGCCAAATACTAACCAACAGATTTTCTTACATTCCCTTAGTGAAGCCATTATTCAAGATAAAACTAAGAATATCAAAAAGACACAAAAAGCACCATTGATGTTATGAAACGATGGCTTGTGAAGATCCTCATCACACTGCCGAATCAATCAATGAATGAGACGCAATAATTGATGGACGGATGAATAAGCAGAGAAACTGAGTACCGGTACATAGAGGGAAACTGTTTATTCATCATTTGAACAAGCTCACTATTTGCATCAAACATCCTCTTTTTTTCTCCTTCTTCTTCTTAAAAGTGTTGCTGAAAAGAAGGCAGGTGGTTGGGGAAAGAGGGGGGTGGGGAGGGGGGGGGGGGTTATCTCCAGGAAACATAATTATATTTTTTCTTCTTTTCTGAAGCCCTGAATTTGTCTTAACTTCCACTACACTGATCTCTGTCTACGTGAAGAAAAAAAAATTGCATCGACAAAATAAGAAGAAAAAGAATTTTATCTTTAATCCTCTACAGACCGAAGTGCCATAATTATATACGGAATAGTATTACAACTTATAGAGATATGTCTCATTAAGCAAGAAAAATACCAGTTACAGTACCACATACACTTAGCTTTTCATGTCAACACGATTTGCTACGCACACGTTTATCGGTATATTATTGTATATTATGAAAGAACAATGTGGTAGTGAATCCGCAGTAACAGTGTTTTTAAGACATAATATATTACCAAAATAGTTTGGGGACCGAAGTCTCATTGAGGCGGGTAGAATTAGCAGGGATCCACGTGCCACTTGATTGCTTTTGAGAAAGAAAAAAAAGTTAAAAACCCGTTATTTCAATATAAGCCAATCAAATGTAATATTTTAATGATTTAGTCATTTACTCCAAGAGTTGATGCCAGTATTGCAAACGCTTATTAAATTCAATTCCTTTAAAATGAAATCCTTTTTTTTTTTTTGCTTTTTTCTCAAAAGTACCGGTAGTCAAATGGCACTTAGATCTCTTCTAATTCTAAGCCCCTCAATTACTGAGCCGAAGATAGTGAATACACTGTACTTAGTTGTGTTCACTACTCATCTATAGCTTACTGTGTAAAATACCTTTACAAAAAGCTGCTGTTAAGGGCGCTTAGTATTGTACATTATAAGCCATTGCTGAACAGAGGACACACATCAGTATTTTCTCTATTTGGCTTTGTAATTAGTCCACGTACCCCTAGCAACATTCAATACCCTTACAAAAACCTGCTTCTATTCCACACCTGGGGCCTGAAGAGTTAACAACGTTTCTAAGGTGATAACTGAGCTGGCTGAAATTCGGTTTCGGTTTCCCCTCTAATTGGCATGTGAAGCAAATCTGTGACTTTCACACGCATAATCCCTAAGCTTTCACTGAAAACCATATTGACAAGTGCCGATATCCTTGGAGGATTATCGCACATGACGGGATTAGTTCCACCTGGGATACATTCTATTCTATAACGTCTTGAAACTTGCATGCATCTGCGGTGGTACTGCTTTGCAAATAAGATAGATAAGATAAAAGATAAGATAAGAGACACTTTGTTACCCCATGAGCAAAATTCTCTTTCACTAAGCCATTTCACTGTATCGTTTCTGTACAAAGAGCTTATACTATCTATAAGCTCGTTGTTTCTGTATTACGGTATTTCTTAAGCGAGACTTTGCTATAATTGTGTACAACGTTTTCTTTCTGCCACAGTTCGTCTTTGATTAAGAGCACATCTACACGGTATGCACATTTTTACACATCATAACATAAACATATCACAACTCAATAAACTTAATAAAAAAAAATCACAGCGGATTAAAGACAGATAGATTGTATATATCACCACGTGATAAACAAAATGAATATCATTATTCACGAACCCGGTTCTTCGAGATTCAAGAGCCCAATTCACTTCCTGGTTGGTTTCTATTCAGACCGAATCACCTGAAGACTGGACGGAAACAGCCATGTCAATGGGGCAAAAATGAGAAACGACGGAGTCGCTTTAAGGTGGTATGTCACGTGGGGACGCAGAGAAACGGGATGGGTACAGGTGGTTTCAACTGTGGAAAAGAAACAATTATACATAGTTGGCGGTATAGGAAATTACACACTTATTGTTGGGCAAGACGGGTCACATTGTCTTGTGATTATCATTTTTTTTTTTTTAAAATCAAACCTATAATTATTCCTGCCACTGTTGTGCTAGATTTCCACATAACAAGCAATTCTGCCCCTAACTTTCCCCCTTTCTCCAATAGATTTTTCACTTCTTCATATTTTTTTTTTCGACCCCATGCATTTTGTAGCATTGGCAAACCTTAATAGCTTCAACAGACATCTATTTTCATCTTTCATAATAAATCTAACACGCTTCAGATAACGTATACTGTGTTGTTTTAGAGGCATGTTTGAGAATAAACTATACCAGGAGACAGATAATAATTAGAAGCCGGATTTTCGACAGTCTACAGTATTTGTGCATGGTCCCATGGACAGAGATAATTTTACGGGTAAATTTAAACACAATAAAGATCGTTTCATTCCACTGGGCCTATCCTACAGTTCAACTCTTTAATGCAAAACACATTCATTCACCCAATCCGGTTTCTCACCACTGTTTATCTAAAATGGGTGGCACTAATTGAATTGTCAATGAACTCCTTTTATAAACCGCCCTATCCAATACCTTTATTTCGCTTGTTTAATTTTTAACATATGGACCCAATTCATGAAGAATACACACACTTATGAATTTTGCATTTCATAAAACTCAACTCTATTCTGGACAAAGCAGATAAAAATGAACGGAGAAAAAAAAAACAGATGGCTATCAAGAGACCCTGCGGTAAGGCAAAAGCCTTCAATGTTCTGAGCAACACAGGCGGTTTTCTGCTCCAAACCAAGACGTACATTCACGCAAGATAAAATAGTTATGTGCATACCAAAAAACACTGCGGTTTCTCATGAAGATATTGGGAACAGCAATTCCCTCTTGCCAAAAAAGTTAATTGGTTACCTGTGCTTACACGCTAATCGATGAAATTATCAGATCTAGATCTACCTTACACATCTCAGCTCAATCACATTGAAATCTGACGGGGCAAATTTAACAACACTTTCACTCCTTTGCCTGCAATTGCTCCAAAGGTCTAAAACGATCACGTACATCAAAGCGTTGCATCGACTGGCGCTTCATGTGGTAAACCTTTAATATGGAAATAAAGGACAACAACAACAACAACATCAACAGTAATGATAACCATACTATAACGGAGCGAGAAGGTGTTGAACACGTAAGCACTTAAAACTTGGTGACTAAGCGACCAAAAATGATGAAACTGTGTATTGCCTCAAGTTTTGCCCATAAACTACGTGGACACTTCCCGGTCTATAATATTATGTATTGACTTTTTTTTTTTTTTTTGAGCCGCAAGAAAGAGACAAATTTTCATCCAACAGAATGGACAACTATGACTGGAAATTTCGTTGTGACTGTGTGAGAGCTAGTAGTAATAACAATAAAAATAATGATAATAATAATAATGATGATAATAATAATAATAATAATAATGTACAAAATGGAACAAATTTTGCAACGTATAAGGCAAAAATCTTCCCAGGCGCTAGGCGGTGGCGGCCCTGATCAGATGATGAAGTCACCGACATTTCAAGTTCACGGCCGCCCGTCTTCCTTCGCTTTCATATCCCCCCAAATCCCTTGCACATAAATTAGAAATAGAAATCCCCTCATGTCTCTCGCTATCACAGCGACCCTGTTTGTGAAGAAGTGTGTGTAATACCTTTCTCCTCTTGCAAAGGAAGTGGGAAAGGAAAGGGGCAAGGGGGTGGGGAAAGGAGGGAAAACGGTCATAGGTAATAATGGGAAGGAACCCCCCCCCCCCTTACAGGTGGAATGAATGTCTCATCGCTTGGTCTTGACGGTCAGTTTATGGGAGACCTGACCCCGACAATGCCGTCGATGTTTACGAAAGATCCACTGGCGCAGCACGACCGGCCGAACCAACGAACGGACGCCGCTTTTCCCGCACTGAACTGCACTGAACGGCTGGACTCTTTCAAATTGTCATTCCCTCTCTCCCCTCACATCTCTGTTCTCCCCAACTCCCGTGTTTCTGTTTCGGTCTTCGTTAAAACTTCCTCTTTTAATTACACATCATCTAAATTTACAACGGCCAATTAACAACAACATTTAACGACTGTACTACATCTAATTATGTTATGATTCCTACATAACAGAAACGTATTAGCAGGCTTGGGAAACCGATTTCCCTTTGATCTCAGCACAGTTTTCATTTGATTATTATTATTTTATACAGACAAGCTAAATTTTTACTCAGGTGTACTTCCATTATTATTGCATTTCTAGATCTGTATATTTGATTTGCAAAACTCGGGTACATATTTTTTATTTCAAGCACATATCAAAATTAAAAACAAAAATTAGAAATGATCATGAAAAACGTGCAAAATAACGGAATTTATTTACCCTGTGTGTCGGCAACAGATTATAACACGTTCGAATTTTTTATAATTTTACTGCGTTAACAACACCTGACTTCATCGCACAGGCGTATCAAGGAGTCCCTCAATGTGTCATACAAAATCAAGTTTCGCAGTTCAGCATACACAGCATACACCCCGCCTATGATCAAACAGGATTTAATCCCGTATTATGGGTGATCTCGCTTCCGTGTGACTGCTTTCAAGTGTCTATCGGTGTGTTAGGGATTGCTTTGAAGAGATGGGTATTTCTGAGGTATGTCTTCTGTGGCTTGATCAGTGCAATACAGTTAAATTTCTATTATTGTTCTACGTAGACGACCATCCTGAATAATGTTTGTATTAAGGATAAATAGTTACGGTCCAATTTGAGGGTAATAAATTTATAAGTCTTTAGCTCATTCTGTAAAATGTAATAAATAGACATTCATTTTCTTTAGCTGTACTCGGTCCAGAACCAATCTTTGAGATTTTTAGGATTTTGCAACATCGATGTCTTAGGAAAATGATCACTGTTATTATGCACCCGATTGCCTCCTTTATTTATTCCCCTTCACTGGACAGGCCGGGTACTTCTAATAAATAAATAAATAAATAAAATCAATTGTAAATAAAGAAACAATTAATAAAAAAAAAACTCCTGTAAGGGTATGTGGGATATAAAGTAATCAGTGTAATTTTAGTCGTTTTACGTTGAGAAATAACCTTTGCAACTACCAAGAAATGGACCCAAAATACAATTATTACTTCAACTTCAGTTCTCTCTCGGGTCGGGGTTTTTATTAATTGTATGTTTGCCTGTTTGTCTTGCCCTTCTCTAAGTTTCCAATGACTCCACACCAATGATCACCCTTACACTTTCAGGCTCTACTTTCCCGGGGTCGGGTTTCTGATCAGTGTGCATGCAAGATTGGCCGGAGTCCCCTCATCCTACCATTTCTCTGAGAGAGTGGAGATCAGCGTCATTAAATGGCTAGCGGTACTTTTCAGGGGTAATGCACGCTTAAATGATATTGCATGGACTCGGCCATGCGGCTATTATCGGCCCACTGCCTTGGCATTTCACCCCCATGCCGAGGAGCGCCTGTTAATGAGACTGTAATTATGGATAGGAGGTTTTCTCATGGGCGTTCCTGTCTCCTGCACGCTCGGACTAAAAATAGGCCCCAAACCGCATGAGGACCCTGTAGATAAGGAAAAGACAAACATTTTAAAGAGAGGGGAGAGGGGAAGGAGTGATAGAATGGATAAGAGCCGGGTGAAAGTTTGGGCGTTTCACTAAAAATTAGCTTCCCTGAGTAACTCGCAACGAGAGAGGTAACATGATAGAGCGGGCAGTGAGGAATAGATCCATGCCCGGAGAATGACATTGGAAATGGCTGGAACGTCCGCAAAACGCGCCGGGGAACAAGAGTGAGCAATTGTGTGATATATGGTGAATCCCCGAGCCGAGTAACTCCCGATGGGATGCTATCTGTAATCATCTGCCCGAGTCCCTGCGTCCAATCCTCGGGGCCCACCCCTTTCCCAAACCAGCACTAGAGTAAACAAACGGCAAAGCCAGATAAGAAATCGATCTGATAGTTTGTACAATTTCGCTTCTCGGGGTCCCCAAAACCGACGGGGTTTTAGGATGTGAAAGGAAATTGGAAGGCCCCAAGATCAGAGATCGAGCAATGAAGCGAGGGAAGAAAAAAAATCAAAGGAAAAAAAGGCGAAAGCCGCCTTCACTATTACAGGCCTAAACCGAGGGCGCGAAGCGAGCGCCAGGCTATTTCAGTTGTCCATCCGAGTGCGGAAATGAAAACAATAACAAACGCACAGAGAGGTGACATAGAAACACATCCTACCCTGGGTCGTGGTCATCCTCAGCCGAGCCGTTCGTAACTGGTACTAAAGCTTGATCCATTTTACAAGAGAAATATCACACACAACACACACAGAATATTTACGAACAACTACTCCAAGACTAAAACTACGAGAGCAGCCTGCAACTAAAAGACTCCCGAATACCCCTACTCCGATGGTCTAGCACCTCTTCCTTACACAAAACTGCAGTTCTGCACGTGGGAACCAAGTTCAAAAGCTTCGTCCCGCTCGCGCCGCCATTGGTTTGTTGTGGGTGGGCACCGCGAGTCCCGCGCGAGGGCGCGAAGTCGCCTTGATTGACGGGGGAACCCCCGAGTACGATTGGTGAGATTACGGTTGCTATAGGCAACTGTTGTGGGATGCGCATGACGTCAAAGCAGTTTTTTAACTCTTCAGTCACCGCCTTTGGAAATGTTTATTTACATAGACATGATAACTGCAACGGGTAGGCCCTATACGGGTAAAATCGAACGCTTTCCGTCAAAGTATATATCAGAACTTGCAATTATTTTATATGGTGCTTCATTCGTGGGTGTTTGGCGTAATGTAATTGCTTCTTGGGTATTCCAGAAAATGGCAAAGGAGAATGGAACTCCAAAATTTTCTTACGATGCTACAAAAAATGTTTCAGAAGCTTTTGCAAATTGTAACTCCGCAGCAGTGAGAAGGTGCAAATGAAAAACAGTGAACTGAATATAATGCACACTTCCTGTTTTTAAACGAGTACGATGTCCGGCAGAAAGATATGGGGAGGAACAGCATTATGAAGAAAATCAAACGTAAGAAACGATGAATGTGGGAAAAAACCCTCACATTCTGGACAGGCCAAAGTTCTCTGTATAAAACAGCAGTGACGTTTAGAGCAAACTTTCACAGCAAGTAGCAGCTTGAACTATCAATTCAGCTGGCAAAATACTGTGCCTATATCACTCATGTCAGGGGTAAGCCAGACCAAGCCTGGCATAGGCCCCAGATTGGTGGCTCGCCAGCTAATTGTCATACATCACACTAAAACACTACTCACTGCCCATACCGCGGTGGTGTGGGCAGTGAGTAGTGTTTTAGTATGATGCATAATAATTAGGCGGCAAGCCACCAGTCTGGCGCCTACGCTAGCCTTGGTCTGGCTTGCCCCTTAGTTAGTTCGTTCCCAGCCTACTCATCCAAGGGAGTCTCCTTTTGGAACATCTGCATGAATTTTATTGCGTACTAAACCGTTCTGTTGTTCAGAATTGAGATTTAAAATGTTCATCATTTGTAAATTTTCTCGTGAACACTGCACAAGACAGTAGAATTACTAATTCTGTTCAATACAAGGGGTGATCTCGAGACACACTGTGCACGAAATATGCTGCCAGCTTCCAATTATTAATATAGTGAACTGTCAATACTCAATGTAACTTAACCCCGTTGAACTGTAATTGAAGGTATTTGATCAAAGATTAGTATGAGACCCAAACTTCAGATCTGTTTCTTTAAAAAGCTCTGGTAATTGGATATACAAGGAATTTAAGACTACAAAGAACATCCTTTTTTAAACTGTCTGCCAAAGAATTAAACAATAAAATTGGTCTTTTTATCTTCGAACATTAGAATTACTCATAACTCATTATGATTAAGGAACAATACGCAGCTGTACATATAGCGGGAAACCATAAGCAAATATTAGAAGTGGCCACACTTTGGTTGGTAAGAAATTACCTTTAAACATTAACCCTATGAAGAGCAAATAGTGTTCTTGTTTTATTTATCTTGTCACTGAAACTCGTGGGTGTCACGTAGACACAAAACTGAAAGTTCTACCGGAAATGTATCTCTGAACATCTTTTTAAAAAAATAAAAAAAATAGCCATTTCCGGGGTTTCTCAGACTGAATAATTGTGAGTGTGGTGTGAGAATGTGTGTGTTTTAGAACAGTTCGGGGGTGTTGTAATGTCTTGAATTCGTCATATTAAAGACATGTTTCAATCTGGTAAAATGTTATGACGAATCTAGCTAACTGGTCTCTTAATCTAATTGACGAGGACGATGTTGCTGGAGATATTAATATGTTACTAGACAGGCTGAAGGAGCCATGCTCAGTCGGATTGAAAAAGTTACTAGAAAGTGAAAGTTACTAGACGGCCATGTGATCCGTTGAGTCGCCCTTTGGCAGTTAGACAGAACATTTTAAACCATAGATGTTTCGCACTAAAATGTCTACTCACATAGAAAGGCAAAACCACCTCTGAATACTCAGCGAACAGGGTTCCACGCAATGGAGTACACTCATTATGTTGAACATAACTATTTTGTTTTCATGGGAACTCATTTATTAGATCTTGTTAAGGCAGTCTTTAAGCAACTTAGTGGCCTTGTCCACAGCATTCGTTCCGCTATTTTGACGGAAAATGACGCATGAAAAACTCCCTTTTGCCTCTATAGCGGTGAGGAGCGGAGCGGAACGGACGCTGTGGACAAGTATACAGAGGCAAAGAGTGTTTTACTTTTTTCAATAAAAACGCGGAGCGGATGCTGTGGACAAGAGCAGTAAAGGACACGACTTGCATACCCATAATCAATACAACATAGATTTGTACTATAGTATAGAACTTTGAAATATGAATGTAAAATTGCATTATTTAATAGACCACTGTTCTAAAATGCCCACAGTTTTTTTTAACGAGTAGAAACTGACACCCGCAAATCCTAATTCTTAACAGTTCAGTTTTATATCATGTATCATGTCTGCACTGAATCACCCTGGACCACAAATATTTTTAAACAGTGTCCATTTGCACGAAGTGTCTGTGACACAAACTGATTTCCAGTGCCCGGTCTGCACGCGACTCTACAGGTCCAGGCTAGGATTAAGAAGCCATCACTGCGGCACCCATTATAGCTGTACAGCCATGTTCCTCTCTAACTCGAGAGACGACCATCAGTACAGTTCTGTGGAAATATAATATCGGAAAGACCACTTTTAAGGTGCACTTAAGTTATCTAAAACGAAACAAAACAAAGCAAAATGAAAAAGGAATAAGTAACTTTCAATTCTCAGTAAGATGTTACATACACAGGACTACAAGACTCCATTAGAAGATTAACTTTACCAAAGACATAGATATATTTTGTATTTCACTGTTGATCTATCCCGACCTTAGTTCTTGTTTGTTCCAACTCCACCTTAGGCACAACTGAGAAATTCGACGTTTAACGTTTGCGGCTTTTGTCAAATGATAAGAAGTTACAATAAATCAAATATGAAACAGCTTGATATGTGCCGCAACAACGCATTTCAAACAAGTGTCAAAATGTGCATTTATTGCAACTGTTCTACATATTAAAAAGCCTCCAGTTTTTCAGAGAATGGAGACAGGACAAATAAGATCGAAGGTCGCGATGTTGTCTCAATATTCACTCACCTTAGACCTTCTCCTTCTGTCCACTAAAGTCTTCTGAAAAGCTAGAAATGGCATCGGCACTGGAAGTTTATGTATGTGTTTAAAGAGTGGGAAGGTTGGGGGGGAGGGGTGGTGATAATCAAAGACTGGCTCCTGCCAAAGTGATTCAGTGTCATTTTTTTGCTTTTTTACTACGACCACCTGAACACTTTTGTGTGCTGAAGTTACCTGCCAATGACCGAGAAAATGCCACACCCTCATACTTTTCATCTGTCCACCAAAAAAAAAAAAATGAGCTCTACAGACATACAGCTTTCTTATTTAATGTAGCAAAAATCAAATCAGTCCGAACGCCTAGTTCTAGAAATGGGAGACACTCGAGTTGTCTGGCTGTTCCTACGACGGTGCCGCTTCTTCCGCAGGCTAACATTAGCACAAACACTTACTAGATCAAGATTATACCAAAACGCATTTTTACTGACTGTAGCAGTTAGTATTAACATTGTTTCACCGTATAAATATTAACAATGCATTGATAGATCGTGGGAAAATGAAAAGATCCTAGTCTTTCAATTTGCAGAGCTCTACAAACACAAATCTTCTCAAGGCGCTCGAGACCGATATTAGAGCAGTGTCATGTTTTATAAATCTCGGCATGGAGTGCAGTGATTTTCTCTCTCACTTTCTTCTCTGATGTCACCGCCTTCAGGTGAAGGAATTCCCCTTTCTCTCTTCCTGTCTCTATTCTTATACCCCACTTTTTTTTCTTCTTCTGTTTCTTTCGCCTCCCTTCACTTCGAGCCTTCTCTGCGTAGATCTACTTGAAAACAAAAATTACCCCCTTTACTTCTCAAACGAGCGCCGCCGAAGGCTTTCCCATGGTACGGTACTGTCAGTGTTATTGCAGTGCACAGTACACCACAGTACACGACCACAGTACACCACCGTACACCACTGTACAACAGTTAGACCTGATGGGGGCCCAGGCATTTGGAACGCTTTAGCGTCCTAGCGTCAAGAAATGAATCATACGCAAGATCAAACACACGGAAAAAGTTACTAACTAAAGCGTTATGCGATACGGGTCAGCGAATTAAGGCACCCGAGCAAAACAGTAGATTATTTAGGAAGTGCAGTGCGGTTACGGGGTTACGGATTGTTAGAGCAATCGCCTGAAAGCGGCCTATTGTTTTCGGGATGATTTCTTTTTTTCTTTTTGTTTCCCCGCTTCTCCCTGCCTTCAACGCTGGTTTTTCATTGATCTGACGTCGTCTTGGGGAGATTATACGGTACAGTTTTTTTAGGCCTTTGGCTCAGGTATGCTATTCAGGTCCTATTAGCACTTTTTTCGTCCTCTGAAGTTGTTTTTCTTTTCAACGCATGCGGCCTAGGAATTCAATTCAGGTCGTTTTTTGTTGTTGTTTTTTTTTTCTGGAGTACGCAGAAGAATCGATGTTGTGGTTGTTGTTGCAGCAATTGCTGTGACAGAAGTGATGCTGTTGTTTTCTCATGCAGCTTTTATCGTTGTGCTGATTACTAAGAGGATACCTGTACAACGGCGTTTTTCGCACGTAGTTCTAACATAATTGTAATTCGTTGATTGAAAAAGTCCAGTTGTAAACAGGATTGAAGCGTGAAACATAAACACTGTCATATTGTGAGTGGAACAGCCGAGTTGACCTACATTGCGGCACATCGCAATTCCTGTTGTCTTGTGGTTATCTATCTATCTATCTATCTATCTATCTATCTATCTATCTATCTATCTATCTATCTATCTATCTATCTATCTATCTATCTATCTATGTAACTATCTATCTATCTATCTGTTCATCTATCTATCTATCTATCTATCTATCTATCTATCTATCTATCTATCTATCTATCTATCTATCTATCTATCTATCTATCTGACTGTCTGTCTATCCATCCATCTATCTATCTATCTATCTATCTATCTATCTATCTATCTATCTATCTATCTATCTATCTATCTATCTATCTATCTATCTATCTATCTATCTATCTATCTGTTCATCTATCTATCTATCTATCTATCTATCTATCTATCTATCTATCTATCTATCTATCTATCTATCTATCTATCTATCTATCTATCTGTCTATCTATCTATCTGTCTATCCATCTATCTATCTATCTATCTATCTATCTGTCTGTCTATCTATCTATCTATCTATCTATCTATCTATCTATCTATCTATCTATCTATCTATCTATCTATCTATCTATCTGTCTGTCTGTCTATCCATCTGTCTACCTATCTATCTAGCTATCTATCTATCTATCTATCTATCTATCTATCTATCTATCTATCTATCTATCTGTCTGTCTATCTATCTATCTATCTATTTATCTATCTATCTATCTATCTATCTATCTATCTATCTATCTATCTATCTATCTATCTATCTCTCTCTCTATCTATCTATCTGTCTATCTATCTATCTATCTATCTGCCATGAATGCTTGGGAAGAAGAAGTTGTGGGTTCGAATCCTGTCGGGGACAAAATAG
Organism: Onchidella celtica; assembly: GCA_963931925.1. Classification (NCBI taxonomy): domain Eukaryota; kingdom Metazoa; phylum Mollusca; class Gastropoda; order Systellommatophora; family Onchidiidae; genus Onchidella; species Onchidella celtica. The sequence goes on along the minus strand of OZ007576.1, from coordinate 32,898,310 downwards.
CCCAATTACCCCACCTTCCCCCCCCCTCCCCACCGCCAGCCCCCAAATCTCCTTTCCCACACATGTACACACAAACACACACATACACACACATTTTACTTATTCAGCAAGGCTTCGAAGGCTAACAGAACTTCAACACAATCAACACACACACACATGAGAACGTATTTCCTGTGTAGTGGTCTTGTCAGTTCTCACACACAGTTACTTTATTGATCTTCGATCTGCTATATCTGTGCTGCGCCACCCGTCCGAGATAAACGATAAAAAAAAAAAGACGTAACAGGTAAGTTCACTTTAAAACTGGCACGATTTGGTGTTTTGACAATCGAGGTTAGGACAGGCTGTGTGTTACCTATTGTACAGAAAAAGATAAAAGTCGAAGCGGGTCCTTGGATACACAGACATGAATGATTAGCTTTACACAGCCAGTTGTACATATGACGCTGTGTTTTCACGTGTACGGAAACGGACACGGCAATTGAAAACCAAAAATCCATCGAGTGCTAAAGGGAAGATTGTTTCCACCTGTACAGAGATAGCGTTCCCTTACACAATGAAACATAATTATTCTCTATTTCACTACTTGAAGGGTTTGCCGTTTCCCTACACAGGAAAACCCAGCTTTAAACGTCAACTACAGGGTGCTGCAATAAAATGTACACACGCACTTTCAATTTTTATCTTGCTATCACTGAGCTAGAGGGTGAACCTGCGAGCATCTAAAACTTTGAATGCGGCACCAAAAATTGTCAAACCTTGTGTCCTGCCTCACTTTTTGACGATAAGTTGCGTGGACACATTCATTTCGGACAAAAATCACTCTTTAATATTATTTGTTTACGATTTTGTTTTTTGTGCCGCAAAAATAGAGGCCCATTTTCGTCGAGTACAATCAAAAAGAACAAGAGGACGACCTGGAAGAAGATGGAAGGAGGACATTACAAAGAGAGAAGGAACAACTTGGATGAGAAAAATAACAGACAGAAGAGAATGGAAAGCATTGTCGGAGGGCTACATCCTGCAGTGGGTGGACTAGGCCTAGGTGAAAGGTCAAAGGAAAGAATAAAAAAGCATAGATTGGAAATTTCGTCCCTGACACCTCTTTACACATCGATGGTTGAAAATTAACCTTATCACATCTGTGTATTCCTACGTAAGTTATATCAGCCATTGCACCGAATCCAAATACTGCTTTTAGTGTAGCTTAGATCTAGATAATTATACGGTTGAGCTTCCTGCAAAGAATCTGCAAGATTTATTTTGCCCGAGTCGGCTAGTTAATACAATGTCAATGAACAAAACGTAATGTCCAAGACCTCGGCTACTTATGACACTGAAACAATTGCACACCCCTTGTTGATTCAAATGAAGTTCAAACCTGAGTCGAAACCGATGCAAACCAGAGTTGGCTCTAAATGTGCACCGCGCACCGGTGAGATTGAAACACGTCTTTCTCACTACGTCACGATTATAACATAATTGTCTAAGTCATGTTTTAGTGTTTTACTGGAAATTCGAAGAAAACTGTTCACTTCAAATATATTATAGATCTAGTAGTAGCCGCTGTGAGGGGAGCGCAGCATTTTTCATCTCAAAACACAGAAAAAGTGACTTAGGTAATTATCTTATAAGCGTGACGACTAGTTCGGGAGCGGCGAAAATGTCTTGTGATAGCTGGCGGATAAGAAAGACTTCGCACAATGAGTCATCACAGACATGAAAATGATAGACTTGACTGGGTGGGACACCAGCCTAAGGCCTCTCGTAAATCAACACGTGGATATTATATTCAAAACTCCAGCGATAGATCTCTGTCTATGAAGGCAAATGACCCTACAGTTTTGTGTGTGGCTAAGATTTGGCATTCAGAAAGTTGGCCTTGCCAACCTTGGCATCGGTGCTTGCATTATTGTTGAAGACAATGACTTAGTTCGCGCCTGACGAGCGTCACATGGAGGTCAATGCATAAACATGTCTTTCATTCTGTCCTTCTTTCTTTCTAACTCACTTTCTTTTCTTTTTCTATAGTTTCACACGAAGGTGCCTCTTAACTGATGCCCGGAATCATAAAATTCAGATCTCAGGATAGACAATATAAGGGGCTGACTGATTTGCTAGTGCGCAACTCTGGTGTGCAAATTACTCTTCCGGGCAATATCTAGGCTTTCTCATTCCACTTCTGAATGCCTAGGTCAGTGTTAAACACAGTGAGGCACAGGGGGGGGGGGGGGGTAGTGGTGAGCGAGCCAACTGTCGGAAACGGACGCCAACTAATAGTTTGTTGGTGCGCCGAGGGCTAAATGAAAAGAAAACAAGCAAAGTTTGTGAGTGTTCCAGACTTCACGATGAAGGTAAAGGGTACTCTGGCCAATCTGACCCAAGGTAGAAAATGTGTGTGTGTGTGTGTGGAAGTGGGGGGGAGGGGAACAGTAGGAAGATGAGAATGAGAAGAAAATCAAGAAAGAAAGCTGGACGAGTTCTGAGTTTGAGTTTGGGTTTTACGGCGCACTGGCACGATAACGGTCACTTTGCCCTTTTCACCGTCTATTTGGGTATTTTCTATATTATGTTAGGTATTCAGTGATTCATCAATTTAGATTTCACACAAAGTTCCGAATAAATTTTATTATGTTGGTAAAGATCTACAAAGTTGTTTTATAAAGATCTCAAAAGATTTTTTGTAAATGTGTAGATCTATAAACGTTTTTAGCTGGAGAAGGTGCCAAAATAAATAATTGAGGAAAGGTGGGATTATAAACTGCAGGAGGAAACAGGGCCGACCAGCGAGAAGATAAATTAAAGAGATGGACGGCGAGGTGAGTGAAGAAAAAAACAAACAACTGAAATAATTATACCAATGTACTGAAATATTCTATACATCTATAATAGAGATCATATTATGATCTATAGATCCCGGCCGGTGCAGGGATGTTGGAATTTTGGGATAAGAAAACAAATATCCGACCGCCGCTGCACTGTGGCGACGAGGTATCTGATGCAGTTGTCCCTGGGCTGCAATGACACAAAGGCAAATTTCCCAAATTCGATTAAAGAAGTACAGAAAATACAAATAACTTCCGGTTTCATTATCTATACGGGGGACATCTGCAGCTTTCAAACTAAACGGGCAAACTGGCCGAAATAAAGAAGAATTGGGATGAGGTAAACTATGGGGTTCACAGCGCACCGAGACAAGCCTATTTTGCCTCAATCTTGTGGACTATGGAGTTAGACGGGACCTTATGGAATAGAGAGACTGAAAAGAGACTTTCTCGCTGATTGCTTCAAAGGATCTCAAGTCTGAGTCAAAACCGACGCAAAACAGACGTGACTCAGTGCGTTACTAAGCCTTAAATTTCCCCCTATCTTAAATCACCGCGAAGTTTTACTATCCGTAACCCAGCAATAAAACACTGCACAGCCTACATTGTGAACGTCTATACAAGTCTATATCTTGCCGTTTCATTATCTGGACGGGGGACATTTGTAGTATTCAAACTACACGGGCAAACAGGGCCCCGTGGATTTATCAACACCGCTAGCGCGCACCGACGTGCTACGGAAAAAGATTGTATAAGCCCATCTTGGTGAAATTCACTTTTGAACATCATTTTATGGAATGATCTATCTATCTATCTATCTATCTATCTATCTATCTATCTATCTATCTATCTATCTATCTATCTATCTATCTATCTATCTATCTATCTATCTATGTATGTATGTATCTATCTATCTATCTATCTATCTATCTATCTATCTATCTATCTATCTATCTATCTATCTATCTATCTATCTATCTGTCTATCTATCTATCTGTCTATCTATCTATCTATCTATCTATCTATCTATCTATCTATCTATCTATCTATCTATCTATCTATCTATCTATCTATCTATCTATCTATCTATCTGTCTATCTATCTATCTATCTATGTATGTATGTATCTATCTATCTATCTATCTATCTATCTATCTATCTATCTATCTATCTATCTATCTATCTATCTATCTATCTATCTATCTATCTATCTATCTATCTGTCTGCCCCCCCTCCCCCCCCCCCCTGGCGGCCCTCCGTCTGTCTATCTGTAGGTCTGTCTGTCTGTCTATCTGTCAGGGTGTTAGTTTTTTTGTTTTTTATCATATCACAGACTGGAAACTGAAAAGAAAATCTCGAAATGTTTTCTTGTGTCTCCTGTAAGAGTTTATTCTTTGGCGTTTACTGTCGTTTACCATTGAACACCGCAGTCGCAGTAGTGCACTTAACTTACCACCACCCTTACCTGGCCATTCGGAGTCCAGATAACATTCTTTTGCCCCTTTCACAAATCTTCTACTATAATAATCAGCGCCATTCGTGTCCTAATCCCAACTTGGCTCAAAAGAAACGATAAACTTGTTAGCCGGGGGGAGAGGTGAGCAGGAATAGCTACCATCAACCAGCAAAATCGTAGACGGACGGGAGATTTGATGTTGGGGGAGGGGGGCGAGCTTTATTGGCAGGTTACGTAATTCTGCAAATCTGAGCCTGACACGGCACGCCGCTCCGGTCTCTCCCAACGACCCTGGGTTTTCAATCACGTCCCGAAACAAGACAAAATTAAAGAGCAATTTGTTGGTTTTTGCGCGGAGATCTGCCACTGGCCGCACCGTGCGCACCGCCGGTGAACTTACATGGGAAGTGAACAGGGTGCGGTCACAGCTTCAACCCATGGTGTCAAAGTTTCGGTGCGAAACTCGAGCATCTCACCATCCCGATCTGGCAAATGAAACCAAATCAATTCTATAAACTACATTTTGCTTGCTTTATTTAAACCACTCAATTTTGAAACCGTGTTGGCTTGATTAGTGTACTTTATAGCAAAACATGGTCATCTTTATATCTACCGATCTGTGTAATTTTTCTTTCTCGTTCTTGCTTATGAAACCAAAGCATTATCAGATTCCCAGCTGGTCATGCTTTTCTAACACACGTAGTATCGTTTCCTTTTTACTTTGTCTAAATGTCTATACATATTTTGGTTCCAGGAGCATTTTCATCCGAATATTAATATTCCCCTACAAATTTCTAATTCATGTTACTGCATTTGACTTGTATAGTGAAGCAGTGGCGACTGATAATTCGTTTTCTCTCTGAGACATAACACCAGAGATGCTCGACTTTCGAACTCAGACGCCTTCTTATGGTCTTCGCGCCCCAAGATTAATAGGTTGGCTTGTCCACAGAAGAAGTCAACATCACCTACTAGATAGAGAGAGAAGGCCACAGTTTTATGCGGCGATTTGTACGTATTGTTTATTCTTTTCACGCAGTAGAAATGAATTATTTATTTCACTCTCACATTAAATGACCCGTGAGAGACAAAGTTCAGACTGGTAAACAGGAAATTTTATCCACCTTCCCCTCCCCACCTCTTCAACCTTTTCTGTCTTTCTAGTCACTCATTTATGCTAATTCTGGCGTTTAGTGTGCATTGTTTTCTGGGGTCATCCTCTTGTGACAGGATAGATAGATAGATAGATAGATAGATAGATAGATAGATAGATAGATAGATAGATAGATAGATAGATAGATAGATAGATAGATAGATAGATAGGTAGATAGGTAGATTAGATAGATAGATAGATAGATAGATAGATAGATAGATAGATAGATAGATAGATAGATAGATAGATAGATAGATAGATAGATAGATAGATAGATAGATAGATGGATGGGGCGGTAGATAGATAGCTAGGTAGGTATGTAGATAGATAGATAGACAGATAGACAGATAGATAGGTAGATAGACAGATAGATAAATAGACAGATGACATATAGATAGATAGATAGATAGATAGATAGATAGATAGATAGATAGATAGATAGATAGATAGATAGATAGATAGATAGATAGATAGATAGATAGATAGATAGATAGATAGATAGATAGATAGATAGATAGATAGATAGATAGCCACACAGACAGACGGACGGACGGACTGGGGGAGGGATGCGTGGATAGATATTTAGATAGAGAGATAGCTTGATTGATTGACAGATAGAACGACTGGCTGATAGACAGACAAAAAGATTGATCGAAAGATGTGCTGACAGACAGAGTTCAACAAAAGTCTCTTCAACAGATTACCCAAATGCATACCTTCATTTTTTAGAGACTCTTGTTACTTGTACGTACGTACCCCAGGTGTTTTTCGCTAGTGGTACGTATTTTAAAGGCTTTTGGGGCTCCAGAGCTAGAGAGCTTCCTCGGCGAAATCACAGCTGCATTAATTAATTATTCTTTCAGATTTTCTTTTTCTTTTCCTCCTGTTTTATGGTTGAAAGAATATGGTTTTGACAAGACTTCAACTTTGTAAAACCCTTTTGTGGATTGCAGATTTAAGTTCTTTGCAGAACCGACTTTCGATTGATCCGTTTACGAAAGTTTCTAATTTTTTTTTTCTTCCTCACAGGTTTGACCAAGTGGTCGCCCTTTAACAAAAACTGAAAACGCGCCCTGACAGTCTGGGCAAACACAAACGAGAGAAAGAGAAAGAGAAAGAGACATTTTGACTGGAAAGACGGCATGACCCGGACACTAATTGTTAAGCTTGAATGTCCAGCCCTTTAATACAACTGGACATGCAGACATCCTCTGGCAGTTGGACAAAGAGATGGTACTGAACAGAACGGCTAACGAGTTCACATTAAGGCCTGAAACTTACTGTCTCCCGAGTGATCATGAATTTTTTTGACTTATGACTTTAGGACTGTATTAGTTGATCGCAAGATGCATTAGCTTAGATACTCACCAGCTGATTTTGATGGACCGACTAGCCGGGTCGTGACACCACAACATTGAGTTTCAGTGAGAGAAAAAAAACAGTTAGCTAGTGCGCGTGATCTCATCAAAGATACTAGAAACGATAAGATGAGACACTCCCTTCTTCGCACCTCTAGAAAAATCGTCCACACAGTTTGCTCGGTGATCGGGGCGGGGCCCATGGCGCAGGGTATGAAAAGAATGCTTGATATAATGATTAATTAATGATGCCGATTGGTTACATTGCTACTGCGACTAAAAAAGAAAAAAAAAGCCAGAGTTTTCCCCACAGCGACTGAAGTTAAAATTACAAAATAAGTGACGTCAATCAAGGTCTACAGCGATAGATCTAGCTGAACAGTGAACAAAATTAAATATTTCCCCTATTTGGCTGTGTAAAATACGGCGCTGTTCATTACTTCCGCGCATTCGCCGCTAGGTGGCGGTGCGAAATTTGTGCACGCTAAAAGCACTAGCTATCTCATCTTATTGTTTCTAGTATCTGTGATCTCCTTTAAACTCAAAGTCGTGACGTCACCGCCCAATTGGCAGGCAAATCAAAATCGGCCGGTCTGCGCATTGGCTTAGTGGTGACGTTGTTCATGCATGTTCCGGGCCGTGAAATGTAATGAGCCATTGTCATGCTGGTATATATATAATTTCATTTATGTGCATGAAGATCACAGTAATGTGATTTATGGTGATGTAGAGCCATTCACTCTCTTGCAGTTTAACTGGTACACCACTTCATACCCCAAATAAATGGGTGTTGTTTGTACTTTCAATTAGTTTGCCCTCAAAATTTGGAGATGATCCATGTGTTTGTATTAGTTAGCCTGGATGTAGGAGTGGCTGGCAGAACGAATGTGCCATTATTAGGCCTATTGTTATTATTTTTAATGATTTATTAACAAGAAAAGAAAGAAAGAAACAGAGAAAAAAAAACACGAAAGAAAGGAAGGAAGAAAGAAAGAAATAAAGGCAGACAGACAGAAAGAAAGAATGACAGACAGACAGAGACACGACTGTACCACGATGAACTTTACTAAACATTTTAAAAAATAAAGAAAAAAACATTTAAAAAAAATTTATTTTATACTTCCACTTGCCAAAAAAAAAAGAAAAACTACAAAAGAATTTCTGATTAACCCGACTCCATAATCCAAAAAGGTTAAATCTTGTTAGATGTGGGCCCTCCTATTGTTAGTGCCCGACACCCTAGGTATCTGTCCGGCCTAAATTGGCAAGAGGTTTGAATAGAAGGACGGATCGAGTCAAATCCCGCCAGGGAAAGGTTACCGCCTGACACCGGATACGGGCCGCCATTTTCTATGGGAAGATAACTCTGCGTTCAAGGGAAATTACTCCACATGGTAAGGGAGATAACGAGCCCCATTTTGTGAAGCGGGGACCGCCCGTGGTTCCTCAATGAAAAGCACTGTAAATTGAAACGGGGATATATTGCGTGGCTTCAGGCATCCCTCCATTGTTTACGCTTAAGATCGGTACTAATTTTTATTTTATTCTATTTTTTTTTCTTATTCCTTCTCTCTTTCTTTTAGTCTGAGGAGGGGGAAAGATCTGTGACATGGGGATCGAGCTAAAGAATAGCGAGAAGGTGGTGGGTGATAAGATGCCCACCCCCTCTCCGCCCCACCCCCGAATATGTCAGACAGTGACATCCAACAATTTGAGTTTCCCCATTCTCCTCTCGTCACCCATTCCCCTGTGTTCCACCATTTCTTTTTAAAAGACTGTTTATTAAGTGCGTACGCACCCCAAGTGTTTTGCGTAAGTGCTATCCCTAACCCCGTCCTTATCGTCAACCCTAAATCTTATCGAATCCCTAACTGTGCCGGGCCTCTACCCTTTCAACCAAAAAGAAAGAAAAAAAAAAGCAGGAAAACAAAAAGAAAATCTGAAAGAATAATTAATCATAATTAATTAATGCTGTTGACAACGAGCATTTCGGGAGGAGCTCTCTAGCTCTGGAGTCACAAACGGCTTTAAAATACGTGCCCATAGCGCAAAAAACTTGAGGGCCGTACGTACTTGTAACAACATCCCTTTTAAAACTATGAAGACGTGGCACAGTGAGTGCAGAGCTGCCAAATTTCCTTTGTAAATGACAGACATTGGAAAGTTATTTCTCAAGAATCCGTTCTTCCTGTTACAAGGTTGTTGTTGTTGTTGTTTTGCTTCTGCTCCTGCCACTACTACGACTGCTGCTATTGATGTCCCTGGGGATGGCGGCAATGTTCTTCCTTTGGCTATAAGACCCATAGCCCATTGAGTCAAATCTGTTCTGTCTCTGTTTTTGTGGGAGGGTACTTGACCTATGTATTCTATTCAGAGCCTCATCAATTTAAATACCACAAATAAAATTAAATGGTTCGGCATAAACTGTATTATATTGGTGAAATTCTCAAAAATTGTTTTGTATAGATCTGTAAAAGAATATTTTAAATATGTCTAGTTTTTTAATTAAGTTGTAGATCTTAGTAGATCTTAGCTTCTTTTCAGAAAGGACAAGTCGCGCTGTGGATCCACATTAGAAATTTAATAATTATTTCATGGATCGTAAGGCCAAGTGCGTTCTTTCGAATACGCATGAAATCTACACATTCGGTTAAAATGTGTTTTACTGATAGTTGGCAATTGCATGCCATACATTCCGGGGGATCTCCGTTGCTGGAGGTGATGAAACAGTGAGGAAGACTCCCCGCACCATTGCTTGAATCATGTTGGATTCTGAAGTATTTTCCACAGGAGAAATTGTGTTTTGTATAAAATACTGTGATCAGTGATCCACCTATTGTTTCAATGTGTCTATAAAACCGGTGGTCGGAGACAAGTCTGTTTTGCGACTGTTTTGACTTAGTGCGCGAGGTGTCTCTTTCCGCCGGCTGACTCAAAACTGTTTTGACGCGCCCGCGCTAATGACACAGATTTGGTCGGTCTCCCCACTGCATGAGTTCCCGTCTAACTCCATAGTCTACATCAGACACTAAAACCCAGACCAACAGTCTTGACTCAGTGCGCGATATCTGATGACTCAATACAGTTTTGAAGCCCCCAAACTAATGAGATAGACCTGTTTCAGTCTCCCCCTGCCTGAGCTCCCTCTTAACTCCATAGTCCAGATCTCACACTAAAACCCAAACAAAACAGCCTTAACTCATCACTATACCAGCCCTACTCTGAATGTAATGTACATGTAATAATTAGCTTGTATATGGCTCAAATCCACACGCAAAAAAGATGATGTTCTGCAAGGCGCTGAACTAAAATTTGAAACAGGATTAACATAAGATCAATTCATCATGCTCCCACTCATATACATTTCACAAAACTTAATCTACTCTTATCCTCAAACCTCAGAGACCAAAAGGGATGTTATATATCCATATATAATCAAGGGAAATTATGCATACATGTAATTTACTTAGTTACTGCCCTTGGTTAGACCTACACTTAATTACGTAGTAAGGGAAATAATTTACCTCTTATGCGTTGTGTGATTAATTAACACCACCACTTTACTTACATTACTTTTCATGTTGCATTACTCTCAGTGAGTTGGTAATACATTAGGTCACCTATTCTAAAGTATGAAAGTGTGTGAATGACTTTATCTTTATTGATATTTGGTGACCCTCATTACTCTATGCATTATTATGTACATCTACTGCGATACTGTATATAACTAATGACCTGTAAATATTACCAGAATAAAGTTGCTTATCTTCCCGGCTACAACTGACTTCTCTTTGTTTGTTATCACCACATAACAAATTGGCGACGAGGATGGGATCTTCACAAGTTCTGATGTCACTCAAGTTCTGAAGCCTACAAGAACCCAAGCCAGCCAAGCCTTACAAGCGGAAGGAAGCCAATACAAGCCTGCGGAATCAGACCAGCAGCAAGCCAAGCAGCTTCAGTACCCAAGCCAGCTCACGGACCAACCACCCGGATCCAAGCAGCGGATCTGAAGCTGTACATAGAGCCAAGCAACGTCTCGGCTAGCTCTAAAACACCGAGTAGCTCGCTCTTAGCTATCTCGAATTGTAAACCGCCAGTCAGCTGTGCCAAGTAGCCCAGCCGTGCCTCAAGATGCCGAAGACTCCAGCTGCAGAAACGTCACAAGAAGACCTCATCACTTTGCTGCGTAATCAGATGGAACAGCAACGAGAACAGATGGAACTGCAGCGACAGCAGATGGAAGCACTGATGTCTTTGGCTATGAACAAGCCAGTCACCAACACCAAGTTCGAAGCATTTGATTCAACAATAGAACTGTGGTCAGATTACTGGGCAAGGTTTACCACCTTCACAAAGGCAAACTCCATACCAGAAGCAAAAAAGGTTGACATTTTTCTGACCAACCAGAACAGTGAGGTCTACAAGATGCTAAAAAACCAAGCTTCTCAACAGACCCCGCCGATAGACGTCAACGAAATAACCATTGAAACTATCAAGACCTGGATGGGGGAACATTTCGACCCCAAACGTTTCGTTGTGCGGGAAAGATTTAAATTTTGGACCTACACTGACAGAAAGACTGCAGAAAGTGTGCACCAACTGGCTGCTCGCATTCGTCAAGAGGCAGCGACTTGCGACTTCGCATCAATCCAAGACCCACTTGACGAGGCCATGCGTACACGATTTGTCTGCTCCATTAAAAATGAAGCGGTCATAAAGGCACTGTTCAAGATTAAAGATGACGAACTGACCTTCAGCAAGGCAGTAGAGGTGGCGGCAGAGGTCGAGGAGGCGTCAAAGGTGGCCAAAGAAACATCCGGTACCAGTGACGGCGAAGTCTTCAAGCTCAATCAGAGAAGAAAATGCAAGCAAAACCCTCAACAGCAAACTCAAGTCCAGGGCTATCCATCAATGTTTAAAAAGTCAAGCAAACCGACAACGAAGAAGACTGTTTGCAGCAGATGCGAAGGACAGCACAGCCGAAATGAGTGCAGGTTCGCTAACGCCGTGTGCCATTTCTGTAACATAAAAGGGCACATAGAGTCAGCTTGTCGGAAGAAGAAAAGTCAACAACGTCCGATCAAGAGGATACAAACTGTCCGTTGGAATACAGCGGGACCAATCACCGAGACATGCTGCGTCAACAACCAGCCTGTCCAGTTTGAAATCGACACTGGTTCTAGGGACAACTTCATTTCAACCAAGACATGGCGCAGTTTGAAGTCCCCTAAACTCACCACTGTGAAATGCCAGTACAAGTGTGCCTCAGGTCAGAAACTACCAGTGACGGGCGAAATATTTCTACATACATCGCATGCCAAGACAACTTGTATACAGAAATTCGTCGTGACACAGATGGACTTTAACCTGCTTGGAAGAGCAACCACAAAGCGATTGGGAATCTCAGTGGACACTCTCCTACACAAAGTTTTCGACGATTTGAAACCGGATGCAGTCCTGCAGACATCCTGTCGAAACTTGTGTGCGGAATATCCTGATATCTTCAAGCAAGAACTGGGAACACTGAAAGATTTTGAATTGGAGATCAACTTCAAGTCCGATGCCAAGCCAGTGTTCCACAGACCCAGACCAGTCCCTATTGCCATCCAAGAGGACCTGGACGCAGCGATCCAAGCCGGCATCAACCAAGGGATCTGGGAACCAGTTCAATTTAACCCCTATGGCACTCCAGTTGTCCCCATCAAGAAGAAGACCAACCCAGGCAGCAAGCAGAAGATACGAGTGTGTGGAGATTATTCTGTCACGGTCAACCCACAACTGGAGCCACACCGCCATCCAATGCCATTACCTGAGGACCTGATGCGCAAGTTGGGAAAAGGACATGGTTTCACCAAGATCGACCTTGCCGATGCCTATAATCAAATATGCCTTGGTCCAGAATCCCAGAAGAAATTGGCCCTCAGCACACATAGAGGTGTTCTTCTCCAGAAGCGTCTCCCATTTGGAATCACGTCAGCCCCAGGCTACTTCCAAGAAATAATGGACCAGCTGACGCAAGATCTACCTGGAGTGGCAGCCTACATGGATGACATCCTGGTGAGTGGCGACACAGCAGAGCAACACCTTAGCAACCTAAGAGGATTACTACAACGACTCCAGGATAAGGGACTCCGCTGCAGAAAGGATAAGTGTTCCCTTGCACAACCGTATGTCGAGTATCTGGGACACTACTTATCCAAAAATGGCATAGCAAAGGGGCCAAAAGCAGACGCAGTCACAAGGATGCCAGCACCTACAGACGTCTCAAGCCTTCGTTCTTTCCTGGGTCAAGTCCAATTCTACAATAAGTTCCTGCCGAATGTATCAACAACATTGGAGCCTCTCTACAGACTCACTCAGAAGGACGTTCCGTGGCACTGGGGAACTGAAGAAGAAGCTTATTTCCAGGACGTCAAGAAGATGTTGATGTCTGACACTGTGCTGGCCCACTTTGATCCATCTCTAGAAGTGGGCATATCCTGCGATGCTTCTCAAGTTGGGATTGGAGCAGTCCTGTTTCACCGATACCCAGATGGCAGCGAAAGACCCATCAGCAATGCGTCCAAGACCCTCACTGGAACACAGCGCAAATACAGCCAGATCCAGAGAGAAGCCCTAGCCATCATCTTCGGCCTAAACAAGTTTCATCAGTTTCTGTATGGCCGTAAGTTCATCCTGGTGACGGACCACAAGCCGCTAATTGCTTTGTTTGGGCCAACAAAAGCAACTCCAGCACTGGCAGCAAACAGACTGGCAAGATGGGCTCTTACCCTGAGCCAGTATCATTACAGGATCGAGTTCCGGAAGACAGCTCAACATGGCAATGCCGACGCTCTCAGTCGACTTCCAGCCGGCCCGGACAAGATGTTTGACCAGCAGGAATCAGGTGCAGATGCAAACACTATCTGCACCATCAAGATGATCAGCAAGCAAGTCGCCCCAACGGACTCAAAAGCTGTTATCAAGGCAACGTCTGAAGATGCGCTACTGTCAACAGTGAAGACCTTCTTACAAGACGGATGGCCGTACGATATTCCAAGTACGGTAAAGCCTTTCTACTCCATACGAGACTCCTTGTCACAGTCAACTGGTTGTCTCTTTTATGGATCCAGACTCATCATCCCACAAAGCCTGCAGCCTCAGATCCTAGAGATTCTTCACCTTGGACATTTTGGGATGCAGCGAATGAAACAGTTGGCAAGAACAGCAGTTTACTGGCCCGGCATTGATGCAGACATCACAGACGTCTCCCGCAGCTGCCTAGCCTGTAACGAACACCAGAAGCTTCCTGCCAAGCAGACGCACCCTTGGACAATTCCTGAAGAACCTTGGAGCAGAGTCCATGTCGACCATGCTGTCAACTTCAAAGGACACAATTGGTTAGTCATGGTGGATGCCCTGTCCAAGTACCCATGTGTGCACCTGATGACTTCCATCACCACCAAGGCGACGACCCGCAAACTGGACGAGGACTTCGCACATTTTGGTTATCCGCACACCATTGTGACTGACAACGCCCAGTGTTTCTCATCAGAGGAGTTCAAGGCTTGGTGCAAGGAAAGAGGCATCCAACATCTACAAGGAGCTCCGTACCACCCAGCCACAAATGGTGCAGCTGAGAGACTCGTCCAGAGTTTCAAGCAGTCTCTAAAGAAGTCAAGTCTTCCTCCAATTGACGCCATCCAGGAATTCCTGATGCTGTACAGACGTACACCTCTACCATGTGGATCCAGTCCCAGTCAACTACTGAATGGCCGTCAAATCAGGACCAAGCTTGATGTCATCCTTCCCGCGAGAGAACGACATGACAGTCCGCCCGATGCCGTCGACCAGACTCCAGATGTTCCACCAGCACGTCGAAGACAACGCAGACGACAGAAAGCTATAGTCAAATCGGCCGACCGTCAACCGAAGTTCAACGTTGGTGATCCCTGCTTCGCTTTGTCTTTCAAAGGGGGGCGTAAGGACAAATGGAAATCTGCACAGGTGACGGCAACCATTGGCCACAGCCTGTTTGAAGTCAAGATTCTACCAGATGGACCAATTTGCCGCCGGCATACAGATCAGCTACGTCCTCGACGACAGAGACATAGAGACTGATTTGTTTGTAAAGGTTCAGAAACCTACCGCACCATTCTGACATGGGGTGGCAAGGACTGAACCTATGACAGAGTACGGAAACCTACCACACCATCCTGGCATGGGGTGGCAAGGACCGCACTCCAGGACTGACGTGTCCGTAAACCTACCACACTATCCTGGCATAGGGTGGATAGGAGCGGACGAGACCGAGACCTACCACACCATTCTGACATGGGGTGGCAAGGACCGATCTCGACAAGACGCGACTTTATCATGTTTATGTAGCATGAATTTTAGTTTTAGCCTTCACCATATGTACTTCAGGCTAGAAGGGAGGTGTTATATATCCATATATAATCAAGGGAAATTATGCATACATGTAATTTACTTAGTTACTGCCCTTGGATCGAGAACTTCAGCTACTAAACATCGACATCGCTGCCCTTCAAGAAACTCGACTTCCCGACTCCGGGTCAGTCAAAGAAGAAAACTACACCTTCTTCTGGCAGGGCCTTAGCAGCGAACAGCCGAGAATCCACGGCATGGGCTTCGCCGTAAAAAACTCCCTTATCAATTCGATCGCAACTCCAATTGGAGTGTCAGAACGCATCATGACACTCAGACTGAACACCCGGTCTGGTTTTACCAACATTATCTGTGTCTATGCCCCAACACTTACCTCCTCTGACGAAACCAAAGACATTTTCTACGAGGCATTGCAGAGGACTCTCCACAACATCCCTCTCACCGAAGGCCTGCTAATTCTGGGTGACTTTAACGCTCGAGTGGGAGCAGATCACTCCGCATGGCCAAAGTGCATTGGGCACTTCGGCATTGGCAACATCAACGAAAACGGGCAGCGCCTTCTGGAGCTATGCTCCGTAAACTCATTATGTGTTACAAACACGTACTTTGACCTTAAGAGATGCCAAAGAACATCATGGCGCCATCCCAGGTCTGGCCATTGGCATCAATTAGATCTTATTCTCTCAAGGAGGAAGAGTTTGGGCTGTATAAAAATAACTCGTTCCCTCCACAGTGCTGACTGTGACACCGACCATGCACTGGTAGTCAGCAAAATCAAAATTTCGGCCAAGAAAATATACAGATCAAAAGCCCCTTCAATCCCTAAGATCAATGTAACAGCAATCAGAGATGAATCAAATAGAAAGTCATTTGAAAAGTTATTTGCTGAAAGCATGGATAATGTCACCCAATGTGACTCGGTAGATGAAACATGGAACACTCTCAGTTCAAAAATTCATGACTGTGCCATCAAGTCTTTTGGACAGCATAAAGTTTCAAACAACGACTGGGTAGCCCAGAACAGCGAAATTCTCCTACCTCTCATTGAGCAAAAGAAATCTGCTTTCAATGAGTATAACAAAAATTGCAATCAGAGTACAAAAACTTGTTTGAAAAATGCAAAAGCTAAACTTCAGCTGGAGGTAAGACGTTGCGCCAACAAATACTGGACAGACTTGTGTAACAGCATACAAGAGGCAAATGAAAAGGGAGATATGAAAACCGCCTTTAGTCAGATGAAAGTAGCTCTTGGGCCAATCATCACCAAAAGCGCCCCACTTAAGTCTGTAAATGGTGAACCCATCACAGATAAAAATGAACAACTGAATAGGTGGGTAGAGCATTACTCTCTGTTGTATTCAACTGAGAAAAATATTCCACCAGATTTTGAGGAACACCTCCAAAAACTGCCAATAATGGCCGAACTTGACGCTGAACCTTCCTTAGTCGAGCTTTCCAATGCAATCGACCACCTGTCTGCTGGAAAAGCCACAGGAAGTGACAACATTCCTGCAGAGGTATTAAAAGACATAAAAGGCCCACTATTACCACACCTGTATAATCTGTTACTGCAGTGTTGGAAAGAAGGCGTGATACCACATGATATGAGAGACGCCAAAATTGTCACACTTTACAAGAACAAAGGAGACAAAGGCGACTGCAACAACTATCGAGGCATATCCCTCCTCAGCATTACTGGAAAGGCTTTTGCTCGCGTCATCCTCTGCCGCCTTCAACAACTGGCGGAAAAAGTCTTACCAGAAACACAATGTGGCTTTCGAAGCAAACGATCAACTATTGACATGATATTTGCACTTCGGCAAATCCAAGAAAAATGTAAAGAACAAAACAGGCCGCTTATAACATGCTTTGTGGACCTAACAAAGGCTTTCGACACCGTAAGCCGATCTGGCCTGTATGCAGTCCTTAAATCCATAGGCTGTCCACCAACATTGCTAAAACTTATTGCATCCTTCCACACTGACATGAGGGCATGTGTCAACTTTGAAGGCTGCACATCCAATTCATTTGCTGTAAACAGCGGTGTGAAGCAGGGATGTGTTCTTGCTCCTACCTTATTTGGTATATATTTTGCAGCCCTACTCAAGAATGCCTTTGGTCAATGTTCAGGTGGAGTACTTATTAACACCAGAGTGGACGGCTCCATTTTTAATGTTGCCAGACTAAAAGCAAAATCTCGTACAGAGCATATTATGTTACAAGAGCTCCTCTTCGCAGATGATGCTGCAATCGTGGCCCACGATGAAACCACGCTCCAGGCTCTCATCAATAGCCTTGCCAAAGCCTGTGACAAATTCATGCTAAGGATCAGTGTCTCAAAAACTGTAGTTTTGACACAAGGCTTGAGAAACCCCAACCCAATCATGCTGAATGGCTCTCCTCTGGAGGAAGTGGGAAAATTCTGCTACCTAGGCTCAACCATCAGTGGTAGCACAGACATAACAACTGAAATAAATGCCAGAATAGGAAAGGCGGCCACAGCTTTTGGCAAACTCTCAAAAAGGGTGTGGAACAATAGCAAGCTGACCATCAAAACAAAGGTACTCGTGTACCAAACTTGCGTCCTAAGCACCCTGCTGTATGGCTCAGAGACATGGACCACCTACTCCAAACATGAAAGATCCCTCAACTCCTTCCACCTGCGCTGCCTACGCAAAATTCTCAAGATCAAGTGGCAAGACAGGATCTCAAATATCGAAGTTCTGAGCCGAGCCAACATTCCATCAACTCAGGCTCTCCTAGGCAAAAAAAGACTGCGGTGGCTTGGACATCTCCACCGTATGGAAAATGATCGCATCCCCAGACAAATTCTCTACGGGGAACTTGCTACTGGCAACCGACCCAGAGGTAGGCCACATCTGCGATTCAAAGACACTTGCAAGGTCACGATGAAAGCATTCAACATCGACCCCAATGAATGGGAGAACCTTGCAAATGATCGAAGCAGATGGAGACAAATATTGCGCAGTGGCACGCTCGCAATAGACTTCAAGGCAAAAGAAACATACCTGACAAAACGACAGAGGCGGAATGAAAACACTCGCCAAAGTGAACCCAAAAGACTGACCTGCAATCACTGCCATCGCACTCTCGGGTCAAACATTGGTAGAATAAGCCACGAGAGAAGCTGTCAGTCAAAGTGAAAGTGAATATTCTAGCTGCTAAGACCGTCTGTAAAGACGCTAAAGGCCATATACTGCCCTTGGTTAGACCTACACTTAATTACGTAGTAAGGGAAATAATTTACCTCTTATGCGTTGTGTGATTAATTAACACCACCACTTTACTTACATTACTTTTCATGTTGCATTACTCTCAGTGAGTTGGTAATACATTAGGTCACCTATTCTAAAGTATGAAAGTGTGTGAATGACTTTATCTTTATTGATATTTGGTGACCCTCATTACTCTATGCATTATTATGTACATCTACTGCGATACTGTATATAACTAATGACCTGTAAATATTACCAGAATAAAGTTGCTTATCTTCCCGGCTACAACTGACTTCTCTTTGTTTGTTATCACCACATAACAAGGGACATCGTTCATTTTCAAGGAAAACTGTCCTAAACAATTCAGTTTTGAGTCTATTTTTAAAAATGTGATGATGTTCTCACTTTTCCTGATGTCAACGCTAATGCCGTTCCACAATTTAGTCCCACCAGCAGAAAAAAACCAAAACAACCTTTGCACTAAGCGACAATCTGAATAAAGACAAGAAATATATTCATGTATTTACGCCACCTTACTCACTGATGCAGTTCATTGTGTTACGACATTGCTCAAACAGCCTCAGTCAGTGTTCTTGACAGGGTTTAAGCGGGAGCTACTCTTTCATAATGATCAAAGCACTATTTTTCTGACCTTGTTAGTACTGGTAACCAATCAACGTTCAGGAAATAAATTGACGCGAAAGGTCATTGGTTAGTGCACCGAACTCATAATTTGTATTGGAGATCCCTGCACCGGGGAGATATTCATCTTCTCTGTTGCTCTTGTCAAAGAAATTGATGGTTTTATTGGATATCATTCGGTACTGGGCATTACCCGCCGAAGTGTTGACCCCCAGTAATACAAGGAATTAAGTAATGAAGTTATTTTGTCCTTATTAATATTATTGTTAATCCCCAAAAACATAATTACCAAGATGACGTTTTGAATATTTGTGAGTGGATCTGGCGAAATCGGACCCAAGTTGAAAGACCAAATTTCTGACAAAACCCCGCCAATGGGGGAAACATTTTCTATAGAAATTGAGTTTTGTTTATAAGATAAAAGTTTAGCCATTTTTCTGCGTCAAGTTAAAATATTTATATATTTATATTAGAAATTATTATTTTATTTGGATTTTTTAGGGAGGTATACAAATTTCACATTAAGCCCGTTTTCACCGGATCCACTCACATGATTTTTAAGTTTCTTTGATATTTATTCTTCAGTCATTGCCGAATATGGAGATGATATTGGAAGGTCCACAGAGTTCCATCGTGAAAAAGCTGTTTAAGGCTGTTGTTAGTGCGCTGGGTCAAGTCTGAGTTGCGTCTGTTTTGTCTTAGTGCATGAGGTTTCTCTTTCCACTTGCCGACTCAAGACAATTTTGACATGCCCGAAGCAGCAATACAGTCTTATTTCAGTCTCACTAATGGGCAAAGTCCCGTTTAACTCCATAACCCATAAAACCAAGGGAAAAAACAGAATAGACTCAGAGTGGTAAGGGTCTTACGCCCTACGCTCATATTTATGTGAGATCCATGCCAGTAGTTGGGCCTGTACTGTAAACCCTTCCGAAGAGTTCGCGTGAGATGTAATTACTGAGATCAGTGAAAATCGGAAATGTCAGGCGGGTCGAAAGGCGGCAGGAAAAAGAAACAAGTGAACTCACAAAAGATCTAAAAGAGTCTGGAATAAAGTTCCATTTCCCTCTGTTGACAAGGCTGGCCTGGTCTCTAAACAGTTGTACATCAAAGATGTCATACATTCTGAGAAATCTTTCATCCTGGTACGTGTGCACTAAGACATGGGTCTTGTGGCCGCTCGGAGAAGAAATTATGGATATTAAGATTATGAAATTCGCTTATGTAATCAAAATGACTATTCTTTTGAGTTCTCTGACATAATTATATTATACTCACTTCATCGTCTAGTATTTCTGAGCTCTTTTTCATGTCATTTTACTGGGGTTTATTCCACAAATATCTTGTACTTAAAAGCGTATGTTGTTGCTAAAGCAGCTTACTTTCCCAGGACTTTTGCAACCAGCTTTTTGAGGGAAATTCTTGAAATAATACAGTCTTTGAGGCACAACATTGTATCGAGGGGTAGTTGCCAAATTTTTGTATGCGACATTTTGCCAGTTGTGAAATTTGTCATGAAAGTCGTTCTCTCACTCCTAATTTTTATTTTAATGTATGCGTGTCGTATGGGTGTATTTTTCGTAGGCATTTTCATGCGTTTCGATTTTGAAGCGTATTGAAAAAGAAAACCCTGATTTTACACAACTCTTCAAACTTCCAATCCTCAGTTTCTCAAAAAAGCAACAATGCACATGCGACAATATAGAAAATATCGGACGATATCGCTGATGTTTTTTTTTTCTTATCTTCTGTTTACAGCTCCAACATCTAAACATATTTGGGGAAAGATAATGACATGGACAAATTAGCAGACTCATTTTTAAACCATCGATTGTTCCTATGTAGTTTGGTTCTACAAGAAGAGACGTTCAGGTCTGACACAGTTATCATTTATAATTTACTAGTAATTGCCGTGTCCAGTGAACAGGAATAAATGAGGGAAGAAAACTGGAGCAAATTAACAATGATCAGTTTCCCATCACTTTGAGTTAGCAAAATCTTTAAAATCACACAGATTGACTCTTAACTGAGCACGGATAGTGAGAAAGACTTTATGCATCAGAAAAAAACCAAAACCACGAAAAACAAAGTTCTCCCCGGCGGGGACTCGAACCTTGGCCTGTCGCATAACAGGCGAGGATATTTACCACCATGCCACCAAGGACACGTTGTGTAACGTTAAGTAATTGGTCAGTTTGCACTCATTACTATTTTCTCCACAGACTTTGCAAAGTAAGCTTGTGGGTGTTGCGTAGTAGTAGTTGCAGCACGCAATGTTTTGCATAGACCTACACCACTGTTGAGGTTAGTGCTTGTGAGAAAAAGAACAAAGTATACCGCCGCCCACAACGACCCACCTTCAGCTTATGACGCTCTCAGCAAAAGCACACAAGAGCAACTATGTCTCAAACTTGAAATGAAATAAGGGAAAAAGAAAAAAAACGGAATGATCTACCAGTGCAGTAAACATCCTGTCTTCATACAAAATATCGTGCTCGATGCTAATAATAAAACTGCCAGTTCCCCTGCACCGACACTCGTCTTTGTGAACGACAAAATCAAATAAAAATACGGTAGACTCATTATTTCTGTGAGCTGCCTTTCAAAGGACGAAAGCGATACGCTCGACGCAGTCTTTCGTTATAACGGCAGCTGGAAACTTTCACCTTTGAGCATAATAATACATGTATCTTCATAGACTGCTCTCTGTCTCGGTCAATATATTATTATACACATTCAATAGCATATTATTTGAAGGGCCCTGGCGCTTCAAGTCATTTCTGCTTTGCCTCGGTTTCAGGGTGGGCTGTGGACTATGGTGTTCAATGGGACATTGCGAGCACTAGTGACGCTGAAGCAAGTCTGTCTCGCTAGTTCGTGCAAAGAAATCCTGCCAGCGTCTCTACGTCAATGCGATGTAGATGTGTATAATATTTCCGTACAGTTGGTAGGATTATCGTCAAGGAGGATTCCCTATACCAAACCGATGTTGGTGTGATGTCTTAACCAGCGGATCTACGTAGAAACGATGTCTTTCCTTTGATAAAAGAACTTGACCTCTGTCCTGCGTGTGGAATTTCGGTATGCTTGCTGGCTGATTTAGTCTGAGGAAAACCATGCAAAACAGAAGTATCTCAGTGCGATTGGAGTCTGAGTGTCTTCTGAGACCTCCACCTGCAGCATTCACCACTTCCAGTGACTCCAGCTATCCCAGAAACACCAACTCAAAAGGTTATTCCTAACTTTAAAAGGGGCTATCATACTTAACCCGGAAAGGTACGGCCAGACAAGCTGGCGGACAAGAAGCGAACACCATAATTTCCTATGTTTTCTTAATAAAAAGAAGAAGACCCCTTCATACTAAGTCCGGTCAGACATAGTCAGCTTCTGCCGCTATTTCTTGAGAGTACATGTTGCTGGCAGCAACTCACAGTGACTTTCCGGGCTGGGCATGATATCCCCCTAAAACCCAAACCCTGCGTTCTCTATCATTTTCCCCTTTCAAGTCACACTCGCTGTGCTTCTCTCACCCATTGAACGTGCCCAGAAATCTCTTCATTATAGGTAAAGGTATACTGTTTCATTAAGCTCTAGGATATCAGTTTAAAAGACATTCTTTTTTAGCTCATACAGGTATAATTAGCCTGTTGCGTGCCGTTGGTATTTTTCCAAGGGTTAAAGACATACGTCTATTTAAAATGAAGTATATGATTGTTGTATCAGACACAAAATTAGCCCAATATAGCACTGGGTCAAGACTTTTTTGCCTTTGATTTTGACTTAGACTTGAACCTCCTTCAGATCAATTAGCGACACAGGTTTGTTGGTGTGCGAGTTCCCGTTGAACTCAAAGAGTCCAAGAAGACATAGCAACGGATGCAAGGGAAAGATAGTATAGAAATAGCACAGAGAGATAAAAACTCAAACCATTCGCGACCTTAGCTCTTGTTTGCTCTCTGTCCATGTTCGGAAAAACTGGAGATCTTTTAGTGCACAATTTGACACTTGTTTAAAACGCATTGTGGCACTTATCAAGCTGTTTCGCAGTTCCGATTTCTTCAAACTCTTCATCATAATACTAAAACCGCAAACGTTTACGGTGGAATTTCGCAGTGGTGCAAAAAGATGGAATTGGAACTAACAAGAACTAAGGTCGAGTAATGCATAGCTTAATTATTGTTATGGTCCATCACTATCCACAAAAGCCACCAACGATTTATTATTCTTCCAATTTCGTGTGGTCGACGCGGACGTTCGGCTTACTGTGCGTGAGTACTCACTCTTCAAGAGGCTTGTGTGTACAGAACTCACTGAAGATTTAATAAGATACGGACTTATTTCTTTCCTTTTTCTCTTTAACAGAGGTTCACTTTCCTCTCAGCTCAAGGAGACTTTATCAAAAAAGAAGGTGCGCGCCCTGCCATGAGTGCCTGCCTATAAAATAATGCCAGAAATTTAGGCCGATCCCCCGCCCCAGGAGGGATTCGAACCCTGGACCCCCTCGTAGCCATGCTAGTCGATCTAATCACTGTGAAGCTGAGCCGACGCTTTGCGTTTGTCTCCGAGTTTATAAGAAAACAAATTCTGAAGTATGTGCTGAAAGAGGAAATAATGTATCTGCATAACTTCACTTTGCTGCCTCAAGCTTTGGCCAAAATTACTGTGAGATGTAATGTTCTGCCACCCAAAGGCAATATAACGTAATTGACAGCAGAGCCTTTTTCTACTTTATTGTCTGTATGAATTTGTCACACACACAATTCTCTTATGTCAAAGACAGACAGACGTATCTGCTATCGATAGAAGGAAAAGGCCATGCCCAGTTACTTCGTTTTTTCCTTGGGACTCAGTGTTCTTCTCGAGGTCAGGCTGCTATTAAAAAAAATGCGGCTAGTATTTCCTGCAATCACGAAAACCTAAACGACTAGAAATCAAAAGATAAATATTATATTATTTTATTATTTTGCCTGGATAAGCAGTTAGAAATTAAATAAAATATCAACTTTTTGGGGGCACATCTTTTAAAAAACAGAACAAAAACATCGGGCGGACGATGAATTAGGTTATTAAAAAAAATGAGTGAGGAAAATATAACAAGAAAACAGATTTTGAAAGATCAAGACCTACTGCTGAGAGGGTCTGCAAGGAACCGAATGACAAAACTGACAGTGTAGGGGCAAAAAAAACAAAAAACACTAGTCTGACATGTCTAACAATAAAACAGGTTTTGACAAATAAAGACCCACAACTTGGAGAGCCTGAAAAAAAAAAACCCGCTTATGCCGAATGAAAACTGACAGTACACGGGAAAAAAATCACCACCAGCTTTATGAGTCCACTGCTATGCTTAACATTCGGAAATGACTAGGGCTGACAGGTCTTCGCACATTAATACCCACTCACAAAGTTCAACGTACGTGCTCGCTCTATTTCGTTCGGGTTATGTGTTGGTTCTCTCTTGTGCCTCATTACTCACCCTGAGTCTACAGTCCAAAACCAGGCCGCAGGTAGACCTGTCAAGGGTAAATTCCTGTATCTGTCCACAGAAGAGCAGGAGGACTTGCATGGTTCTGAGACGGACGCTAAAGGTGTGTTTCTCCGCGGTGGGCAAGCGTTCCAGCGAGGTCAGCCCATGCTGGATAAACAGTGGTAATGGTTATACGTTGTTGAAAGCACGAGAGCTATGGAATAGAGAAGTCATGGGCTATAACTTGTGGTCTAACTCCATTGATGTTGGGGATTTAACTCCCTTTGCAGCACAGTCAGGCTTTTCTATTGGTCATTAGGCGTGTTTATCCGTCAAGCTGCCGACAAGTGAATGTACATTCAAAAACAAAATAACAATAAAAAATAAAATAAAAAACACGCCAGGAATTCGGCTGATGGTGCACTCAATTGAGTTTAGATTCAGTACGCCAGGTCTCGCTTTCAATCATCTAACTGAAGACAAATTTGTCGCGTCTGAACTAGTGAGACAAAGTTGTTTCGGTTTCACCATCTGGCGAGGTCCACGTTTCACGCTGAAACCAAGATAAAACCCCAGATTTGCTTCAATGCACTACCAGCCGCAGTTGGAGTGGGCATCATCCAGAACGGAACTGGAACCAGGGACATCTGGCACCCGGGGAAAAGCGCCCTACCACTGGGACACCGGTTTCGAGTTCCGTTCCAGGCGAGCTCCGGCGTATTTACTTTTTCGCAATGATTTTAAAGCACTCATTATTTTGATTGGTGGCCCGACTTAGTTCCTCCCCCCCCCCCCCCCCCCCCGGCCTCAGCTGACTTCTTTAGCCTGCGCTGAAATAAGACGTAAATCCCTTCAACAAAACGACCAATAACAAATAGCTGCTTTGGGGCTGATTCCATGCTTTGAAGATTTTTCACCAACTTTCCCCAATGTACGATTTCATACGCTTGATTACCCCCCCCCCCCTCCTTGTACAACCGTTCGACCATTGAAACAATGAAATTGCTTGATAAGGCCTTGATGTTTAAAAATTTCGAGTTGCATTTTACTTGAACAACTAATTCATTCATCGTTTCATTAGATACTCGGCCTGCATTGAGTTTGAGACAAGCCTATAATTTACTTTGTTGAAAAAGAAAAAAAAAACCACCTTGTTTCCCGGTTTACTACCACACTTGAAATGCGTACGTCACGACCCCCTCAAATGTACTCTTTTCATAGGCAGGGGTCATCCGTGACCCCTTCCCCCTTCCCCAAAAAAACAAAATAAAAAAGTATATTATTTAAATGATGGCCACTTCAGTTTATTCCCATTTCCAAAAACAAAACGAAATAGAGTGGGTTTTATTTTTCTTTGAAAGACAAAAATATGAATGAAAACCCCCTATAAAAACTATGACAATACAGAAATGACAGCAGTGTAATTATCCAAAGTAACCTTCCATCCAGAAAATTCCTACCGTTTTTAGACAAAGTGTAGAACAGATTTCATTGTCTGACTGAAAGGATATGTCGAACTTTCTCCAAGCTGTTTATTATCAGCTCGCTTTCAGAGCTAGGACTGACGTTTTAGTTCCGAATATGACAAATGTCAAAGTACTTATTGAGATGAGGGAGGACGACTTTCAGTACTATAGAACAGCCGGAGACTCAATCTCTTTCATGTATCGAGAATCGGAAATACGGTCATCAAGGCATTATTTGAAGTCGAAGGCTGAAAAGGCAAGGTTGGCATCTGGTGACTAAATATTTATAACCAGTGTTGCTGGCCCTTGGGATTTTTCTCAAGATTTATTTATTTTTTTTTGATTTTGGTGTTTGCCTGGGAACTTGGCATTTTTTGTGCATCTTGTGAGTTTTCGGACATTTTGTGTGGGCGTTTGTTACAATTTCTCTTTAAAACACACATACACACACACATACACGCACGCACGCACGAACACAATTGCCCTTGCACTCACCATACCATTTGCGGCTTAAAAGGTGAAAAAAGCCAAACGGGCTAAGGGACAGTTTGAGATTTCCTGGATGAGAGGATCTTTTGCGTGATCTGCGAGCTAATCACTGACATTCGAAAGTGTAAATTTCGAATGTATTTTTTTTGGATTGGAAAAAACTTTGGGATTTTTTTTTTTACTCATCTTAGGATTTTTTTTTATACAGAATTCTCGGGATTCTTGAAAATCTTCACTGGCAACGCTACATCTAAGCTTGGTTTTCATTTCCAATGAGCGATTTATAGTATATAACGGCTACACGACATCACCAGACAGCAAAAGGAACTGACATTCTCAGTTAAGACCCTTTAGACAGGAAATAACTGAAGTTCCCGACGGAGACCTCCTTGCCAATCACCAAAGAACTCAGCATTTCCAAAGTTGCTGTACAGAACAATTCTTTGAAAGCAAGCCACGCAAAGACTGGTGGTTTGTTGGACATTTGTCTTGACTCAGTGCGCGATGTCTTTTTCTTTGCCAATAGACCGAAGACAGTTTCGTCGCACCGGCACTGGTGAGACCAGTAAAACCGAAACAAACCAGATTTGATTCCGTGCGCCACCAGCTTAATGCCAAAACGCGCACCAACCGATTTTAAACAGCCAACAAGTTAGATAGTGACATCATGACATTAAGTTTTATCAGAGAGCATGTATGTACATAGAGACGCTTCACTATTGGTCGATTTGCACTGCGAGACACGGGAGGCGCCGCGAAACCATTGTTCGCATGGAGCGGAAAGTAGGTCGCTGCGGTAAACAATACCCGTCTGTGCATTTCCACGGGGCATGAGAGCTTACAAACGGCTCTAAATAGTTTCAATCAACCCGAAAATATGAACTAACCACAGTAAACAGATATGTACACTATCTTTGGTGAAGGTGGTCTCTTTCAATTCTTGTTTACCCCAGCGAGCTAGTTTCGCGATTTGGGGGAAGTGAGATATTTCTGTAAATGCATACTCTCTGGTTTCAATGAGACCTCGCCCACCAATCAAAAGATATCTTATTGCACTGTCGTGACCTCACCATCCAACGAGTCGATCAAACTCGACTGGTGCGCGCCTAGGCTAACAACAACATTTATGTGTGCGGCCCAACTAGTTAGCCGATCGAAATTGGCTAGTGTGCGCATTGGCTGATGTGTGCTCACACTGCCACTTTCCCCTATGGAAACTTAATGAGTATATCGTCAGGTATTTGTCGTATTGTTGTATTTGCATTTTTGCTGTTTCGAGAAAATGAGGTCTGAAGTTTGGTCGACAAAAGCTCTAAAACGCATAAAGCATTACGTCATAAAAGCATATTATCTCGAAAAGTTTTTAACCGATTGGAATGACAGTGATTCTAACACATAATGAAATTAGTAGTGAGAGTACCACTTTTATGACAGAACCTCGAAATAGGAAAATTGTCGCATACCACAATATGGCAAACACCCCTCGATATTTTCAAGCTACACACAGACCCATGCAACAGGTCCACGCTACGACACTGTGAGTCAACTGACAGCCAAGCGTAAGCGCCCACGACCTCCGTGGCCCATGATGATGACGGCATGACGTATGTAGGTAAAAGAGGGGGTCTATTGTTTATTTGTCCTAACGGTCCTATCTTCACGCATACGTGATAGGGAAAGCATTACAGGATATGTTATACGGTTGAAAAGAGCGATAATGGGGGTTGTTTATGGGACAGGCTGAAGAGGAGGGAGGGGAGGGGGATGAACATGAGGAATAATAAACATGATAACAGAAGAAGACAAAGGAACAAGAGGTAGCGGTGAGAAAATAAAAAAGGAAAGACAGAATGAAAGACATACGTAGAATAAAATGTTGAGGCATACGGGCGGACAAACAGGCTAGATAGGTAGGCTGACATTCAGGCAGACGGACAGACAGACAAACAGTTGGACAGACGGACAGACTGACCAAATCGACAGATAGATAGATAGATAGATAGATAGATAGATAGATAGATAGATAGATAGATAGATAGATAGATAGATAGATAGATAGATAGATAGATAGATAGATAGAGGGATAGATAGATAGATAGATAGATAGATAGATAGATAGATAGATAGATAGATATAGATAGATAGATAGATAGATAGATAGATAGATAGATAGATAGATAGATAGATAGATAGATAGATAGATAGATAGATAGATAGATAGATCATACCCCCACCATGCTTTTCATACCCCCCCCCACCCCACCCCACCCCTCCGGTTCGGCCTGCTCTTCTCGACTAGTAACTGCTAAGGTATCTTTAACGTGCGCAACGTGTTCACGAGCCCTCCGACTTTTTCGTCCTTATCCGAGTCGACTAGGTGCTCGATCCTACCCTACCTACCATAAGATCGTGGACAGGACTTTTTTCCCCCGAAAACCAGAAAACCAAGGCTGATAGGGCAGCAGGCCAAATCTGTTATATCTCAGTTTTGATGTGCGATGTAGATTATGGAATTAAACATGACTTCGCGTACTGACGAGACTGAAACGAGGTTGTCGTCTCACTGGTTCGAGGGGGTCATAACTGTCTTTTGAGCCAGTTGACAGAAAGTGAGACCTCGCGTACTGAGTCAAGACAGACACAAAACAGACTTGACTCCGTGTGGTTTCAGCCTAAGTGCCTCAGCTAGCTCTACGTTTGTCAATATTGCTCTCAGAGCAGTCAAACATAAGCGGCAAGGAAGAGGTCTACAGCTGGGCTGGGTTTC
This sequence comes from Onchidella celtica, assembly GCA_963931925.1. Lineage (NCBI taxonomy): Eukaryota > Metazoa > Mollusca > Gastropoda > Systellommatophora > Onchidiidae > Onchidella > Onchidella celtica. Next base: position 32,869,061 of record OZ007576.1, on the reverse strand, counting down.
TATTTTACACATTTTTTATCTTATGGATAAAGGATGTTTTCTGTGAAGTGTAACATGACAAGGATGGCAGCCAAGTAAACCTTTGTCAGGTAAATACATCCAGGATTCAAAGTTCATTCTCCGTCCATCCATTGTTCCGCCCATCCATCCACCCGTCCATCCATCCTTCTATCTATTCATCCATCCATGAATCCTTCCATCCATCCATCCATCCATCTACTCATTCATCCATTCATCCATCCGTGAATCCATCCATCCATCTATCCATCCATGAATCCTTCCATCCATCCATCCATCCACTCATCCATCCATTCATCCATCCGTGAATCCATCCATCCATCCGTCCATCCATCCATCCATCCATCCATCCATCCATCCATCTATCTACTCATCCCACCACCCATCCATCCATCCATCCATCCATCCATCCATCCATCCATCTATCCATTTATCAATCCATCCATTCATCCATCCATGCACCCACCCATTCATCCATCAATCCATCATCCAGTCACCCATCTAACTGTCCACCCATCCATCCCTCCACCCCTTCACCCATCCATCCATCCGTCCATCCATCCATCCATTTTTCCTTCCTTCCCTCCACCCATTCCATCCATCCATCCATTCACCCATCTATCCACCCATCCATCCAACCAACCATCCATCCGATAATCCACGCATCTACATGATTATACTCATAACATAACGACCACACGTCATGATAGTAGTAATCTGTCAATTCCTCGTGGCTCAGAAACCAGCGAATGTGAAGAATTTTTTTGTCTCTCATGCTTTCTGATGTTTTGATTAAAAGTATATCTTGAAATAACATTCTATAGTCTTGTTGTTGTTTTGTTTTCGTTTATTTTGCCACAGGCCCTTTTTGCCTTATATTGCGGTTGTTTTTTTTCTTCAAATACACGAATTTGGACATAAAGGTACAACGAATACGCCATTTTTACTTGCAAGGCACACCATAACTCTGATTCCTTATACGCGTGTATTTCGCTCATTTCCCCGGCTGTGGAAAACCCTGAATTGCCCACTTTATACTGAGACTGAAGCCAACAAAAGCCTACCAGCAGAATCAACAACACTAACACCAGCCCATTAAATCACCCCTAAATTGGAGCTAATGTAAGCGCTAACCCATCAAACAGTATTCTCCTCTCTCCGCTCACAGCCACAACAGCCCAAGCCCTTCGGCGCCTGCTTGAGCACAAAATTCTCTGATACATGTCGAGCATAGTTGGACATACCTGTTCGCACCATCCGTCAGCCTTCGTGAGCAGCATCTCTACATCTTTCCTCACCTTTACCTGAGGCCAAAACACTGGCCATTTGTCGCTCATTCTTTCAGTCACAACAACTACTCGGCCGTGCCAAATCATTTCTGGGAATACAGAAGTTAATTCCACTAACACGAAAGTTTCAGCATTGCTTGCCCATCAGTGCCTAGAGCTGGAGGGGGGGGGGGGTGGGGGCACGCAAAGGGGCAATTGTGCTCTATACAAAAATATTGTAGTGTGTTTAAGATTTATTGTGAAACTTATTGAATTAGCCATCTCGTTCTTTAAGATCATGCGACCAGGGCCTTCTTAAGATTTTTGACTGCAAATCAAAGAAACAGCATTTACACACTGTGCCCTGCACATCTGGAACTCGCTGCCAAAATCATTGCGAGAAGCATCTACCGAATCAAAATTCAAAACTGGTCTCCGCCCCCTCCCCCCTGCCCAGATCTAACTCCAGTCCCGCCGTGCCAAACCATTTCTTGGAATAATATTAATTCCACTAACACACCTTCAAAAAAAAAACAACAACAACACTTTCAGTTGTGATGTTTCATTCCCAATCCATTTATTTTCTCAATTCATTCTATTTTTGCAGTTTTATTGTTTAATTTCTGCCTTATACTATTGTTATCTGTGTGTGTGTATATATATATATATATGTATGTCTAGCTTAGGAGTCTATGCAGTAGATTATGTTTGAGAAAGAGAGAGAAAGAGAGAGACAGACGGAGAGCGAGAGAGACAGAGAGAGACAGAGGGTGAGTTGCAGATGGAGTGAACAAGACACTACAAAGAGCAAATAGTTTGGATTGGGCGCTATGCAAATGATCTTCATTACCATTGTTATTATTATTATTATTATTATTACTGTTATCTATGGAAACTTACGAGTACATAGCAGCATAGCCATGTCCTTGGTAATCTGTCTTACCTAAAAATCTGCTTGGAATTTTGCATGCATGTATTTACATAATTATGTATTTACTTCAGGTACATAACCCATTTAACTGTCTATGTGTATGCAACTTGTCAGGTCCAGTTACATGCAAGAAATGGACTTCGATGTGTAAATATTCAGTTATTTGCTGTGTAGTTTAATTCCTGTGTTTGAGAGTCCCACCAAACCTAAAATGTTCCGCCCCCTCCCCCCTGCCCAGATCTAACTCCAATCTCGCCGTACCAAATCATTTCTTGGAATACAATTAATGCTTATTCCACTAAAACGCCGGTTTCAATGTGTTTTGACAATCATGAACATGCTGAATACTCCCGTTGGTAAACAGCATTTCAAACTGCTAGCGATTCCGAAGAGTCAGGTTGAGTATCCAGCACTGAAATTTGGATAAGCTTCGTCTTGTTTACGATAAAGAAAATCTTTATTTTCTCACAATATTATGTCTCAGTGTTTTATCAGTTGTTCCAAAACATTGAAAATGGAAAACATCTTTTTTATTGTTGTTGGTGATGGTTTTATTCCAGGGTATTGAATGGGCCAATGCGAATTAGCGTTCAACCGTACTGAACCTAAACACAGCTCATATTCATTTAAAAAAAAAAAAAGTACAAATATACCTACCCGTGTTCTGTTCGTTGTAACTGCACTTTCTGACCGCAAACCATAATTTTACTGCAAAATATCGCTGGCTATTTATCGTGGAACTAAGGGTTGCGCTGTACACCGAAGAATGCGTTTTAATGCTTAGTGGAAACATAAACATTCAAATCCTTCGAAATATCGCGACCTTAGTTCTTGTTTTCTGAAAAAGTGGAAATCTTTTAGCATGTAGAACGGGTATAACAAATGCACATTTTGGCACTAGTTTAAAATTCGTTGTGGCACTTATCAAGCTATTTCACAATCCCAATTTATTCTAACTCTTTATCATAATAGTAAAGCCGCAAACGTTTATCGTCGAATTGCTCAGTTGTGCAAAAAGTGGAGTTGGAACCACAAAACTCTATAGAACTCTATGGTTGGAACAAACAAGAACTGAGGTCACGAAATGCACACTTTGACGCTTGTTCAAAATACGTTGTTGGACTTATCAAGTGACACAGTGTCAAGCAAGACGGGTCATCTCTATTTTGCAAGTTGGGACCAGTATTAGGAATTGTGATGCCACGGAATCTAACCAAGCGCCAACTGGTAAGATGACTTGACTTGTGCCACGTACTGGAAGATGGGCAGTGCAAGAGAAGGTGTGCGTTCATTCATGGACACTCAGCCTCCGTGGCAGCTGCCAACAGGTGCTGCCTCAGACTGCGCTCTAGGAAATTTAATTAACGCACGATCCTCCAAGGATACTGTTCTACCCGTGATTTGGTGCGCATACACATGAGTGTCTGTCTGTGTGTGTGTATCAGTGTGTGTGTGTGGGGGGGGGTATTTGAGAGCGAATTTGTGGGTGAATGTGTGGGGATGTTGGGTACATGAATGAGTGAGTGAGTGGTCACACACACACACAAATAAACATGCATACAGGGAAAGAAAGATAGAGAAGGGAGAGAGAGAGAAGGTGACGGGGGGGGGGGGAGAAAGGGAAAAGGAGAAGAAACAGAGAGAACGGGAGAGACAGGGGATATGGGGGAGAGGGAGAAGAAGAAAGAGAGAGAGAGAGAGAGAGAAAGAAAGAAAGGGAGAGAAAGAATGAGACAGAGAGGCGAGTGGGAGAGAAAGAGAGAGAGAGAGAGAGAGAGAGAAAGATTCAGTCATTAAGACAGTAAGCAAGCCAATGAAATGCTTACACCTCTCTGGTCATAAGCTGTGCAGGCTCTCACATAGTCTTATTTCATATCAAAACCTATTATACCTTCTCTCGTATCCACAAACCCAGGATCAATTCTCTTATCCAGCACATCCGGTCGCCACAAAAAAGAATATCCATCCTAATCCACTTTATCCAATATTCTTCCCCAAGCCATGTCAACGTTAGCTTATATACTAATTTGCTCGTCAACTGGTATATGTATCATGTAAATATACCCAAAATTCAAAGGTTATTCTCCATCGCCATCCACCCATCCATCCATCCGACTGTCCAGCCACCAGTCCGTTTATCCAGCCAGCCAGCCAGCTACCCATCAACCATTTCATCCACCCATCCACCATCCCACCCACCCATCCACCCATCCATCCACCCATCCGTCCGTTCATCCAACCAGCCAGACACCTAGCCATTCACCATTCCATCCACCCATCCATCCATAATGATAATCCGTTTTTGAAAAACTTGGAGACACCGGTCCTTAGTTACGGAAAAGAAGAGAGACATAAAATTACATTAAATAGGTGACATTAACATTAACTTGAAACACAACAAGAAAATTAGCATTTTTTGACCTGAGGAAGACTTGATCAAGTAACCACCATTATTACTAAGATAATTATAAGCTAGCCGACCCGTGCAAGATAAATGTTGCAAATTTTCTATGTACTCAAGCCCTACCGTATATCTAAGTCTAGGCAACTATAAAAGCAGCATTTGGATTCGATGCAATGACTAATAGAACTTTATACACAGAAATACACAGATGTGATAAAGTTGATTTTCGACCACCAATGTGAAATAACAGGTCAAGGATGAAATTCCCGGTTGCACTTTTCGATTCCATCACGATGAATATGCGTATCTGTTTTTGCGGCTCAAAAAAAATTTAATATAAATAATAGTAAAGGCTGATTGTTGTTAAAAATGAATGTGTCCACGTAACTCTTCGTCAAAAATTGATGCAGTACACCAAGTTTCATAATTTCTTTTATGGCGAAGTTTTAGCTGCTTACAGGTTCAACCTCTAGCTCTATTATAGTAAGATTAATTTACTATTACTAATCATTATGAAATAAATCATAATCAATAAAAACAGCGTTGTAAATTGTCCAATAACAAAAACATTAAAAGATTAACACACAGACACATTATCTAACAAACTCAAAATGTGGCAAACAGAAAACGTGTTACAAAGCCTCGCGAAAAACAATAATGCAGTATTGATACAATTAAACTCAAAGGAAAATCAGATCAAGCTTTTGGGGAAAATAACCTTCAGTTACCCCACAGATTTTTTGTTGTTTTTTTTTTAAAAATATTTTGCACATCGAACAACATATCCATACAAAAAGTGCAAGGGCTTAGGTTAAAGAAAAAGTGAGTCTATACACACTCGTTTTTTTTTGGGAGGGGAGGGAGGGAGGGAGGGGCCATTGGGTGTTGGTGGCCAATCTTACTGAAGAAACTTTAAGAAGAGCGGCTGGTATCTCGCCCAATTGCGGTTTCCCCAGAAACATGTTTTTCCTCTGGGTGAAATCACGTCTACTAAACAACTGATAGATACCTTTGTCTCTAAATCTGGACAATTCATTAACATCAATGCACTGAAATAAATTATAAAGAAAGAAAGAAACAGTTTTTATATCATATTTCTTCATCATTTACACAGGGCACTTTTTAAATGGGGCCTTTTCATTTGTCACCTCTCTGTCTGTCCGTCTGTCACTCAATCTCTGTCTTTCTTTCTGTCTGTCTGTCTTTCTTTCTATCTCAATGTCTCTCTTCCCCGTCTCTCTTTCAATATCTCTTGACTTTCTCTCTTCCCCGTCTCTCTTTCAATATCTCTTGACTTTCTCTCTGTCCTTGTCTCCCTACCAACAACAGCACTAAGACTTAGCGCTCCAATAATTTGTTGTGGCATCCCCGGGCAATTAGCGGCGTCGGCCCTCCACAGCAGGACGGGGAAACCTTAGCGCAGCCTAAACACTGCAAGACGGGCCAGCTCCGAGCATGCGCCGTGCACTATCCGCCATGATGCCCCCGCGTAATCGTCCGTGATAGCAGCAAACACCGCCGGTAACATGGGTAGATTGCAGCTAATGTGGAATCCGCGCAATCTGTCAGTCCGGGTATCCGGGGTGTGAGTAGGAGGACGCGCAGTGAAATATCGGGTGTACGCTGACATAGACCATGCTTGGGTAGGACAGAGTGGTGGATGGTGCTGTTAGTGTAGAAGGGGGGGGGGGGGGAGACAGAACAATAACGATAATGGGACATGGAGCCTTATGGCCGTATGGATTTACTGGTATTAAGAATGACAGATAGATAGATGGATAGACAGACAGACAGACAGACAGATAAATAGATGGATAGATGGATAGATAGGTGGGTAGGTAAGTAGCTAGCTAGGTAGGTAAGTAGTTTAGTCGGTGGGCAGATATGTGGGTAGGCAGGTAGGTGGGAAGGTAGATAGGTAGGCAAATAGGTAGGTAGGCAGGACGGTAGGTAGGTCGTTCAGTAGGCAAATAAGTAGACAAGTAGGCATTCCACCGCCCCCACCCCCAAACTCCTAATTTAAATGCAAATATTTTTGTGTCTGTAGCTCTCTCTCTCCCCCCCCCCCCCCCCCCCCATTTTCCAAACCGTTTTCTTTGAAATTCAGCCGTATCCAAAGTGTACAGAACGAGAATCCCTGGTGCAGAGAAATGTCATGTTGATCCGTTACCCGTGTTAACATGGTGGTCACAGATCGTAGAGAATGGAAGCAATTCTCGTGACATGCCAAATGTTTCCGGCAAGAAAATGTTGAAAACGGAATGAACGATAAGATCAAGTTGCCTTATCTGAAATAAAATGTAATTGTTTTTTTGGTTTTTTTTTACATCCGTAACTTCATAATAAACGAAAATAGTGAGAAAGTACTACTGGTGGGAAGAATTAGCATTAGTAACATTGTTAACCATATTACTGCTTTTAACCGGCTAAGTCAATGGATTTGTTTCAACGCTTTGCTGGCAGAATCAACTTTTCAGACAAAAAATATATACTTTGGTGCGGAGTTGCCAGGTAAATGCAGGCTCCAAATGCCAAATTTATGAGATAATCATTTAGCAGCTGAAAATGTCCTTGACAGTACAGAATGATTCTCCGCTGAGAGTGGTAAAGTTATTTAATATCTGTCACTTGAGACAACAGGACTGGTACTAAACGAAATCTCATGAATCTCTTATTCATACTGTGGGACCACCCATGTACTATTTACCCACGATATTGGTTATGGTACCCCACGTTACTGTACGATTTTCACAGGCCAGAACAACCCCCTCCTTCCCCTTCCTTCGCCTTGTAGGAGGGTGCCCCCGTTAGAATTGTGAATATCCAAGATAAGACCTTGACACACTATGACTTTAAAGAAGTCACATTTTGCATTGGCTGACAGTTTCGTTAGAAGTATCATTTCATTATAAGCCGAACACTTCTTTAGTCCAAAAATAAGAAAAAAATTCAAGAAAACATAACTTTTTTAATGCTTTCCTATGACTGACGTACTTACCATCTTCGGCGAACCCCTCAAGTGTACGCATTTCGTACGTTGGGGAGACACCGCCCTTCCTTTTCCCTCCCTTTCACGCCCACAAAAGGAATATTTATCATAATTGTAGCATCTGCAAGCTATCCCTTGCCCTCCCCCGTTTTCTTGTTACACTGGTGAGCATGTGTTCATTTCTTCTTTCATTTTATTATTGACAACCGCCAGAGTGTACTGTACTCCGTGACCTGACCTTCTTTTCTAGTGAGTAAGTGAGTTTCCTTTTGTGTGGCGTAGATATTTAGTTTCGCTGGTGTCTTCCTAGTATTTTATTGTTCACTATACAGTTATTAAACTTTAGTATTATTTAATCTATCGTCGGATCTCGTGTTTATTTATTTTACAGCTGTAATAGTTTCGTTTTCTAAAGGGTTGTAGTTAGATCAACTAACTCCCCCCTACTATAACGTGCTAGAACAACCTCAGCTGTTACATATTTATATCAAGCATAAACAAAGCAAAAAGATTGGAGTATCAGTATCATCTCAGCTTGGAAAAAATAAATATCAAATAAATCACAGTAAAAAAAAAGAATTTAATTATGCATGGCACATGAAAATATCCTGGAACTGTAAACAAGTGGGGAAGATTTCCATACATGTATATATACTGACTGGTGTACGATTATGGGGAGATAACTGTTAATACTGTTCATTTTAGGCCAAGAAAATGTGGTCTATATTTTTCTTCTTGATTTGAAGACTTGACTTTTCTTTTTACCAACCTTTTAGAGCATCATGGTTGATGTCAACTTTGTAAGGACCCCCCCCCCTTCCCCCCATGTCAACTTTTGTCAACTTTTCACTGACCCCCCCTCCCCCCTCCGAGCTGACGTCATTTGTGAACGATCCCTTTACAACGAAATAGTAACACCTCTCTACTTCTTTCTCTCTCTCTGTCTCTCGTTCCCTCTAAATCTCTCTCTCTCTTTCTCTCTCTCTCTCTCTCCCCTTCTCTCTCTCTCTCTTTCTCCTCCTCCCTCCCCCTCTCTCTGTCTCTCCCTCTCTTTCTAGTCTCTCCCCCCTCTCTCTCCCCCTCTCATCCCCCTCTCTCTCTCTAAAATACTTTCCTGCCGTAAGACGTCCTTGAGACATACAAATATATTCTTTGCGGCTTGGACGAAATTAAGAAAGAACCATAACAGGCGGGAATGGTGGGGATTGCCATAACCGTTTCCGGAGAACGAGGAAGAAATAATTGGTTGCCTAGTGATTATAGTGACCATTTCCCCCAAAATATCACTGCATTTTTCTCATCTGCCCCCTATAACAATTCGTTTCATAACCTTCATTCTGCCGCCAGTTCTTGCTAGCCTCTCTACAATCTACTGATGCCTGAGACAGTCTGAACTCGTGATGTAAACAGCAGCTATATTATTATTTATCTTTATCCCATGAGAAAGCATCAAAATTCTTTTAACAATCACTATAATAAAGCGGTAGAGATTAATGGACACACAACTGTGTAGAAATAGCGTAGACAGTAGCTGTTTTCTTTCGAACATTCAAAAGCCATCACCTCCACGGAAAAAAGACAAAAGAGAATGTAAGCCTCCCCCCGTAAATGTACAATTCGTCTGTAGAGAGAGAACTCCTCGCCGTATCAGCTTATATACCGGAACCAGGAACCTGTCCTCACCAAACCTATCACACCGGACAACGCTCGTGTGTGAGTGCCAATATTAAACAGCATTAGGAGCGACCGAGCCTGAATTTGAGCCTGGACTCGCAAATAATTCTGAGGCCGATTTTTCCTAAGAACTGGTCCCCTTAAAATGATAAGATTCTACCTCCACTTTTTGGCCGAACTGTGTTACACACAACTTCTACAGACCTTCTCTACACATTGTGTTTCAAAGTATCAACCTGATTCGGTGTGCAATTGGGAAGTATTGCCAGAGAGTATAGATGTATACAGAGTGTTCACTTCCGCCTAATCGCGAAACTAGGTCGCTGCGGTAAACAAGTAATTGAAGAATTGAAAGAGACCTTTTTCACCAAAGACAGTGTGCATATCTGTTTACTGTGGTTTGTTCATATTTTTGGGCTGATTGAAACTATTTACAACCGTTTGTAAGCTCCTACGCCCAGTGGAAATGCACAAACGGGCATTGTTTACCGCAGCGACCTACTTCCCGCTCCATGCTAACAATGGTTTCGCAGAGCCTCCCGTGTCTCGCAGTGCAAATCGACCGATAGTGAATCCTCTCTCAATATATATATACTCTCTGGTATTCCTAAAAAGAACAGAAGTCGTGTCTATAAGAGCTATGAGCACATGGAACTTCAATCATTAATTTCTCAAAAGTTGGTGGAAGAGTGTTAGAACATTGTCACTCTAAGGGGATGAATTGTCGATTAGAATTTCAGATCCCGCCGTATTTTCCAGCGCCCCCCCACCCCCCCCCCCTCCACCCGAGAAAATGCAAACGAAAACACATCAACACGGACACAGCCGCGCCATTTCTAGTCGGAAACCCCTGCTTTTATTTGTCTCCGAGAATAATTGGATAAATCTTCTCTGCACGCGCGGACAGCGATTGCTTTTGGAGATTGTACTCCTTACTGGCACGGCCGTTAGTCTCGGTGTCTCTTCGCTCGCATCCAGTGTTGATCATGGCTGTACTCGTGAGTTTTGTCCATTGGCGAGGGAAACTGTCTCGGGGAAAAAAGCTTCGGCTGCGATGCAAAAGACATTCTGATCCAACTCACCGCTAGAGCCACTAAAACTTCATATCATGGGGGTACTTGCCATATTGTTGTATGCGAATTTCTGCCGATTTTCAGGTTTTGTCTTGAAAGTGGTTCACTAACTCCTAATTTCACTTTCAATACGATTAAGTGTCATCTCAATCGGTTAAACACTTTTGTGGACATGTGTTTGTGACGTAATTTTGTATGCGTTTTAGCCCTTTAGCCGACCAAACTTCAGTTTTCATTGTCTCGAAAGGCCAAAATGCACATGCAATATGGCAAATACCCGGCGTATGTAACTTCAGAAATGCCGATAAAAAAAAAAAGGAGAATCATATCTTAAAATCTCGGGCACTAAGCGAAATGAAAATACGTTAAAAGTCACTCTAGCTGTATTAATTCCAAACCTTTTATAATCTATTTCTCCTTCAGACTGTTTCGAAGCTCTTTATTTTCTTTTCTAAACAACAGAAATCTTGTTTAAGATCAGCTGTCCTTTCGGCCGTCCATTTCGAGAGCACCGAATCTCAGGCTTGGACGCAGGAATGGATTTTTGCTGATAAAATGAAAATCTTGTAGCCGCCTTCCCTTCTCCGGGAAGCTCGACGGAAATGACGTCAGTTAAACCCCGATCACGGAATGCATGCGCAGTCACAACCCTTTTTCGGGCGAAGACGTCCTGTTAAATCAAATTAATCAGATGAATTTTTACTTCCCCCCTGATCTTGCGTACGGTGGTGGGGAATTCACGCTGAATCTCCCGGCACGGGGGTTAAATGAATTGGACGAGACACCCTAAATTCTTCGTGTTTTCTCGTGGATTTTCTCTCTCATTTCTTCTTCTTCTTCCTTGTTTCTTCTTTCTCTCTCTCTCTCTTCTCTACGTCCGACCCCCGTTCTTCCTCTTTCTCTCTCTCTCTCTATAGCCCTCCCCCTTTCTCTCCCACCTCCCCCCCCCCCCCCGCTGTCCCCCGCCCTTGAGTCTCTCCCCCTCATTCTATGTCTGTCTCTCTCCCCTCTTTCTGTCTCTTTCTCCTCATCTCCCTCTCTTGCCTCGTCTTTCTCTCCCCCACTCTATGTCTGTCTCTCTGTCGGTTTTTCTACCCCCCCCCCCTCTCTCTCTGTCCCTTTCTGTCTGTCTGTCTTTCCGTCACTCCCTAGGCATTTGTTTCCACGTCTTTCTCACTCGTTTTGCAAAATTGATAAATCACTTTTGTAATAATCATCTTTTAATATCTGCAGTGTCCACTTTTATTTCTAGGCTATAGTTTTTAATGTCAAAGTGAAGTACTTGTACTCCATTTCACCATCCCTGCTGTCTGATTTAATCTGTTGGACCCGGAAATGAACATGCTGGAGGGGTGGGTGGGGGCCTAAAAATGAGACTGAGAGGGACAGAAATAGACAGACAGTCGGACAGACACAGAGGCGGTCAGACAGAGGGAGAGGGAGAGAGAGAGAGAGAGAGAGAGAGAGAGAGAGAGAGAGAGAGAGAGAGAGAGAGCGACAGATAGACATACAGATAGAGGAAAAAGACAGACAGACAGAGGAAGAAAGACAGGCAGACAGATAAAGGGAGAGATAGAAGACGGAGCAGAAGAAGGAGAAAAGGATGAAAATGAGAATGGAAAACGGAGAAAGTCGCGTATTATGCAACGGATGATACGGGAGTATGTTTAACCTATGACTGAGACAAAACTAATATGTACATGCCTAGCCATCCACCCATCCATAATAATTCACCAATAAAATGACCTTTATCTCGTTCGGGGTTGTGGGAGAGACTGGTAGGAGGGGGGGGGGGACAAGAGCATTTAACCCCCCCCCCCCCCCCCGAAATCCAGATTATTGACTGTTGCTAAAACCACCAACAACACAAAGCACATAATTATATTGACGGGCTGAAGAGCATGAACAATTATCATAATTATTACAGTACAATTTCTTCCTACGACTATCAGGGCAAGAGCTACAGGCTTAGTTCAAGTTTGAACAAATATCTCCTGGCATCCAGTGTGTTTTCTCAATCTGCTCTGTGTAAGTTCTGTTCTGCTGTTCGACGAGTGCGTGAATACGTTGGTTACACTCACGATTTGTAGCAACAGGTGTGGCAAGCTGAGTCTGAGATGATACCGCACTAGCAGAGATGGCAAGCAAGACCACCGAGATGTACAGGTGGCACTAAAGAAAACATTGGTACGTGTCAAAATTGTTCCCAGTTCTCAGTGTGCGCTTGCACGGTGAAAATACGTCATCGGTAGGTTTTGTTTATTGTTATTTCTTTTCTGCAAGACAAATTCCACATCTGTCACGTTCTTATAAATGTCAACTGTTGTCTTTATGTGAACAAGAATTAAGGACAGCTGAAACATAATATAATGATTACTCCCTAGTTCAAACCTTTGTGATATTTCCTGAGTTTGAGTTTGGGTTTAACGGCCCGTCGGCAAAATAACCGACAATTTGAGCCTTTCACGATATTTGCGTTATCTTACTTCGGGCTAGCTTTCAGCCCTCAGATTCCTATAAAGGAAAGTTAAAAATCTGACCTGAAAAGGCCCGTACTATAAAGTAGGTCTATTTTATGGACCTTGTAAGTATGATGAAAATCTGTTTAATCAATTTGTAGATTTCGGGCTCCTTCGCAAACGACAAGATGCCCTGCGGGTCTACGTTAGAAAATAATTCTTTCACTGATCTGCACGCATAATGTTTTCTTCGGTTGTGCGCCAAATCCACAAATTCAGCTAAAATGTGGCTGATGGCTAGCTGGCAGTCACACGCTGTCCATTCATCAAAGTAACTGATACTTTTGAATAATATGGCTATAAAATCTGGAAGTAAGAAGTCGAGTGGCGTGCTTTGAAGCTGCAATGCTATGAAAATTTTAAAAATTGTGGAATAAAACAATATTTCCAAAGCGTAACAGCAGCAGCTGCTGTTCACGCAGAGAGATCATGATTGTATGTCCTTTTCATTCTTGGGGGTAAGTGAGGGAAAAGTACGACAAAAAGCAGTTCAACAAATAGCCAGGGTTAAACCGACAAACGGAATAACCGACTCGGTAAATCGTCCCTGAACATGGGTTGTACCCAAAATCATGCTGCTGGATAACTCAACTGGGACGCGACGAACCTAAGGATCTTTTAGTTCGGAAGAATGTGAAATTAGATACACGAATTCACCAGTGCTGGCTCTGACAGCAGTCTAGACATTTGGAGACTGTACGTTTAGTGTGAGGATGCTTTTTTCTTTCCCTCAAACATGATTAATTTATGATCACTTGACTCCAGTGAATGCAGCCGTTCTACCGATCCTTGTCAAACAAACCCCGAGTTTGAGTTTGAGTCTGAGTTAGGAGAGAGCACGTCGACACGATCACGGTCACATTGCACCAAGAAAAAGACGATCAACAAAATATAACAGAACGATAGGACAGAAGGGGACCCTAATAGAAAGCATGCACTTAAAAAGAAAGGCTTTTTTTTTCTGTTCATAAAACCTAATACAGCATCCTTTTGAACAAGACAATGGCTGCTCTGTATTTGCCCCCAGATGGTTTTTCATTTATGGTTACGCCCACCTTCATCGTTTTCGCCGTTTTCTTCCTTTATGCCATCCCTCCACCCCCTTGGAAATCAAAATCGGAAGGGGTGGAGTGGGGGGGGGGGTGAGATCGCTTACATTAAGAATCACTGATACAGAGCAACATAATTTTGTTTTCCACGTTGTCAGGAACACAAGGTTGGGGCTGAAAACGCCGAGCAGTTTCAGAAAACTCAACAACGTCACCCTCTGTAAGGTTTTGCATCACTTTAAAAGACGCATTCTGCATTTCCTCCTAACATTATACTATAATGGGGATAAAGGGTTAACATTATTATAAGCCTCTAACATGCTGTGACTGTGTGACCAAAATTTATGAAAAACTTTGTGTAGAGCCACAATTTTTGACGATAAATGACGTGGACACATCCATTTTGGACCAACTTCACTCTTTAATATTATTTGTCTACGGGTTGTTGTTTTTTGACACAAGAAAAAGACGCATTTTCGTCGAATAAACTTCAAAAGTATGACAGGAAATTTCGTTTCACACCCCTCTTTTCACACAGAGAGAGCCAAAGATGAACTTGTGTTACAAAGCGTTCAAATTATCTTGAGATAGGCACTCAACATGCCTTTACACATATACACAAAGTATTTTCCACCTGTTCATTTCCGTCAAAACAATGTCAACTCGTCCTTAAAGTTTAACAAACAAAGACATTCAGATATTACGTGTAAATCTGGACCATTTATTCAACACCTCCAGCAAAAACCTCATCTGGCTAGCAAAGAAGCATCAAGGGCGGATCATCAACAGGCCATCAGAAATTGAATGGCTGCCACATTCTTTAGCCCTGGATTCTTATTTTCATTCCACTTTTCTTACAGGTTTTTTATCCCGATGTTCATAGGAAAGATGCTGTCTTTTGAGATACCCTCCCACAACACCGAGCAATTCTGTTGCAGCTGCAGTTTGAAGATGGTGTCAGGTAACTGGCACTAGAAACTTGTTGTGAACAAATTGATGAAGAGGTGTAAGACTTTCTGTGCAGCCAAGAGATTTAGACACAGGCCACCTGCTGTCACGGCAAGCTATCAAATTCTAGAAACATTCTCCAACCTGCATTTTGTTTTTTCATTCTTGAACAATATTAATGATAAGAAGTTGTTGGCTCCGGTTGATCTGTTGCGAAATCTTTCGTTTATTATAGAAATCCGGCACTGAACTTTGCCAAATCAACGTTTTATCTATCCGTCTGTTTAGTTTGTCTGTCTCTCTGCCTGCCTGCCTGTCTGTTTTTCTGTCTGCCTATCTGTCTGTCTACCTACCTGCCAGCCTGCCTGCTTGAGTATCTGTCTATCTGTGTCTGTCTATCTGCCAGCCTGCCTGTGTCTGTCTATCTGCCAGCCTGCCTGTCTGAGTATCTGTCTGTCTGCCTATCTGTCAGCCTGCCTGTCTGAGTATCTGTCTGTCTGCCTATCTGTCAGCCTGCCTGTCTGAGTATCTGTCTGTCTGTGTCTGCCTATCTGCCAGCCTGCCTGTCTGAGTATCTGTCTGTCTGTCTGCCTGTCTGTCAGCCTGCCTGTCTGAGTAACTGTCTGTCTGCCTATCTGCCAGCCTGCCTGTCTGAGTATCTGTCTGTCCGCCTATCTGCCAGCCTGCCTGTCTGAATGTCTGTCTGTCGGCACGTCTGCCTGTTTGTCTGTCTTATCTATCTGACTGTCCAGCTAGCCAGCTAATCATGGGTGTTATACATTTTACATAATTATTATATTTTTCCCTGATTTCAACATATTTGCCTGTATTTCCCCAAATTACATCCATTCCGTTTGCTATCATAATTCTACTTCTGATTTTTCATCTTTTGTTGATTTTTCCGCGTAATATGCATACTTACGTTCATTTACTGTAAATATGGATCAGGATCACAACTGACACAAACATGACATTGTATTACTGTTCACTCGCTGAAGCAAGAGTATGAAAAGCATACGTAGGTCAAGTGGACAGAGTGTTTACAAAAATCGAGTGGACATATTTTTACGGATGGATGGCTCTATCTGTCATGGAGAGTGTCCAAACCTGCTGTTAATGCTATAACGCCAGGCATATGACTGGCCATATCTCTGAGCCTGACGAACGGACGATGTCCAAACCCACTGCCATTGGAGGATTAGTCCCTCTCTACACAAAATATAACTGACAGGTCCAGGCAATTGGAAGACGTCAAATATGACACAAATCGGTGTTTTCCCCCATCAGAAAGACGAAAGATTAACCAATGGACAACAGTCGTCTCCATCCGTCACCTTTGGCCTGATAACTCCTTCAACTGTTATCAGCTTAAAATAAGACAGACAGCGCCAAAGTCACGCGGATGGCACTGATAGTCGGTCTATGCACGCGAGCCAGTCACTCACGCACATGCTTCGAGCTAAAGGTGAAGGGTCACTGTCGTGGGGGTCTCACGTTCCCTATCTTCGGTATGACAATACAGTACGTTTGGTCGCAGCTTGCGTCTTCTATCTTTTGTGGCACCTATTGTACGGCAGTGGATCTCAACGTGGACGACTTGCCCCCCCCCTCCCCTCCCCACCCACCACGAGGCGATTTTGATTTTCAGGGTAGTGGGGGGGGGGGGGAGGGAGCGAAAACGAAGAAAATGGCGACAAGGGAGCGAAAACGATGAAGGGAGACGATTAGAGAGGCAAATGCAGGGCAGCCACTGACGTGTTCAACAACAAGCGTAGATGGCTTTTACGAACAGAAAAGGTCCGTTCGTTTTTGGGTACTTTTAATTTGATAAAGAACGATTTCTGTTTTATACTGAATCTTCAACACGCCAATTGTCATTTATTGATAAGGCTTTATAAAACTTAACATCATACTGTGCGTATAGTCTGTCTTCTTGTGGAATGTATCTGTCTGTTCAGTTTGAGTAGGGATTGGGAGGAAGGGTAGGTGGGGGGGGGGGGGGGAGAGAGAGAAATATGGGGGGGGGGGACGAAAGAAAATTTGGAGCATAAGGGGTCTCAAAACTAGTTGAGAACCACTGTTGTGCTGTCTACTTTACACAGCACACAGGGCCGGACTTAGATCTTTTGGGGGTGGCAATTCAGGTTCAGTGGGCCCCTCATACACAGAAATTAAATGCATGGCAAATCACCAAATTTACACATTAAAAGTCTGTTTCTTGCATGTAATTAGAAATGACACATTTTGCATATATATATAAATGATTTACCTGAAATAAATACATGTATAATTGTAAACACATGCCAGCGGAACTCAAAGTAGATTTTTAGGTGGGACAAAATAATTACCAAGAAGATGGTTATGCTGCGTTGTAATCTGTAGTTTCTGTAGATATCAATGGATGGCTCAATAATTTACGCAAAAAAGTTAAACTCATCATTGTACTTTGTATATATAGATGGAGGCCCTCTGCCGGGGGGGGGGGGTGTTAAAGCCCCCTATTCCCCCCCCCCCCTAAGATCCGGCGGGTGGTTGGTGGACGCTTCTAGTAGGTTCTGTCCTATCGGTCTGTTTCCTAGCACTAGACGACGTTATCTTGTCGACGAGCCTTGTCCCAACTCAAACTCAAACTCAGACCCCTAAATCCGGCCCTGGCAGCATGGGGATACATGTGGGCAGTCCATCTGTTATCTCACCTTTCACAATATAACATGGGGGAATCTCAGCTCTTTTCCCATCAGTGGCGTATGTTCATTTCGAGATTTACTCACGGCAGGGGTGATTGAAATGGTTCTTGGGTAGCGGTGTCTTTCACAAGCTGCTCCATACAAACTAAGGGATACGCCGAGGCGACAGGGGTGGGTAAAGCATGTACTTTCTGTGCGGTTGTTGTTGTTGGTGTCGTTTTTTGGGGGGGGCGGGTTGAGGGTGGGGGAGGGGGGGGGGAGCCTATATTTGGAAACACACAGCAAAGACAAACAAACAAAAAATATCTATACACGAAATTATGAATGAAAGAAAACAAAACAAGATGGGATTAAGATCTCGTCAGTAACACAGGAAAGACCTTCATGGGGCGGAAAAAAAAAGTGGGAAAACTGAATAAATGGATGAATATGATGAGGGATGAGCGAGGGGAAAAGACAGGCTAGTAAGTGAGAGAATGAGAGAGAAAGGGGAGAGAATGGAATGGGAAAGAGAAAGAGCAATCTGATGGTTATACGACTAGCAGGACGTACTCCATCCTGTAGATATGTGGTTTAGCTGTGGGCTGTGGCTTGGTAATACTGCGATAACTGACAGAGTTGGCGAGGAAAGGAAAAATAAGACAGAGCGTGCGAATAATTATGAGAAAGAACATAGCAGAGAGGACATGTATGGTAATAATAGAACCTATACCTTGACTATATTTTTGATCGAACTATTTCATAAGAATCTGAAAGCTGAAAGCTAGCCCAATGTAAGATAATGAGAAAAAAAAAACAAAACGTGAAAGACGCAAAATGGCCGTTATCGTGACGACGTGCCGTTAAATCTAAACTCAAACTGGGATGGCGGGTGGGGGGGTGGGGGGGAGATGGGGTAAGAGTGGGCAATGGAAGAGGCACGATTTCCTAAGGTGAAAAGCATGGGCGCAAATACATATTAAATATTATTCTAGTGCGATGATGTCTTTACGTCATGGTGCTGGAAACAAGGAGGCTGTGGGTTGGGAGGTGGGAGGGGGAGGGGGAGAGGGGGGAGGGGGGAAAGGGAAGAAACACATAGTAATCGTGAAGGGGAGGGCATTTTGAGGTTGAGTTTGGAGAAAATACGTCGACATGATAACGGCCGTATCGCGCTTGGACCAAGCAAGACAATTATAGCAGAATGATAGGACAGAAGAAGACCTTACCACAACCCCCCCCCCCCCCCACAAACCACCCACAGGAAGGCAAGGAAGACATGGAACAGACAGACAGTAGTTCAGGATACATGATTATCACCCATCCCACGCCTGGCGGGACCCCTGCGTAATGTAAGCGTAAAGGTTATCAAAATACACCCCGAGTGCTGGTTAGATATTGTGTTCAGGAATAGAGCAGGACAAGATGGCAGTGGTGGTAAACCAGGCATCGACCTTCCCACGGACAACAGCACACTATCACAAAAGATAATAAAATCTATGACAATAAAAAAAAAAGGCATTTGAGGAAAGAGCAAGATGATAAGACAGTAGATGGTATTCATTCATCTTTTGACTGCTTGGAATGCAGGGTTTGGAGTTTGAACCAGAGCAGACGAATGGAGCCAGGGCCGTCGTACATCATTGTGGGCCCCTGGGCAAAGCAATAGGCTTTTCTTCCCAGTTCCAAAAAGCAATATAAATTTGCATACATGGGGCTCCCTAAACCCTCAGGGCCCGTTGGCAGCAGCCTGGAGAGCCCATGCGTTAAGATGGCCCTGACTGGAGTTTGACCCAGACTGCAGGGATTGTTATTGCCAGAACACGGGGACCGGAATTTGACCCAGAACGCAAGGATTGGAGTTTGAACCTAAGCGACAGGATGCCAGTTTGAACCAGAAAGCAGGGATTTGGAGTTTGAATCAGAATGCGGGAATTGGAGTTTGAACCAGAATGCGGGAATTGGAGCTTGAACCAGAACGCGGGGATTGGAGTTTGAACCAGAACGCGGGGATTAGAGTTTGAACCAAAACGCAGGGATTGGAGTTTGAACCAGAAAGCAGGGATTGGAGTTTGAACCAGAAAGCAGGGATTGGAGTTTGAACCAGAATCAGGATTGGAGTTTGAACCAGAACGCAGGTATTGGAGTTATGAACCAGAAAGCTGGAATTGGAGTTATGAACCAGAAAGCAGGGATTGGAGTTTGAACCAGAAAGCAGGGATTGGAGTTTGAACCATAACGCAAAGGATTGGAGATTGGAGCAGCTAAAGACATTATGAAGATTGAGACTGAAGAGATTTCGAAAAAATATTATTTTCTTATGTCACCTGGAATAAGTTGGTTTAACTTGACCATTCTGTTAACCCTTTCAATCAACATCCTTAAGTCAGTCCCGACGTAGATATTATTATGAAGGATTTCCATCCGGTTGGTGGGGATATCGCAAGGGCCGATTTCCAACGTCAGATCGATAGGGGCAGGGTGTCGTAACCAGCAGGCCCGCGTCATTCGCAACAGCATAGGTCTACTTGAGGCCAATCCTGTGCAGAAGATTTGACGTATGCACGGCTGCTGGCTGGGACAATTCTACCGTACACACTCCACCAAAGTGACCAAAGTCACCAAAACGTGCCTAGAAAGACCATCAGATAACTGTATGAAGCCTACGAATTCAATACGTGTTTGAACAGAAACTAATGTCGGACATATCTATTTGTTACAAAACCATAAATTTTACTCCCCCTACCCCCCTCCCCGTTTCGCTCAGTGCGTTTCTGCCAAAAATTAAATTTTGAAGAAAAAAAAACTAAAAAAAAAATAAATTGCAAATTGAGTGCCATGTTATTCTAAATTCAATTTCCGTTTTGTTAGGACCAAACTAAATACTCATAGAAAAAGTAAATGAATCTGACAAAATCAAGCATAAAGTGAAATACCAAATTCCTGAGAAACTCCCCTCAAAGGGGAAAATTTTCTATGGAAATTGAGATTTGCTTATAACATGAAAGACCAGCCATTTTTCTACACTCAGTTAAAATATTCATCTTGAAATTATCATAGAAATATTTCATTTTGATTTTTTAAAGAGGTATAAAAACTTCACCCTTAGCCAGGTTTTGTCAGGCCCACCCACAAATTATAACCCGGCCAGATAATAAGATAGGGCCTATTTTATTCTATGAAATGATTTCGAAAGAACATTTAGTTCTAGGAAATGATCTTCACCCTCTAGCGCCCAGTGTACAATATTTGAAATGGGACACCTGGAGCCAAAATGCTTTATCAACACCAATACACTTCATCTTACTATTTTATTAACAACTAAAATAATTTTCATATGAAATGTTTATGTGTTTGCAATAATCTGGCTATTTGAAAACAGTTATAGCAAATTATTAAAGAACTTTTGGGATTGGCAATTTTCGTCTGGGCACTAGAGGGTTAAACAATGAATTTAATCTAGTTTAGCGTCTGCAGTCGTTTCCTGTACGTTAATACGTCAGAATAGTGGTGAGCTGTCCAGGTGAATCACGCTGTTAGGGTGGATGGGGACAGGTGTTCTAGGGCAGTCCCGTTGACTGATTATATCCCAGGCCCTTTCACACCTGTCCGATCTCTCCCCTGTATCCTTGCCCTGGCACTAAAACACTGCTGTTATCGTGTCAACTTGTCGTCTCTAATTAGACAGCAACACACGGACACAAACTCAATTATGCCAATACCTGTGTCGGCCATTGTCAAGCACACCCATAGATTCTCACCATATTCCGCCACACAAGACAGTAATTGGTTTCGAACCGGTGCAAGCCCACACCTATTAAAACAAAGCTTTATTTTCTGTCCGCTACGACCCTCGGCAATGATAACACACCCAGTGTTGATACTCGCACAAATCACGCACGAGAAGAAGGAAAATAAAAGGGCCGAATTTCTCCCTTTGATGTCACTCAACAACTTTGATGTTACACAGCAGAATAAATAATACTGGTAAACGTAGTCGCGCTTTTGTAAAGAGAAATTACGACAGATGGCAGAAATTCCTTCAGTAAAAACGTTTTTCAGTGTAATTTATGAATGAGGTAAGTATGTTTTTTCGCGTTCGTTATTCTGAAACTTGTTAGGTATACCAAAAAAGCGTACAAGTGCGAAGGATTTAGGCCAATAACGCACCTAGTCCAGTCTGTTCGGCATGGGTTTTGTAGACTGGAGGTTGAACGGGACCTTGCGCACCACTGAGGCTGAAACAAATCTGTCTCGTTGGTTGATTCAAAGGAAGTTTAAGACTGAGTTAAAACCGAAGCAAAACAGTCTAGATTCATTGCACTGCATCCAGTAGAGTGAAAAAAAAAGGCTTGAAATGTATTCCTTACCTTTAAAAATAACCCAAACATTTTCAGTTGTAATTATTTGAAATACCCGCATGGCACTCCTTAATCGACAGAAAAAAAAGTGACATTCCCCCAAGGAGTCCATAGACTTTAGCTGAAAAGAGCTGTCATCTGGAGTTGTACGAATAAACTTGCACAGTTTCCGATCGGGTGAGTGATCACGTTGTGCCCTATGCGGTTTTGCGGCTGTTGGAGAACTGACAAGACTGTTTCGTCTCTGTTTTTAGTGTGAGATGTAGACTATTGAGCTGAATGAGACCTCGTGTACCGGACAGACCGAAACAAGTCTGTCTTACTATTTCTGGCACGTCACAAACTTTTTTGAGTCAGCTGGTGGAACGAGAAGACTCGCGCATTGGGGTCGAAATAGTCACAGAAACAAACTTGACTCAATGTGTAACCAGTTTTAGATACACCTTGTATTGCATGTTTCTGTTTCCGTGAGTCTAGCACTATAGCCGTAACTTTGGTGGGTAACAATCTCTTATTACAAGTTCAGGAAATAACAGAACAGAAGTACAGGGTGGGACGAAGGGCGTCTCAGTAAAAAAAAACACACAAAAAAACAAGAAATTATGCTGAAATGGCAACAGCTACAACAAGAAAAAAATGTTGTACACTGTAAAGCCCCTAAGCAGAAACAAATAGTAAAGAAAATTTGCAATGAATCACAATGGAATGAGAAATTAAAAGGAACGA
Source organism: Onchidella celtica (assembly GCA_963931925.1). Lineage (NCBI taxonomy): Eukaryota > Metazoa > Mollusca > Gastropoda > Systellommatophora > Onchidiidae > Onchidella > Onchidella celtica. Next base: position 32,846,435 of record OZ007576.1, on the reverse strand, counting down.
AAAGAGAAAACACAGGTTGTCCGTCATAAGGCTGAAATGAGAACAAAAATAAACAGAATTCAAAGACATTTTTTTTTTTAAATTTTGAAAGGACACTAACTTATCTGTTGCGAGTATGTGGCCAAGGAAAGGGGCCATACCTTGTGACAGGCCCTGCTGTGACCCTACCTTTTTGTTTCCCTTGAGAATTTTGATACAGCTGTCACTGCTGTCCGTTTTTGAGCTGAGGCGGCGAAAGTTTCAATTTCAAAGTTATTCTATTCTGTCCCCATCGTAATTGGTTCTTGAAAATTGAAATACCAGGACAAAAAGCTGATAATGTTGAATACTCAGAAACCATATAATATATGGTCTGAGCATTGCAAATATTGCTAATCTTGTTCCTTATTATTTGAATATACTTGTATTCCTTGTTCTGTGATGTTATTTCCTCTTACAAAAGGATCATGATAAGAAGATGAAGCCCCTAAAGGTGTCCTACAGTTGAGTAGGCCTTGTGATAGTTAGTTCCCGTCGAATCAACTTTCTGAAATTCAATCGAATGAAGGGAGATCAGATATGGTGTAAAGCATCCCAAATACGCTTTGTGCGCCGTCGTAATGTTTCGTGATCTTCCTTTTCATTATAAACAGACAGAGGTATTGTGATTTATCAGGATGCTTCTGAATTTAATTGTTAATTTGGCTTAATGATTCTACATTGGCTGGTCTTTAGGAAATAAACAATGGTCGATAACTAAAACAGTGAATTCTTCTTGTCGTATCTGATTCTACCCAAAACTGTTCCAACAATTTCATCCATTCATAAGAAGAAATTTATGGGTAAATGCCAATCGCCTTGTCTTGATCTTTAGATTATTGAGATGACCTGCTCGCAGTGGTGAAACGCAGAAAGCTGCAATGGTACGGACATGTGGATCCATTGGGCTTCCTGAGACCATCTTGCAGGGTACCGTACCTGGAGGGAGCAAGAGAGGTAGACAGAGAAAGAGATGGGAAGACAACATGACAGAGTGGACAGGCTTGATCTTCGCTGACTCACAGTGAGCTACGGAGGACAGAGATGGAGGAGAATCGTCCGAAGATCATCAGTTGTGATTCAACAACTCCACCCCGGGGGTTAAGAGATCGGAAAACGGAAAAAGTTCAAAATTGAATAATTATTGCCATGTTTTCGGGGACATTTCCCCCACGAGATTAAAGCAGTTGTAATGGTTTCTAAAACTTACATCGGTGTTTTGAGTCTTGTGGAATTAGCTAACCGGGCACAGAACAAACCTGTCTACGCCCGGGCTCTACAAAAATACGTTTTGCTCAGCAATTTGATTCCATAATTTTAATACCGTGATAATTCAATGCTGCACAGGTATATGTCTCTGCATGACCGAAATATGACTTTACTGAGCTATTTAGACAGCGGTAATACTTATTGGAGAAACCGATTCTAAAAAAACCTGGAAAGAAAATCCACAGCTTCACAATATTTTGTTTCCTGTCCAATTACTTTTCAGAACAATTTAAAATCCTAGCTTATTTCACCGCTTTTCATCTCTCAGAGTGTCATAACTGTTCCTTCAGCCTTTTTTTGAAGGTGAGAATACAGCCTCCAAGTTACTGCATTATGAATGTAGATTTAAAAAAAAAAACGGGCATGTTGACAATTGTATAACCTCAGCAAAAAACCACAAAATTAATGCAAATCAGAACCAAAGAAACTGAAGAACAGTGTACCAGGAGATACGCCGACCATCCACCTACACTGCACCAAAAACCTTCCCATATGACAACTATACCACTATACATGTGGTTTGCTATGACGCCAACAAGGCTGAAGCCCCATGCATTTGCATGAAAAAAACAACACTGTTGTTACACCAGCCCGATCTGAAGGTGGTATCCATTATAACACAAGATTGTATGACAAAGCATTATCAGAAAACATAGATTCGTAATGATAAAAGCTCTCTGTCACTCTTCCAGAGCTGATTCTAATCAAAGCCCATCCATTTCAGTGGTTCTCAAAAGAGGAGGAAGTTTGTATTTTTGTATTTGTATTTGTATAACTCTTTAATCCCTTTGTGCCATTGCAGCCCAGTTACAACAGTTTACTGGAGCAGGCACGTCGTCGCCACAATGCAGCGCCGGTCGGCGTTTTTATTTGGGGGGTGGGGTGGGGGCGGGAGAGATGAGGGAGAGAATGGTAGGGATGAATTTTATTTAATTTTGCCCGGGCAGTGGCCTCTTCGCCTACTCTTTACGATTTCCAACTGCCAAAGTATCTTTAATGTGCGCAACGTGCACACGGGCCCTCCAAAATTTTTCTTCCTTATCCGAGAAGACTAGGTACTCGATCCTACTCCCCAACAGGATCAGGGACATGAAAATATGAGAAAAATCCCAAATCTTCCAACATGCCTGCACCGCCCGGGTTTTGAACCCGAGACCCTTGACATGAGAGGCGAGCACTGTCAGGAGCAGAGTTAGGGTCTTGGGGAGCATTCGACTGCACGAGAGGCAGCTAACTCACACTCGGACACAACCACACAAGAAAAGTATCAAACAACTAGAGTATCTATATATGTCAGGCCGGTCAGGCCATGTTTTACATAAATATTAATAAACAAAACAAAAGACAATAGAGGTATATTGAAAGCAATAAATTCTAATTACTAACTTAATCTATGATATTCATGTAATTATGGTTCCTTATTGGATGTACTGCAATCAATAGCAAATAGGTATATTATACGAAACTAGATATCAGTTTAAAGTGACTGTTGAGTCGCCACTGGCCAGTCGCCAGGCAAACTCTCCCTAAATCATATTATGGGCTTGAATGTTAGGAGAGCCCAGTAGGTTCCAAGCCTACAGAAGCACACTTCGGCTTGTAGGTAATTATGCAGTTGCAAAAAGACTATTTATATATATGCACAATCATTATTCAATTCATCAACAATGTGCCATATTACTTCAATCATACTATGGAAATAATTCTATAACACAGGCCACTCGTCGTCGAGCGCCAGCTGAGGTTTCCCTAGACTTCCTATGAGGTTGTGGCTCTCTCTCTATCTCTGATCTTCTATTATGCTTGAACAAATAAGATATATTACCATTGGTCACGCCTACTGGTAGGCGCGAACATCAAAATAGCGCAGCGTGGGCTTTCAAAGGTCAGCCCACTCAGACCTTTCTTTCTAGAGCTCAGTCAGTCAGTTAGCAAGGACTTCTAGTCTTCAGATCACACAGTTCAGGTACTGGCCAACCGGAGATACTTCACGACACGATGCTTCTGCTCGTCTGTATTCAACAAATCTGAACGTTACACGATGTTTTATACTATCTGGCTACCCAGCAGTGCTAGTCCGCTGGCCCAATTAGTTCAGCTATCTCATAGGTCGAAACCTCCCACCATTTTAATTGTAGTAATACGTCTGCACTATTCTACCAGCCAGTTAACGTGCAAAAACTTGTCTAGTCATACTTAACAATGTCAACTATCCCCACCTTGTTTCACCCCTACTCCATTACTTATTAATCACGAACATTAAAACCGACAAGCGTGACTCTAACAGTTTAACTTTACATTTATTTACTCACCAACTATAGTTCGCGAGGGCCGTTCAAGGCCACCAGCCAATATCTCATGGCCCTGGTAAAACAACAACAACTCACTCTCTGCGTGAGTTTTAACAACATCCGAATCATGACAAGCACCCTGCCTCTAGACCACCTTGTCCCCATTGTCCATTGTCCAAATGTTGGGA